>JARHVA010002492.1:0-600000 GCA_037957365.1 Torreya grandis | reverse complement strand
AACTTAAAGGACACTCCCTGGAGCCGAAGGGTCATCTTCCTTTCGGGAAGATGTAAAACAAAAAATTCGAAGGAAGAACTTAGCTATCTGCGAGAGACTGCCAAAGCCCGAATGCCATCCAAAGATCGCCCGAAGGGTAGATACCTTTGCGGGGGGGCTCTTTTCGACCCAAAGCAGATCATTTCTTAAGGCCCGAAAGGAAAGGTTCTTTCTGAGAAAGCGCCAAACAGAAAAGTCGAAGAAAGACCAAGAGGTGACGCACCTGAAGACGTCAAATTCAAGACAGCAAATTAGCCGTTGAAAACGTATTGATGGGTGCGCGAACGTCAATTTCAAATCTCATAAAATCGATGTTGATCCTTGTAATCTACAGACCCAAATGCATTCACAGGCTTTAAAGCCAATACCAACAGAAAGCGAAGAAGGAACAGAATAGCAAATTGAATCCAGGACCCGATTCAATTAACCAGAAAAAGATGAACGATGAAGGATCAGATCGCCAGGTGGACATTGAAAGTTGCAAACTTTTAATAAGCGTGCCTACATTGAGAAAAATAAATGAGTAGATGCCACTAACTTCCAGCCTGTCTTCATAACAGTTTTCAATGCAACATGATGTGTTATTGTTCCTGAGTCCTTTTTGAAGAGGCTATATAAGGGACTCTTTTATTGTAAATGTATCTTTTTTTTACAATCAGAACGAAACTCTGCCCAAATTGAAAGGTATTACTGAGACTTTGAGCTCAGTTTGTTGATCATATTTTGTTATTGGAATAAGAAAGCAAGTGATTTTTCAGACTTTGTGCTGTGATATCTTTGTTGTTGGGAAAACTATTCTTATGTCTTTTTCCTTGATATATCTTCTGTTCTTTTAATTCAACAAGCAGAATTAGTGACAGTAGTTAGGAAGGTGTCCTGAAGAGTCAACTGTGGAGAGACTTTCTGCCCCCATAATTGTCTTTAGTGTGTTTTCTTTTCATTTCTATGTAAAGGACTTTGGGACGACTTTGTGCCCTCATTGTCCTTCGTATCTTACTCTTAAAAAATTCAGGTGGAGACTTTGTGTTGCATCTCGATTTGTAGGTTACTACGTCCTTTGCTACATTTTGCATTTACTGCCAGGAGTATTCTTGTGGTTTGTTAAATAGTACTTCTGAAAGAAGAGGAGTGTTGTCTGTCATTTCTTTTGAGTTTTTCTTTTGATTTGCATGCATCATCTCTGAAAAAAGAGAGATGGATGGTTTGTCCTACCCTTGAGTATTATTTTCTGTTAATATATATATATATATATATATATATAGGGAACCTCCCCTTGATGAGAGGAGAGATCAGTACCCTTCTGATGTGGTAAATCTACACATTTGGACGACTAATCTTCTTACTTTGGCTGATCAAACTTATTTTGTTTATCAGTACGCTGATCGACAAAATATTCAACCAACAATTTTTGGTGACTTCCCTGGGGATATAATATTTATTATCCATTTATAATCAATCCATTCACCTCTACACTAATCGGGAAAGAACGCACAATTTAAAGCCTCAAGATTTAACTGAAGCAAGGTCAATTCTTTTTCATTTTTGTTTCACAATCTAACAGATTCAAGGTATACACGAAGCCAAAGGGCTAAAGGTATTATTGACTCTGTACTTGAGTTGGTACAGCAAAGTGATTTTGATATGTTTTCTTCACCATCTTGTCTTCAACGAACCAAGAGCTTTCCTCCTACGAAAGTCAAATCTCCATTGCCAGATGAGGTATCTACTTCTGCTGTTGATAAAGTTTTGCCAATAATTACCCCTCTGAGATTTGTTATTCCTCCTTTTCACAATTCTACAGTGACAGTTCAAGGCCCTTGGGGTAATGCTTTTGGTCCTCTCAATCTTACTCCACATCTACATGAGCTTTCATGCAGTTCAAAGAAGAATTTCTCTAAATTTTATGGTGATGGAAAAGTTCATCCTGATGAACACATTGTAGCCTTCAGCATAGCTTGTGGAGTAATCAGAGTAGAATTTGAAGATGTAGCAGTCAGAATTTTTATAGAAACATTACAAAGCGCTGTTGCAGATTAGTTTTATTATCTACAGGCTCGATCAGTGACTAATTGAAATACTCTCAAAGATAAGTTTGAAGCTAGATTCAAACCTGCAAAAGATGCACATGCACTTCTGGCTCAACTTACACAGATGAAGAAAGAGCCTTATGAGCTTATGAGAGACTTCATAGCCAAATTTGACAAATTGAGAAACAAAATTCCTGTAATTGCTCGACTTACAGTTGAAAATCTCAAATATTTCTTCATTAATTCTCAGTTACCTAAAGTAAGTTTTCTCTTGAGACGTGTTGGTCAAATAGATCTTGTTGCAGCTCAACATTTGGCCACTAAAGTAGAAAATGATCTCATCTTAGCAGAAAAAATAAGAAGAGATCCAAATAGAAATAGAGCTTTATCTTCTGAATATTCATATACAAGCACCACAGATCCAATGGTGCAGAAATTGGTAAATGAGTTACTTGCTCTAAAAAAGCAAATGGCTCAAGGAATGTCTTCTGCTCTTTCATACAAAAAGACATTCTCAAATCTGTCATATCAGGGCAATGCTGCCAAAAATCAAGGGGCAACAGAATTGCCTTCCTCCCCCACAAGAGAAACTTGCTCTAGAAGCTCCTCCAAATAATTAAGCAATGGGATATCTTGAAGCAGAATCAAAATTTTCTTTCCAGCGTAAATTGAATCAAGAAAATGACTGTGATCTCCTTGAAGAGAATGAAATAAAATTCGTTAGCGACTCCCACATTGATTTCCTAAACTACCAAGATGAACTCGAAAGCAAAAGAGAAGTTTTTGATGGATCATATGTAGTGTTTACCAGGTCCAAGAACCAATCAATCCAGCAAGCTGATAAAGAGAAGACAGAAAAGCAACCTTAGCAAACAGTCACGATTGCTAAGCGTGGAACCACTCTGCGTTTTTAGTCAAAAGATCTGGTGATACCCAAAAGACAAGTACATCAATTTTGTCTTTCCCTTCTACTTCAAATTCGCAAACCAACCCACCTACCATCTCTCTTAAAACTCAGAAGGTTGAAGTACTTTTCTCTATACCTAGCTCAATTCAGCGATTTGACATAATCGATCATGTCAAAAAGACAAAAATACAAATGTCTGAGTTTGAATATTTACAGTTCAATCTTGATCAATTGAATAAGTTGGTCTAATATGTCAAGAACCAAATCGTCCCTACAGGACAAAACGCTAAAAAAGTAACTCTTGATTCTCCAAAAAATACACATATTCCAAATAATCTTGTCATTACTCTTTCAATTGTTCCTAGAAAAATAGAACCTTTCTATGTTTCCCTGTTAATTAATGGCCACAAGCTGAGTAACTGTATTATAGACTCAGGCACAATTCGCTAAGGAGAAAATACCTATGGAGAAAGCCCGAGAAACAATTCGCTAAGGAAAATGCCGCGAGAGACTTCTAAGAAAAGGCCGTTGAAGGACCTCGAAGGGCAGGTGCCCTTGCGGGGGACTCTCGGCGGCCAACTTAAAGGACACTCCCTGGAGCCGAAGGGTCATCTTCCTTTCGGGAAGATGTAAAACAAAAAATTCGAAGGAAGAACTTAGCTATCTGCGAGAGACTGCCAAAGCCCGAATGCCATCCAAAGATCGCCCGAAGGGTAGATACCTTTGCGGGGGGGCTCTTTTCGACCCAAAGCAGATCATTTCTTAAGGCCCGAAAGGAAAGGTTCTTTCTGAGAAAGCGCCAAACAGAAAAGTCGAAGAAAGACCAAGAGGTGACGCACCTGAAGACGTCAAATTCAAGACAGCAAATTAGCCGTTGAAAACGTATTGATGGGTGCGCGAACGTCAATTTCAAATCTCATAAAATCGATGTTGATCCTTGTAATCTACAGACCCAAATGCATTCACAGGCTTTAAAGCCAATACCAACAGAAAGCGAAGAAGGAACAGAATAGCAAATTGAATCCAGGACCCGATTCAATTAACCAGAAAAAGATGAACGATGAAGGATCAGATCGCCAGGTGGACATTGAAAGTTGCAAACTTTTAATAAGCGTGCCTACATTGAGAAAAATAAATGAGTAGATGCCACTAACTTCCAGCCTGTCTTCATAACAGTTTTCAATGCAACATGATGTGTTATTGTTCCTGAGTCCTTTTTGAAGAGGCTATATAAGGGACTCTTTTATTGTAAATGTATCTTTTTTTTACAATCAGAACGAAACTCTGCCCAAATTGAAAGGTATTACTGAGACTTTGAGCTCAGTTTGTTGATCATATTTTGTTATTGGAATAAGAAAGCAAGTGATTTTTCAGACTTTGTGCTGTGATATCTTTGTTGTTGGGAAAACTATTCTTATGTCTTTTTCCTTGATATATCTTCTGTTCTTTTAATTCAACAAGCAGAATTAGTGACAGTAGTTAGGAAGGTGTCCTGAAGAGTCAACTGTGGAGAGACTTTCTGCCCCCATAATTGTCTTTAGTGTGTTTTCTTTTCATTTCTATGTAAAGGACTTTGGGACGACTTTGTGCCCTCATTGTCCTTCGTATCTTACTCTTAAAAAATTCAGGTGGAGACTTTGTGTTGCATCTCGATTTGTAGGTTACTACGTCCTTTGCTACATTTTGCATTTACTGCCAGGAGTATTCTTGTGGTTTGTTAAATAATACTTCTGAAAGAAGAGGAGTGTTGTCTGTCATTTCTTTTGAGTTTTTCTTTTGATTTGCATGCATCATCTCTGAAAAAAGAGAGATGGATGGTTTGTCCTACCCTTGAGTATTATTTTCTGTTAATATATATATAT
This sequence comes from Torreya grandis, assembly GCA_037957365.1. Classification (NCBI taxonomy): domain Eukaryota; kingdom Viridiplantae; phylum Streptophyta; class Pinopsida; order Cupressales; family Taxaceae; genus Torreya; species Torreya grandis. Next base: position 595,165 of record JARHVA010002492.1, on the reverse strand, counting down.
ATATATATAGGGAACCTCCCCTTGATGAGAGGAGAGATCAGTACCCTTCTGATGTGGTAAATCTACACATTTGGACGACTAATCTTCTTACTTTGGCTGATCAAACTTATTTTGTTTATCAGTACGCTGATCGACAAAATATTCAACCAACAATTTTTGGTGACTTCCCTGGGGATATAATATTTATTATCCATTTATAATCAATCCATTCACCTCTACACTAATCGGGAAAGAACGCACAATTTAAAGCCTCAAGATTTAACTGAAGCAAGGTCAATTCTTTTTCATTTTTGTTTCACAATCTAACAGATTCAAGGTATACACGAAGCCAAAGGGCTAAAGGTATTATTGACTCTGTACTTGAGTTGGTACAGCAAAGTGATTTTGATATGTTTTCTTCACCATCTTGTCTTCAACGAACCAAGAGCTTTCCTCCTACGAAAGTCAAATCTCCATTGCCAGATGAGGTATCTACTTCTGCTGTTGATAAAGTTTTGCCAATAATTACCCCTCTGAGATTTGTTATTCCTCCTTTTCACAATTCTACAGTGACAGTTCAAGGCCCTTGGGGTAATGCTTTTGGTCCTCTCAATCTTACTCCACATCTACATGAGCTTTCATGCAGTTCAAAGAAGAATTTCTCTAAATTTTATGGTGATGGAAAAGTTCATCCTGATGAACACATTGTAGCCTTCAGCATAGCTTGTGGAGTAATCAGAGTAGAATTTGAAGATGTAGTAGTCAGAATTTTTATAGAAACATTACAAAGCGCTGTTGCAGATTAGTTTTATTATCTACAGGCTCGATCAGTGACTAATTGAAATACTCTCAAAGATAAGTTTGAAGCTAGATTCAAACCTGCAAAAGATGCACATGCACTTCTGGCTCAACTTACACAGATGAAGAAAGAGCCTTATGAGCTTATGAGAGACTTCATAGCCAAATTTGACAAATTGAGAAAAAAAATTCCTGTAATTGCTCGACTTACAGTTGAAAATCTCAAATATTTCTTCATTAATTCTCAGTTACCTAAAGTAAGTTTTCTCTTGAGACGTGTTGGTCAAATAGATCTTGTTGCAGCTCAACATTTGGCCACTAAAGTAGAAGATGATCTCATCTTAGCAGAAAAAATAAGAAGAGATCCAAATAGAAATAGAGCTTTATCTTCTGAATATTCATATACAAGCACCACAGATCCAATGGTGCAGAAATTGGTAAATGAGTTACTTGCTCTAAAAAAGCAAATGGCTCAAGGAATGTCTTCTGCTCTTTCATACAAAAAGACATTCTCAAATCTGTCATATCAGGGCAATGCTGCCAAAAATCAAGGGGCAACAGAATTGCCTTCCTCCCCCACAAGAGAAACTTGCTCTAGAAGCTCCTCCAAATAATTAAGCAATGGGATATCTTGAAGCAGAATCAAAATTTTCTTTCCAGCGTAAATTGAATCAAGAAAATGACTGTGATCTCCTTGAAGAGAATGAAATAAAATTCGTTAGCGACTCCCACATTGATTTCCTAAACTACCAAGATGAACTCGAAAGCAAAAGAGAAGTTTTTGATGGATCATATGTAGTGTTTACCAGGTCCAAGAACCAATCAATCCAGCAAGCTGATAAAGAGAAGACAGAAAAGCAACCTTAGCAAACAGTCACGATTGCTAAGCGTGGAACCACTCTGCGTTTTTAGTCAAAAGATCTGGTGATACCCAAAAGACAAGTACATCAATTTTGTCTTTCCCTTCTACTTCAAATTTGCAAACCAACCCGCCTACCATCTCTCTTAAAACTCAGAAGGTTGAAGTACTTTTCTCTATACCTAGCTCAATTCAGCGATTTGACATAATCGATCATGTCAAAAAGACAAAAATACAAATGTCTGAGTTTGAATATTTACAGTTCAATCTTGATCAATTGAATAAGTTGGTCTAATATGTCAAGAACCAAATCGTCCCTACAGGACAAAACGCTAAAAAAGTAACTCTTGATTCTCCAAAAAATACACATATTCCAAATAATCTTGTCATTACTCTTTCAATTGTTCCTAGAAAAATAGAACCTTTCTATGTTTCCCTGTTAATTAATGGCCACAAGCTGAGTAACTGTATTATAGACTCAGGCACATCTGACAATGCCATGCCTACTAAAGTAGCTGAGTCTCTTGGTCTCACACTGACCTACACATTTGACAGATGTTTCTCCATGGAGAACAAGCAAGTACCATTGTTGGGGCAAATCAAAGATGCACAATTTGCATTTGCAGCGTTTTCAGACAAGAAAATCAAGATGATTGTCTTGGTCGCTGACGTCTCAGCATCTTATGGCATTTTACTTGGATGAAATTTTTGTAAAGATGTGGGAGGAGAACTAAGCATAGATCTATCTGAGAGAAGGATCCATGTACAAGGCGTAATGAAGAGGTTGCTCCTTGAAAAGGAGGCAAAATATGTGGTCACCTAGACATCAGCACCTGAAGCTCAATTTTTTTTTGAATCCGTAGGTATGAGTAACTATTTTCTATCTACAGATGAAGTGCATGAAACATCGGATATAACTCTTGAAAGGGTCAACTCAAAAATCAGTTCAACTAGAACAACAGAAGAACTAGTAGGCTGCAATACAGATGAAGAAGGACCCTCTATCTCTGATAATGGAAAGTCTAAAGAAAAATTAGTATCAGATGAGATATAGACATTAGAATTTGATAGTAGTTGTTCCTCTATCGATTCGGGCGTTGGGATTGTGTTGATCTCCTCAAGGAGATATATTTCCTTCATCTTACAAATTACAGTTTAGCAACACTAACAATACAGCTGAATACGAATCTCTTCTGCTTGGAATGAAGACTGCTAAAAAAAAGCATCAAATTTTTTCATGCCAAAGGAAATGCTGAATTAGTGGTTTGTCGAGTAAGAAATCTTTACCAAACCAAAAATAAAAGATTACGCCACTACCACAACCTGGTTTGGGACTAAATTGAAAGCTTTGATGCTTTCAACATTTCTGTCATACCTAGAGAGTCTAATGATAGCGCTTATGCACTTGCTATTTCAGGAACTCTCTTAGTTCCTCATTCATATTTTAAAAAAGATAGGTATACTATTGAGCTGGTCTATAGACCAAGTGTTCGTGATAATGCTGATTATTGGCAAGTATTCAATGATGATCATCAAATCATTGTTTTTCTCGAACGAAAAGATAATTTTGAATAGCTACGTTTTGAAGGCAGTGAACTTCAGAGGTATGAATCAGCGTCTGAATCCAGTTCAGAGATAAATAAAGAATTCTTACAGCTGAAAAGAAACAAAGTTTTCAAAAGCCTGGTTTTTCTTGAGAAGCTGTTTGACAAGCATGATAGATTCATCAACAGTAAACAGACTCAAGTTTCTCTTAGAGATTTGATCAAGTAAATCTGACCACTAAAGAAAATCTCAAGATAGTCAACATTGGTAAGTGTTGCGCCCTTGAAGAAAGATTCAAGTTCACCTCTTTACTCTGTCAATACATGGATGTCTTAGCATATTCTTATGAAGACTTGAAGTCTCTCAGACCAGATGAAATTCGCCATGACATTCCTCTCAAGGCTGACTCAATGCCCTATAAACAAAAATCTAGACATTACAATCCGAAAATATCAGGGACTATTCTGTCTGAGATATAAAAAATATTAAATGCTAGAATCATCTTCTCAATCCATCATTCCACATGGATTGAAAACATAGTCCCTATAAGGAAGAAGAATAGCAAAATTTGTATTTGTGTAGATTTCAAGAATCTGAATCAAGCATCTTTGAAAGATAATTATCCTTTGCCAATTATAAATCAAGTGCTTCAAATAGTGACAGGTTCAGAGATGTTATCAATGCTAGATGGCTTCTCAAGATATAATCAAGTTGAAGTTTGTCAAGCAGACCAACACAAGACTGCATTCACCACACTTTGGGATACATTTGCATATAGAAGAATGTCTTTTGGCTTGATAAACGCTGGTGCTACCTCTCAGAGAGCAATGGATCTAGCTTTCAAAGATGAAATTGATAAATTCATAGTGGTATACCTTGATGACTTGACTGTCTTTTCAAAGCGTCGATCTGATCATGTACATCACTTACAACAAGTGTTAGAGCGCTGCTGCCAGAATGGTATTTCTTTGAACTCCAAAAAATTTGTTTTTGGAGTAACAAAGGGGAAACTCTTTGGACACATTGTGTCAAAAAAAGGCATAAAAATTGACTCAAATAGAGTCAAGTCTATTCAAGAGGTTAATTTGCCTACAAGCAAAAATATTATTCATTCTTTTTTCAAAAAGGTGAATTTTTACGAAGATTCATCTCCGAATTTACTGAGAAGACTAGACACATTGTGAACATGATAAAAGGGAAGACCATCTTCAGTTGGACTAAAGAAGGCAAGACAATATTTTAAAATATCAAGAATGCCATTGCTCACGCCCCTACCTTGGTTTGTCCAGATTACAATAAAGATTTCATCATATATAGTTGTGTCTGAACACACTCTTTCAACAATTCTTGTTCAACAGGACAAAAAAGGTATGGAATCTCCTATCTTTTTCATGAGTTGCCCTCTCAAAACCTATAAGATGAAGTATTCAAATGTAAAGAGGCATGTTTATGCTTATGAGGTGAAAGCAGTCAAACATTTTCTCTTCTATATTTTGAATTCACACACTATTGTCTTAGTTTCTGATACTACAGTCAAGTCTATATTAACTCAGCAGGAGTTTGGTACGAAAAGAGGTAATTGGATTGCAAAGATCTAAGAGTTTGATCTAGATATCAAGTCGATAAAGCTAGTTAGGAGTAAACGCCTATGCCAATTAATTGCTGACAACAATCCAGAAGATACACAGCATGAAGAAGCTGAAGTAGAAGATACTCCAACAATTTTTTTGTCTCCACTATCAATGAGTGGTATTCAGATATCGCTCATTTCCTTACTTATGATGAATGTCTTGCTCATTTGTCTTACAAAAAAAGGACTATCAAGTGGAAGACCATCTTCAATTGGACTAAAGAAGGCAAGACAATATTTTAAGATATCAAGAATGCCATTGCTCACGCCTCTACCTTGATTTGTCCAGATTACAATAAAAATTTCATCATATACAGCTATGCGTCTGAACACACTATTTCAGCAATTCTTGTTCAACAAGACAGAAAGTATGGAATCTCCTATCTCTTTCATGAGTTGCCCTCTCAAAACCTATCAGATGAAGTATTCAAATGTAAAGAGGCATGCTTATGCTTATGAGGTGAAAGCAGTCAAACATTTTCGCTTCTATATTTTGAATTCACACACTACTGTCTTAGTTCCTGATACTACAGTCAAGTTTATATTAACTCAGCAGGATTTTGGTACGAAAAGAGGTAATTAGATTTCAAAGATCTAAGAGTTTGATCTAGATATCAAGCCGACAAAGCTAGTTAGGGGTAAACGCCTATGCCAATTAATTGTTGACAACAAGCCAGAAAATACACAGCATGAAGAAGCTGAAATGGAAGATACTCCAACAATTTTTTTGTCTCCACTACCAATGAGTGGTATTCAGGTATTGCTCATTTCCTTACTTATGATGAATGTTTTGCTCATTTATCTTACAAAGAAAGGACTATCAAGCTGAACGCTGTCAATTTTGTCCTTTAGGACAACAACTTGTACAAGAGAAGCATAGATGGAGTATTCCTTCACTGTTTAGACGAGAGCAACAAAGCCAACTTTTAAAATTTTTTCACAATCTGGCCTGTGGAGGACATTTTTTTGCTCTTGTGACTTCTCATAAGATTCTGCGAGCCAAGTATTACTGGCCAACTCTTTTCCAAGATGCACATAAGTGGGTGAAAAAATGTGAACTCTGTAAGTAATTTGTTGGAAGACCCAATTTAGCTGCTATGCCTCACAAGCCAGTGATCATAGAAGAACCTTTCCAGCAATGGGAGAGTGATTTTATTGGAAAAATAAACCCATCTTCAAGTGCTGGACATGATTATGTCCTAACAGCGACTGACTATTTCACCAAGTGGGTAGAAGTAATCCCAACTAAGCATGCTACTTTAGAAGTTGTATGCAACTTCCTCAAAGAGAATATCATTTTCAAGTTTGCAGTTCCAATCAAAATTGTTACTGATAATGCAGCTTGTTTCACCTCCTAAGTGATTACACAATTCTGTTTTCATTATGAAATTATACTCTCCTCTGATTATTTTTCACAAGGGAATGGACAAGTTGAATCCAGTAATAAAAATCTAGTAACTATCATCAAGAAGCTAACAAATGACAATCAAAGAACATGGCATAAAGCATTAGTTGATGCTCTACGGGTAGATAGAATCACACCAAAGAGGGCAATTGGTATGTCTTTTTTTCAACTTCTTTATGGTATCAATGCTGAGATACCAATCACCTTAGAATTGTCAGCCTCTAAATTGGCAAAGGCAATTGAAGATTAGACATATGAAAGCTCTCTTGATAAAATAATCATGTGCCTGACTGCGCTGAATGAACAAAGAACCATGGTGGTGGATAGAATTACTGCTCATCAAAGTTTAGTAAAAAAACTCTTTGACTAGAAGGCCAAAAATCGTGATTTTCATATTGGGGATCAAGTCCTGCTATGGGACAAAAAAAGATAATCAAAAGGGATGCATGAAAAGTTTGACTCCCTTTGGAGAGGCCTATTTATAATTCATCAGCACATTGGTGAAAACAGCTTTCTATTGAAATATCAAGATGGCACACTCTTTTCTGTGCCCCACAATGAGCAGCCCTTGAAACACTTCAACTCTTGAAGTATCAGATCATTGCATCTGTATATATGTATATTTATATAGTTTTTAATTCTGTTTTATTTTATTTGTTTTTTTTTTGCCTTCCATTTCTGAGTAGCATGACTCTGTAGCCCAATGGTACACATGAAGACACTGGAGATTCTGGATTCAACTCCCTTCAATTCGTTTTACAATTGATAAAAGTTCCCTAACTGGAGCCAGCTGAATTCCCCCAAAAATATCACTCATTTTTGGGACAACATTTGAACTATTTTGGTCCTACAGACCAAAATTGTCTCTTCCCTTTCCAAAATTAGTCCTGGGCATTCAAATTCCTCATTTTTCAAGCTTCTCAAAAATCTACGGACTCTACAAGCTTGAATCTACGGACTCTGCAGGAAGAGAAATCTACGGACTCTGCAGGCCAAGTTCAACGGGCTTCACAGGTTGAAATCTACAGACTCTTTCAAGGTTAGAGAAAACTACGGACTTGGTTTTTACAGACTCTGCAGGCAGGTTTATTTCTATAGGTTCAAAGGCTTCTGTAGGTGGGTTCAATCAAAAGAATCAGTTTCCAACACTTAGTCATTTTCAAGATTGGTTCAGTGCCTTGGTTCAATCAAAAATCTTCATCGACAAGCATTTAAGCAAAGAAGCCTTGAACCTTTGAACCATTGAACCACTTTGGTTCAAAGGTTCAACGAGTTCAAAGTTCAAAAGGTTCAACGTCGGGTTCAATCAAAGGAACGGTTCAAAGGCGGGTTCAATCAAGCGGTTCAACGCTTTGTTTCACTCAGTTGGTTCATCTGCTTTGTTTCAATGCTTTGGTTCAATCAAATGGTTCGTCAGTCAGTTCAAGGCTTTGTTTGAACCGTTGAACCAAAGCTTGGTTCAATGTCTTTTGGTTCAGAGACGGGTTCAAACAAATGGTTCAAAGGCGGGTTCAATCAAGGGGTTCAGTGCTTCGATTTATTCGATTGGTTCATCGACTTGAACCATTTTGGTTCATCAGCTTGGTTCAATGGAGAGGTTCATCGGCTTGGTTCAATCAAATGGTTCGACGGCTTGGTTCAACCAAGCGGTTCACTCAGACATTTCAAAGGAGCGGTTCAAATGTGAAAGTTCAAAGAAGCCTCTTGAAAGACAAGTGCCCTTACAGAGGGCACTTGACAAAAGTACCCTTCGAAAGGGTCATTTTCAAAGAAGGCCGCAAAGGTAATTCTTTTGGATTTTTGTTTAAGGAATTCAAAAAAGACTAAGGCAAGAAACAATTCCTTTAGACTTTTTTGAATTCCCTAAACAAAAATCCTAAAGAATTACCTTTGCGGCCTTCTTTGAAAATGACCCTTTCGAAGGGTACTTTTGTTGACCAAGTGCATTCCTTCAAACAAAAAGTTTGAAAGAATTCAGGCAAGCCGCGGGCGGAAAAAACCTAAAGGATTTTACAAAGGCAAAGTGATCGAAAGTCCGCAGGAATTTGTCCCCGGACTTTTTGTCCACGGAAAAATGTCCGCAGAGAAAGCCCGAGGAAGATACTCACGGAGAAAGCTCGAGAAACAATCCGCTAAGGAAAAGGCCGCGAGAGACTTCTAAGAAAAGGCCGCCGAAGGACCCCGAAGGGCAGGGGCCCTTGCAGGGGACTCTCGACGGCCAACTTAAAGGACACTGCCTGAAGCCAAAGGGTCATCTTCCCTTCGGGAAGACGTAAAACAAGAAATTCGAAGGAAGAACTTAGCTATCCGCGAGAGACTCCCGAAGCCCGAAGGCCATCCAAAGACTGCCCGAAGGGTAGATACCTTTGCGGGGGGCTCTTCTCGACCCAAAGCAGATCATTTCTTAAGGCCCAAAAGGTCAGGGTCTTTCTAGGAAAGCGCCAAATAGAAAAGCCGAAGAAGGACCAAGGGGTGACACACCTGAAGACGTCAAATTCAAGACAGCGAATTAGCTGTTGAAAATGTATTGACGGGTGCGCGAACGTCAATTTCAAAGCTCATAAAATAGCTGTTGATCCTTGTAATCTACAGACCCGAATGCATTCACAGGGTTTAAGGCCAAGACCAACAGAGAGCAAAGAAGGAACATAACAACAAATTGAATCTAGGACCCGATTCAATTAACCAGAAAAGGAGGAACGATGAAGGATCAGATCGCTAGGTGGACATTGAAAGTTGCAAACTTTCAATAAGCGTGACTTGTTTCCCTGCATTGAGAAAAACAAATGGGTAGATGCCCCTAATTTCCAGCATGTCTTCCTAAAAAGTTTCAACGCAACATGATGTGTTATTGTTCCCGAGTCCTTCTTGAAGAGGCTATATAAGGGACTCTTTTATTGTAAATGTATCTTTTTTTGACAATCAGAATGAAACTCTGCCCAAATTGAAAGGCATTACTGAGACTTTGAGCTCAGTTTGTTGATCATATTTTGTTATTGGAATAAGAAAGCATGTGATTTTTCAGACTTTGTGCTGTGATATCTTTATTGTTGGGGAAACTGTTCTTATGTCTTTTTCCTTGATATATCTTATGTTCCTTTAATTCAACAAGCAGAATTAGTGACAGTAGTTAAGGTGTCCTAAAGAGTCAACTGTGGAGAGACTTTGTGCCCCCATAATTGCCTTTAGTGTGTTTTCTTTTCATTTCTGTGTAAAGGACTTTGGGACGACTTTGTGCCCTCATTGTCTTTCGTATCTTACTCTTGAGCAATTCAGGTGGAGACTTTGTGCTACATCTCGATTTGCTGGTTACTACGTCCTTTGCTACATTTTGCATTTACTATCAGGAGTATTCTTGTGGTTTGTTGAATAGTACTTCTGAAAGAAGAGGAGTGATGTTTGTCATTTCCTTTGAGTTTTTCTTTTGATTTGCACGCATCATCTCTGAAAAAAGAGAGATGGATGGTTTGTCCTACCATTGAGTATTATTTTCTGTTAATATATATATATATATATAGGGAACCTCCCCTTGATGAGAGGAGAGATCAGTCCCCTTCTGATGTGGTAAACCTACACATTTGGATGACTAATCTTCCTACTTTGGCTGATCAGACTTATTTTGTTTATCAGTACGCTGATCGACAAAATATTCAGCGAACAGTTAGTAGGTGCAATACCTTCAAGAATGTTGTCCAAACTCTCATTGACAAGGGAGAGTTTGTGCTGGATAACCCCAATGCACCCCCAAACCAATAACTTGACATCTTTAGACAACCAATTCCCAACCATGTTCCATCTGTGAGCAATGAAAATAGTAAAGCATAATCCTCTCACAAACATGAGGTCCACACCATTAACGTGGTTCTTAGTGAACTCATCACTGAGGAAACCACTATCCAAACCACCTTTCCATCTCCACTTAACAGAGTAGTGGTGCTACCAACCTCTTCTTTGGAAGACATACCAGAGGAGACAACCATTCCCACCACACCTTTCTCTTCTATCATACAACAATCCACTCTCCCTTTGGAAAGCATCTCTAAGGAAGAGGTCACTCTACCTAATCCTCCCATGGAAGAACCGCCTTCCCAAGCCTTGAAACCTTTGATTGAGGAAAAGGACGAGGTAACCTCTCCCCTCTCTCCACCCATGGGTTTATACTTTGAGGCCAATGCCGAAGGGATCAAACCCGTCTACAAGTCTTTTTCTCAACTAGTCCAAAACTTACCATACCTATCCCAACCCAACATGGATCGTGCCACATTTTGGCATATTCTCGGGGTTTCTTACCCAACCAAGCAAGAACCCTCAACCACACCATTGTCAACCCAACCTACCACTTCCATTATCGAACCCACCATCATCACAATTGAACCGTTGGACATTTCTACCAACTAAACCATTGCCAAACCATCCCAACCAAACCTACCCAGAATAACCAAGTTGTCTCTTATCATTCTAACCAAGCCCACCAAAAGTCTTGGCATGCTTCCTACTCAGAACCTTACTCACCCATCAGTAAAGGTGGATTTAAGCCCACAAAAGAAACCCCAAACAAAACCAACAAAGAGGGTAAAACCACCCAAGATCCACGTTGCCTTCTATTTTGGGACCTCACCCTTATACCTTAGTAAGGGAACCAACCATCCCAGACAAAACCCAAATCCAACCGCCACTTTTGGTTACACCATCACTCCTACTTTCATCCTCACCTATTTTCACCACACCTTGTATAACCAAACCACCTATTTCTTAGGCATCTAACCCAACACCTTTTACCTCCAAGCCATCCACCCCTAAGCAATCTATACCTAAACTATCCACCAAGAATGCTCCTTCACCCAAAACTCATACCATCAAGCCTACTCTTAAAAGGGCTTCCACCCCAACCACCAAACCTAAGACCCCCATGCCCTTGCCACCTTTACTTGAGTCCTACTCAACCATCCTTCAAATGTTGTTGCAAGTATCTTGCTTAGCCTTGCCACCTATCAAACCATTTGACCCACATAGTCCTAAACCATCTTGGTCCAATGACAAATTAGTATGCTCATACCATAGAACACCTGGGGGCATGATACAGAGAACTGTAAGGCTCTCTAAGTATTAATCCATAGGTTGTATCACAAGGATGACTTATTATCAGATGAGCCTCCTATAAGCCCACCATTGATCCAAGAACCAAGAGCCATCGACCAACACTTACCTACTCCCCCACTCTCACCTCAGAGTGAAGAACTGAAGCAATCCCCTAGCCCGACTCTTTCCCAAGTCCATATCATCCATGTAGTCACACGAGCACAAACTCAACAAAAGGATAAGGGAAAGGCGAAGGTGTCCATTCCATGGACATATCCCTCTTCCACCACTCAATCACCTAACCAACACCAAGCACCTTTACCTTCACTTAAAGCCAAGATATCCATCTTGGGTCCCTCTCAATCCAACCCTTTTGAGTTAATCCAACGAGTATTTCTGAAATGGCTTCACCAAACACCAGTGAAGATGAGTTTGTATGAACTAATCAATACTTTGCCCCATCACCGCCAAGCAATGATAGAGGGTATGCAATCCATAGAGGTTAGACCAAAATCCCCAAAACCTCTAGCAGCTTTTGTCAGAGCTCTTCAGCTTTCCAACCTTGTTACCTTTAAGGATTTAGAAATACCTTCTATCCATCTAGATGATCCAAATCCTCCCCTCTTCATTACCGCATACATCAACCAAACCTGCATCAAGAGGGTTATGATTGATGGAAGAGCTAACATCAACATTATCTCCTCCCACGCATACGACCAACTCAACTTACCAAAGAACATTATGTCGGAAACCTCAGCAGTACTCTGATCATTCAATGACACCATGTCCACAACCTTGGGAGCTATTGCCCTTCACATTCGTCTAGGACCCCACACGCTCCCTGAGCTCTTCTACATAGAAGAAGGTGAATTTTAGTATAATATTTTTTGGGGCACCCTTGGATTCGTTCCATGGGTTGTGTGCCATCCACCATGCATCGATGCGTCAAATTTGAACACAAAGGTCAATTTTTTAACATCCAAGCTGAACCGAGTCCTTTTACATCATGCAACATGACGTACTGACCTAATGATGTTCTTCTTCCTCCATCCAACAAGCCTTCAACAAAAGACGAAGCCCCATCTTCTTCTACCAATGAAGCATCCACCAGTTCATCCGTCCCTTCCACCCAAATCCCCACAACGGACCCTTTGGAATCAACCTTCCAACGTCTTTCATTGGAGGAGTATCGCCTCTTGGCCTTGGATGCCTTCCCCACTCCCCAAGAGTATGGGAATCTTGACCAACCCTCTAGTTATGACCCCAATATTGAAGCTATTGTTCCTTTTGGGCCCTCAACTTGTCAAACCAATTTCGTTTATAGGAGACTTGACCAACCGCTTGCTGCCTCCTCTACCTCCTATACTCCTTGACCATTCACCTCTGATTTCTCCTATTTGGATAAGTCAGAGTTCGCCATGACTTACCTCCATAGGTGTGCTTGGAAGGGATTTGGTCTCATACATTACAAGCACGGACCACATGAGGTGCTTCCATGTAAAACCCAAAAGCTTTGAGAGAGATTCGGTCTCGGATTCACTCCATCTAAAGAGCCAACCAATTCATCCCCCATTACCATCATTGACGAGGAAGTCCCATCCTCATCGATGCCTTCATCATCAGATACCATTCCTTTGACCCATCCTAAGATGACAGGGGACGATTCTCCTACCATTAATACCATTTGGTGTCAAGATGACAATTCCATTCTCGCCTATCTTGGTGCAAAATATTCTTCCATCCACAGGTCCCTCCCTCCTAAGACTTCAACTATGCTAAACGAATCCACCATCGATATCAACTTGGGTACTCTGAATAACCCGCGCATTGTCAAAATCAACCAATTGCTAAATTTCGAGGGGCTTTAGGATTTCCCCTCCTTGCAAGACCACATCATAGCATTTGATTGGTCTTATAACAACATGCTAAGAATCGACCCTTGTATCGCCATCCATAATATATTCACCAACCACTATGCCAAACTAGTCCGATAAAAACTTCGTCGGATGCATCCTCACATAGCCCTTCTAGTCAAAGAAGAATTACAACGCCTGCTATCTGTAAGTTTCATTCAACCCATTGATTATCCCTAATGGGTCTTGAACGTCATCCTTGTCACCAAAGCCACATGGGGACTTCGCATCTATGTAGGCTTTCATGACCTTAACCTTGCTTGCCCAACAGATGACTTTCCTTTGCCAAGCATTGACCAACTTGTTGATCTTACAGTTAGCCATGAGATGTTATCTCTTATGGACAGGTTCTCGGGCTATAATCAGATCTTAATTACTCCTAAAGATCAACATGACACTACCTTTATCACTCCATGGAGAACTTTCTGTTATAGAGTCATGTCTTTTGCCCTGAAAAACATTGGTGCAACCTACCATCGCGTTACAACCTACATCTTCCATGACCTTATTTACAAAATTATAGAAGACTATGTCGATGACTTTCTTGAGAAATCCAAATGTCGTAAAGATCATTTAGTCGTTCTTAAGATTATCTTTGAATGCCTCATTCATTACCATGTCCGCCTTAACCCCAAGAAATGTATTTTTAGGGTCATGTTAGGGAAAATCCTTGGCTTTATCATCTCCCTTTGGGGAATTGAAGTCGATCCTACCAAAATCAAAGCAATCCTCGACATACCTCCTACCCACCTCAAACCACTCCATAGTTTGTAGGGGAAGCTTCAATCCATTTGTCATTTTATCTCTCAGCTCTTGGATCGATGCCAACCTTTTCACCACCTTCTGAAGAAGGATGTATCTTTTAAGTGGAACACAGAGTATCAAAAGGCCTTTGATTCACTTAAAGAGTATCTTTTGTCTCCACTCATCCTCATTCCTTCCAAGGAGGATCAACTTTTTTATCTTTATATTTCCGCCACTGACCACTCTTTAGGGGCAATGTCGGCATCGAAATGAGCAGCATAAAAAGCAAGTTGTCTACTACATAAGTCGTACGCTTGTAGAGTACGAAACTCGATACACCCATACCAAAAAAAATTGCCTCGCCTTGGTCTTTGTGGCCACCAAACTTCATCATTACCTTCCCAACCACAAGACCTATGTCATAACCAATACCGACCCACTCATATATATGCACTCTAAGCCATACCAAAACCAACGTATGGCTAAGTGGCTCATGTTCTTAGCTGAGTTTGACCTTGAGTTCATCATAAGTCAATAAAAGGGAAAGACATCACCGACCAATTAGCCAAAGCACCCTTAGCAGACAACCAACTTCTTCTAGAGTTTCCCGATGAATCCATCGTGACACATTCTGAAGAGGACATCACCTATCAAATGACCATGTTTTTTGATGGATCAAAATGTCAACGTGGTGGGAGACCCAGTATTATCCTTATTCTCCTCGACAATGACTCTCTTCCTTTATCCTTCAAACTTGACTTTGACTGTACAAATAACATGGCCGAGTACGAAGCCCTGGTGATAGGTCTCCAAACTGTTTAGCCTTGGGAATCAAAACAATCAGTGTCTTCGGTGACTCTCAACTCATGGTCAACCAAATCAATGGCTCTAACCAATGTAAGAATAATGTCTTACAATAGTACAAACAGCTAGTTGATGTACTCTTAGCGTCGTTTGAACACTACCACATCCAAGCCACTCCATAATCTACGAACAAGTTTGTGGATATGATGGCTTCCCTCACTTCTCAGATCTCATCTGCACCTTCTAACTCTAAGCTATCTATCGTTATCCATCACCTTACTAAGCCTTCTTATATATCAAATCAAACTCTCCTACTATCTTCAATGTGGAAGAGGCCCAACCCGACTTTTGGTATCATCAGATCTTTGACTATCTCAACCTTGCCATTATCCCTTCTGATCTTTCTAGGAATTGTTGAAGGGCGTTTATTTAGGGTACCTCTTGTTACACCATATTTGGGGGAATCATTTACAAGCATGGCTTTGATGGTCTTACTTTTCATTGCCTATATAGTCATGAGGCCTCTCATGCTATCAGGGAAATGCACGATGGGATATGTGGAGGACACTTTAGTGGCCTTGCCATCACTAAACACATCCTTCGCCTTGGCTATTATTGACCCACCCTTAACCAAGATTGTTATAATTATGTGAAGAAGTGTGTTAAATTTCAACATGTCAATTTACATCACACACCTAGCCATAATCTCCAAGTATCCAAAGATTTATGTCCCTTCTCGCAATGGGATTTGGATCTTATTAGTGAAATTAACCCTCATTCTTCGCAACGACATCATTATATCATCATTGCAACATATTATTTTACCAAATGGGTAAAGGCTATTCCTCTTGTCTCAACCAAAGCCGAAAAGATTGTTGATTTTATCAACCATCACATTATCTGTCATTTCGATGTTCCTCATAAAATTATCACCGAAAATGGTAAATCTTTGAAAAACAAACAAGTCCAAAGTCTTTATGACACATTCGGTTTCAGGTTAAGTTTCTCATCGCCTTATCATCCACAAGCAAATGGACAGACCGAGGCCTCTAACAAAACTCTTAACAAAATGCTAACTAAAATGGTTAATGCATTTGGTCGAGATTGGCATCTACACATCCCATTTGCCTTATGGACATATCGTACTAGCATTCGAACCCCTACGGGTGCTACTTCTTTCTCTCTTGTATTTGGAAATGATGTTGTCTTGCCTCTCAAAGTCCAAATTCCCTTTTCGCATATCCATGCAGGATCTAGTTTCTGAGAGCAATTATCGTCAAGAACGTTTAGCCCAGCTTGAGCTACTTGACGAAAGTCATTTAGCCGCACTTACCCATCTTTGTGTCTATCAAGAACGCATCAAGCATGCTTATGACAAACACCTCAAAGTGCGAGAATTCAATATTAGAGATCTCGTCTTAAAAAAAAAAATCAACATGTCACCAAGATGGAGAAAAACAAGCGAGGCAAGTTTGCTTTTAATTGGCTTGGACCTTATATCATAACGCACAAGAATGAATCAGGTGCTTCCCAGTTATCCTCTCTTGAAGGGAAACTATAACCTAAACTTGTCATGCTTTGCATCTACGCCCTTTCTTTTGTTAAACATGATTGAAGTCACATTTTGTCTAACTTAAGCTCATCCCTTGCTTTTACCAACATTCATCCCCTTACTTTAAGGACAACCGATTAAAACTGAATCATGTGATTATCTATCACAACCTTCGCTTAATCTTGAACATGGGTACCATGGCTCCACTCATACAATGGTTCTCATGGTACTTTCTGTCCCTTTGTAGGACAGATACCCATAGTCATTGTCACTTAAACCTCTTTTACCCCTCATTAACCTTCTTGTGCTCTAAATTTGCCTTCATGAAAGTGAACTTTTTGAGCCTATATAAGCAAATCCATGTCAATTGCAAAAACAAAGTCACAAACAAACAAAAAAATCATATATTCTATGGGTCATTCCAAGCATTCGCAGACTACTCACCTGAAAGACAGTTGTGAAACCAATCAAAATTGCTCAAACGTAAATTGCTCCCTTGAATGATAGCTGTCAAAAGCGTCAAACAAATCTCACAAACTTAGACCAGTCCCTTGAAGAATCGTTGAGTAAAGCATTTGTCAAAGCATAGCAATTTCTTGGAAGCTTCTTGCATCGATCAGCATCCCCAATCCCTTCAAGCAATAGCAAACATATCAAAAGATCCGATATCAAAATTAAAAAAAACAAAGATAATTTTGGAAGCCACCATCGGCTTTCATAAGCATACTTCCCGCATTGATCAGCGTACACCTTATATGACATGGACTTGTTTATACTAGCTCTTTGGTAACCTCCAGAAGAGGCATGCTAGTCTCTTGAGAAGGTTCCATTATCATTCACCTCTCATTTATACCCTATATAAGCAAGGGATTTTTTAGCCTACTTGACAATGGGATATAAGAAACTTTTAAACCAACAATTGCATGCTAATACGAAGCATTCAAAAGACTTATGTTCGTAAGTGGATCTCACTTAAATTTGTCTGTCCTTGCCAATGAAGAAGCATCGGGCCTTCTTATTTCTCTCATACCTACTTGTTGATACATTCATTAAGACGTTTATCTTTTGATTGTATTATTTTTTCTCACATTTAGTTTCATTATCTAACTTACTCTTTGTACTTTAAGATTACTTCACCTTCATCTAAAACAAATGCAATTCATTCAAAACATTTACTTGGCCAACCATGGGTTTTATTTAGTGATGGCCTTCTTACCTTCTTTGTTTAAAGTGTTTTTAATTATAGGAACATTTTAAATAAATTAACCATCTCATACATCAAACATCATCTACTGATCAATCACATCATCTAACCATATATCATATCTACCACAATTTAATCATACATAAAAAATGGAGTCATTCACATATACTATCCACCACATGTCTAATCTAGATAAGGCAGCATAGACTCATTAATTTAAAGCATGAGCATGAGCATCATGAACATAATCATATCAACATCATAGCAACATGACCATAAACACAACATCAACATATTAATCCATAACAATGACAATAATCATAATCATAGCCATGTCTAACAAAACATAAAATGCTAATCATCAACACATAAACATCCATCAAATATTAGCATACATCATAAACATAGTCATCAATAAACCAAAACCAAACCATGATGATGATGATCATCATCATCATCATATCATAAACAATAACCGTCAATATCGAATATCATCATGAGCATACATTGAATAAATAACATCATCGCATGCCAAAACATCATAATCATTATAACATTGTGTCATCACATAAACATCACATCCATAACCATCAACACCAACCATAAACCATGATCCCATCTATATATCATGGGCTCATAATCAAAATAATGGTCGTATATACAATAATGTACATGGATATATAAATCTCGCTACATCAGCTCGCAGGCTGGTATCAAAATTATATACTGCATCAAAATACAATCTCATAACAGTCTAAGACCCTGGAGCACCATTGCCTCCTAGAGCCGATCCACCTCTTGAACCTGCGTCTTTGCCTATAAATGTAGCCCACTGACCTAGTGTCACACTACTAGCCCCTCCAGTGATCCTTACTCTATACTCGCCCCATCTGAGCTCATCTAGAAGACATGTGAAAACTAAGGCCTCATAATACCTCAGCGCCTCCACTATCACAACATATCTTGGCATGGGGATAGTCCTTAGTGGTCTTGTCGGTGCTGGTACTCGCCCTCCTCCCTGTTTGAGAGAGTCTCTCTTGTGTATCCGTGGCTAGTTGAGCCCTACCCTGATCTCTCTCTCCAATAAGCGTGGCCACCTAGCCCTATGTTGCATCCCTTTCCTAGGTCACCGCTGCTAAGGATGCCTATGTTGCGACTAGTGTCGCTCATCCCTGAACTCTCTGCCAACAGCACCTGTCTATCAAGGGCATCCCCTTGCATCTATCATCACCCCCCACCTCTACCTCCATGTCTTGTTGGCCACCATCATCACCTCCAAAAATGATTGTTGTAGTGTCCTTGAAACCATGTCGAATACTCATCAATAACTCCTACATCATCAATATCAGAGTTCGTCGAGAGCTCCTCGTGATCAATAAATACCTCCTCAAGTGCTAGAGCAGGCAATGGGAACTCTACATCCTCCCACCTATATCTTGAGAACTCACCTGGAATACCCTAGATGATTCCAAACTGCCTCCTCACCCTATCAAAAAGGATAAACTCAACATCATGGTCTCGCCTCCCAAAAATCCATTTGTAACTCTACAACGATAGTGTTTGTCGGGCGTAGCTCGCCCATGCAAGGAATCCAATATAAGGACGCCAAATCACATCTCCCATGACCAATGCCTCCAGTTTATCCCTATACCACTCCATGTCGTGTGCTCCTCCACCTGGTCCTGTGAGAGCATAATCACCTTTCCACCTCATATATCCAACTTTGAAGTCCATCTAAGTAAAACCATGCCACGGTAGTCCCTCGGGTCTCAATACCTAGATATACTCGTAGGCCCATCAATGTAAAACGAAACCAACGTTAACCCCATATCTCTTGTGGGCACGATATCCCCACAAGCCCTGATAAATTTGAACTAATAATACAAGGGCCTAGGGAAATACTGTACGAGCCAACCGCATCTCAACAAGCACCCCCAACAACAAATATGGAAATCTCCCACTGTTAGAATTAGGTAAAAAATAACATTTGGTAGTGATCATCATCATCATCATCGTCAATAATCGTCTACCATCCCTATCCCACTGATACAGAGGTGTATAATGAAATCCCCCTAAATGCCACCTCACGAGCACAAGGTCCTCTCGTATAGGTGATCCATCTGCTCGTCTCTCTCATCACCGCTGATATGGTATATCGGCTCACTCCGTATAGGTAGCCGTAGTATCCGATGGATGTCCTCCGATAAAATGGTGAATCCCCCGTCGATAGTAAGAATGTGTTAGTGGCTAGATCCCATTTCTCGATGAGTGCCACTAACATCATTGCATCCTGAGGTGCATGTTGATAATACCTCATGCCTCCCAAACCTACATCGGTCATATGATCCCAATCTACATCGATCATGCCTCGACGTACCTCGTTGAGTATGTGGGGCACTCTATCACACATCTACAACTGCTCCCTCGCCTACAAGGTTTGATAGCAACACCTTAGTTTACCTAATCCAACATACTTTGCCTACGAATTCTACCCTTAACCACTACCCTTAACCTAAACCCTTAGTCATTCCCTTAAACTAAAACCCTTCAATTAAACCTTCTACCCCAACTTTCCCCATTTTTAAACCTTCTTGGAACCATCGTCAATCAACCATCAACCGTCAACCGCCGACAGTCAAGTGGTCGACTGTCGACAGTCTACACAGTGATTGATTGGTGGTAGCCTATCGACCGTTGTCGGTCGGCAATGACTGCCGACGGTTACTGTGTAGTGATCGCTGGCGATCCTCAAGCCCTAGGTCTTGGCAAAACTACCTACAAACAACACCAAAAGCTAAAAAATCTTAAACTACACCTGTCCTAGCTATCGATTACCCACACCATTCTACCTACCCACCACCCAATTCTCAAAATCCCCAAATTTCAAGCCATTCAACCCACACCCACACCCACCAAACAACAAAGTCCACATCAAGTAACATGCAAATTTAATTGCAAAACTTACCACATTCCGCGACCACTGTCGTGGAGGCGCCCTCGCAATCACCGCCACTTGGCCCTAGGTCCCACGCCCCCCTCAGAGTCTCTGCATCCTCATCAATCAAGCCTCCACCTCACCGCAGTCAACACCCAATCACAAACCACTCCACACGATCACTCAACTTGCAACCTTGAACCATCGCCGTTCTTTTTCGCTAAAGTTAGAGTGTAAGCGCCACAAGTCACCACTTTTCAAATGAACTAAAACCCTCAATGGCCTTTTTGTCGTCGCCCTTTTAGGGCTGACGTCCAACCGTTGACAATCACTTGGTGACCGTCGATGGTCAACCTTGATCGTTGACGGTCGACCCCTTTAAGATTTTTCAATCCCACTACCAATATTGGTGTACCTATTTTCTGCCAACCGAACGACCAACCACATAACCTCAACATTGGTTATTTTGGCCCAACTTATGCGTGTTTTTCAACGACCTTGCCTTGGTCACTTTGACCGCTACAACTACATTGCCATCTTAAACTTGAACCTGCGCTACTTTTGCGCACCGACCCAATTGTGTCTTCCCGAGAGCACTTCCTACCTTGGATACCTAAGAATACACTAACCTTGCCTAGGAGATTTGCATTTACGAGTGCAACCTAACTGCCATGCCTAAATGTGGTCACTTGGTCCACTTGTCACTTGTCCTTCTCGTACCCCATGTTTTACAAACTAACTCAACTTTGACAGTCTAGTCTATGCGCTATATGTGATATCGCATTCTATGAGTGTGTTTGCGCCTCAAGGCCCAATCCAACCAACGTAATCACCCACTTAACGGCATGTCAAACCTGCAACCAATTCAATTTTACCTCATCGATTCCCGGTTTGAAGGGGAACACCTCCCATACTCAGGGCAACCGAACCTTCGACCCACCATCCATTTTGTTTTGCAACTTGTAGATACAAACTGCATAACAAAAAAAGGCAAAATGTAGACACTAAAAAACCGTACACTACGGTTCTCGATGTCACACCGACCCTTAGATCACCCCCAAACCCCCTCAGGGCCGCTTTATAACCTTTCAACCGCCAAACCTAGTCAAAATGACTAACCCTGAGCATTTTTACCTTTGTCCTCTTGACTGTCGACAGTCGACCCCGAACCACCGACAGTTAACCTTGACCACCGACAGTTAACCTTTAACCACCTTAAGGGTTAACTGCCACCTAACTACAACTTTTTTATTTATTTTTAGTTGTTTGATCCGTGTGCGTAATCAATGCATGTTAACACTAAAATTAGACAACTTGTTGAACCTCTTGTTTCACCACTCTTTTTTTCCTATATAAAGAGAAGAGGAGGTGAAGAGAGGAGGAGAAATCAATCATCAGAGACTTGTGCATCAGATCTCTTGTGCAAATGTTCTTCTAGCTTCCAACAATCAGGTCAGAAATCCAAAGTGTTGTTGCTCATTAATCAACAACCAAGCTATCGTCACTCTGTCAAAATTGCTTCAGAATCTACAAGTTTCCAACAACTCACTTCAATGCTCTTCAAACCAACAACAAAACTAAGTATCTGTTCTCAGTAATTAGTTCCTTCGTTTCTCTCCAGAGCTCTCCAGCCTTCCCAACCAAACTTCTTTTACCCAAGCCAAATCTAATAGTAACCGTCAACGGACTCTTAACTGCCAAAGGTCTGCCCTTAACCACCGACGGTCACCTAACCGCCGACGGTCCTCACCCAACCTCCAGTGGTCACCGTGTGTCAATTCCAACAGCAAGCTTATTTGACCTATCAAACTCTAACCAAATTCGACTTTTTAACTTCCTCCCTGACCATAGAACATTACTCCCAGTAGCATGTAAACTTTACACAGTATGAGCAACATATGACCTAATGTGGGATAATTCAAGTTTCAATATGCAAAGGAATTTCTAGGAAACACTGATATAAGTTATTAATCACGCTGGGGTCACACAGTGAGTAAGTGCACAGAAGCATGAGAATAAGAAGGTGAAGTAATAGAAGAAAATTGTTGTAGAATAATGGCCAACACTACTTTTGCTTCCAATAAGGTGAAATTATGACCCACATACACAGTTGGACCAAATCCAAAGGGCGCAAATGCCATTGGATGCTTTGTTGCCTCTACGATTCCTTCACTAAAACGCCTTGAGTTGAAATCATTGACCTCATTACCCCACAAAACAGGGTCATGGTGGATTGCAAGGATCAGAAGATTAAGTTGAATGCTTGCAGGAATTGAGAACCTTCCAAGTTTCGTTGGCTTGTATGTGCATCATCATAGAAACCTTGTAGGTGGATAAAGTCTCAAGGCCTCATTCAGAATCTTTCCCACCTACAAAACGTTCATACAAAATTTTATTTGACTAACCAAAAACTCTGTTTTTGAATTCAAATCCCAGTGCTTGCTTAATTATTAATTTGTAGATTGAGTATTACTTCCCAGTGCAATCTAGAATAGATTTTGCTAAGATAATATGAATTAATTTGAATAGTGTCTATGCTTTTTGTTCCTTTTCCCATACCAATTGCTTACCCACTTAAATTGTTTTAGTTTCACCTTTACAAGGATCATTTAACAAAGACCCTATATCTGGAATTGAATTTTGTAGCCTATATATTATTTAAAATTTACAATAATGGAATCTAAGGTTCTCTAAGGATGGCAGCAGGTACCTTAAATACAGGGAAAAGTACAGAGATTTTGGTCAAATTTAATTTATTAGAGGCAGCAGAAACTGGTCATTACTCTAATTTTACTAAATTCAAAATATTTTAGATATTTCGAAGGAAATTTAAGTCTATGTGAGATTGTCCTTACAATTTTGAGGCCTATCTGCATCTGGATACCTGTTTTCCCCGCATACTTCCAGCACCTCTCTGTGACCTTGCTCTTGCCAATCTTGATGTATGACTAACAATATTATGGTCCATGTCAGGACTGATGTTGATTCGTGAGCAGCAAAGTAGAAAGTCTTACATTCATCAATGATTTCCTCTGTAGTCAGGCTTGCAGTGCTTTTTAGATTTCCTCCCACCTGTTCCTTGCTCTCAGACAGCATTAAACCAAGCAGATTGGTACCGTAGCTACCTGATTTTTCTATTCCAAGAGTCTTTTCTCTAGCATCTATAACCTGTCTTAAGGATCTTCTTATTCCTTTCTCCAAATTCGAACGTTGTCTATTCTTTATAGTAGGCAGAAACCGGTTGACAAGCCACTCTCACACATTACATGCCAATGTGAGAATTCAAAAGACGAAGTACATTATACATACTACATAATATGAATTAACATTCTTAAAATATCCAGCACTTTCTCTTATTGAAAAAAACGTTTTCATAAGATAAAAAATTCTCAAATTAAGGCAGTGAAAAAATCAAGAACACTACTAAATGCACATTATTATTAAAGGTCATAAAGGCATTTGATCTGTGAAGAGATAATTAAAAATAAGTGACACTCCAAACTACTCTTAAGAAAAATATTGGGAAGCCTCTAAAACCACTGTTTCAAAATAAACATCCCAGATATTGGACAGATATATGCGCCCACTCAAATCAAAGAAAAATATTGGACAGATATATGCGCCCATTCAAATCAAAGAAAAATACTGGACAGATATATGCACCCACTCAAATCAAACTAACATTTTTTGTTATTTAAGATTGAGAAATCTTACTTCTACAAAACTCAAATTTGTCACCTGAATCCTGGAATATAAACAGCAACACTGAAATAATTTAGCTATAAGATCCATCTGTTTGTCCTGTATATTGAATATATGTTTTCACTCTGCATAACTGCTACTAAATGTTGTGCAGGCAATAATATCCACTGTGAGATCACGAACCTCCTTGGGCACCTCAAGTTTTAATGCACCTGACAACACTGATTTCCTCCATCCTTCAACATATTGGCATTACTTTTCACAATTGTTGGAATCAAACCCTGCAAATATGGTACTAGTATAATCAACATATACAAGTTTGCAGTTTTACAAACCATTTCCTCCTATGTAATTCTGATTATAAATCTCTAAATAGAGAAGTAATTGACAAATAACCTGCATAATTTCCAACATATTAGGGTCGCTTTGCACAGACAAATATCTGGAATTTATTTAAGATAAAATTAGCTTCTACAGATTGGAACGAAATGCGTATTCAAAAAGCACCAGCCAAGATGTTCCCACAATATTTCAATACCGGAAAATTAGGGCTATGTCCCACTGGCAGGGAAATTAAGCAAATATAATTCATGGTTTTATTTTTTTCCCCCAATTCTCTCATGGTTAATATTGATCTAAACTTAAATGTAGTTACACGGGCTTCCATTTAACTTCTTTTTGTGATAGAGGTTCATCAGAAACATGCTGAAAGTTGGGGCTTCACAACACAGAATCTTCAGTCTGCTTGGATGTCTGATGTGAAGATTCTATTCTGTCAAATCTACCCAGGACTTGCACTCGAACATAACCCTTTAATTAAGGCCAGTCAACCAGGGACATGCTCCATAACTCGGGTTTCCTCACACTCACAGGAAGCATAACTGACTTAATTCTTCACCACAAACGAGCTGACAGTGTCATCATTTAATTTTATTTTTTTTTAAATCGGCCTCCAGAAATATGGTCCTGTTCTAGGCATCCTTAAGATTGGCTTAAGGTAAGGCTTCTTAAAACTAGTTACATACCACTTGAAAATTAATTTTTGATCTGAGA
The DNA here is from genome assembly GCA_037957365.1 of Torreya grandis. Classification (NCBI taxonomy): domain Eukaryota; kingdom Viridiplantae; phylum Streptophyta; class Pinopsida; order Cupressales; family Taxaceae; genus Torreya; species Torreya grandis. The sequence goes on along the minus strand of JARHVA010002492.1, from coordinate 569,963 downwards.
TGTGATGAAGCTCAGGACTCAAAAGTTGTCAAAACCTCACCAACATTTGTTATTATGCCCAAGTTCAAAAATTCTGTGGAGAAATTCTCTGTAAGGGATACTAACTGGTCACTGGAGCCTCGGGATCTAGGTGACCCAAGGATTGCACCTAATGGCAATTACCTCAGCTCTGCAAATAGTAAAAGTCCAAGAGTCTCACCTCTGCATGTTTGGCGAGAGGGTTTGTCCTTTGTGATTAGGTGTTGGCTCAGATTCGAACTTCATGAAATTCTTAACAGATTGATGCACAATGTAGAACAAAAGTTAAATCTAAAATATGGTCTTTATGTTAATCTACTAGTAGGAACTCTTGAAAGATTTCTCTCTCCCACAAAAACAAACTCAATTTATCTATTAGATCAATGTGGTCCTTATTCAGGATATAAACACAAACATCCATTGCCTTACCTTCAAGAGATCCATGTGAAAAGCAAAATTGACGGTTCTCCTGTGCTGGGCCCATTTCTCACCTGTCAACCCCAGAAGGCCCCATCTAACCAGTTGTCTTGCAAGGAGATTAGACATAACCTTTCTATAGTTTCCATATTTGGTAGACAATACCTCCTTAATAAGCTCAGGGTGGGGAACAATTAGCCTGGCTTGAGGCCCAAGCCAGACAATGAAATCCTGTCCTGAATCACAAATAACAAGTTTATAATCAACGAGTGTTCTCAAATCTTCCTCTCTTTGTAATCACCTACGATCCAAACAATATGCTCTATGGTGTTAAACAATAAAATGAATACCAGTAACATGCTTAATGAATGCTAGATGTTTAAAACAAAATGCAGAATACAAGTGTACCATAGGCTTTGGTCCAGTGATGATAACGAGGAAGAAGTTGAGGGAGTATGCCATGTGAAAGTTGCATGGGTTTCGAATTCCCCTCATAAATCATTCTAACAACATCAGAAGCATTTCCATAGAATATCCTATATGGAGGGGCCCTGATTCCTTGGGATTCAAAGCACTTGGACACTCGGAAAGGCTTCCACCATATCACTGATGCAACTTTCAGCAAAAACAGTACTAAACCAGTACAAACAGCTGCCAAAATCCAAAATACCCACTCCATGTTACCGAGGCCGAAGACAAAATCCTCAGCACTCTTAATCCTAAAGAATGGAGGATCGCAACAGTTTTGTTGAAAGTAAGTCAAAACAACAAAAGAGCAAGGCTTGTTAGGGATGCAACAAGAGGCCTGAAATCTTCTCTCAACTCCTACGGTCTTTCCAGGCACTACACATAAACAACTCACAGGGTAATGTGAAAACCAACTGTTGAAGCTTCTATCTGCAGTTAGAGGGATATTTTGGGTAGGCATCTGCAAAGAAGCATAGAATTCTAGGTCCATCAGTTCACTATCGTCTCAATGGCCTTACTATCACTAAGAACTAAGAAGAGTGGGCCACCTACAGTTTTATCAAGATGAAGAGGCTGCTGAGATTGTGCAGTCATGGCATAACACAGCTGAGACATGGCCTTAATATCATGCAATAGAAGGCCAAAGTAGGTTAAATTTGTCAAGTCAGGTCCACAACATTTCACGATAAAATTCTATAGAAATTATGTGGGTTGACTTGTCCTTAGAACACCTAAAGGCTTTGCTAAACACAGAGCAATCAATTTGTGCCTTGTTATTGTGTCTAAGTTCTATGCAAATTGGCTGTTTGCATATAAAAAATAAAAATTACTCTTAGGTCCACACAGAATTTAGAACTGTGATGAGACTGGTCTTAAAGTCGGAATAAACTGTGGTGTGAGAGTGTTGGCAAAGCATATTAGCATCCCCTAATGTGGTTCCCCAGACAAGGGATGAATTATCTTACTTTCATAAGTCAATGGAGCGGGTCAGTCAATTACATGATTGATTTGTGGGTTTCTGGATTCAAATGCGTATAAACATTCATTTCCAATGTTTTGTGTCTTGCTAGTGGACTCGTCATCAAGGAAGAAGCCTTAGAACAGGTCAATTATGCACTATGGACACAATCTTTAAAAAACAATTACATGATTCCACTCATTCAAAGGGAAAAAGTGTCTCAAGAACTATATTGTAGTGTATGGGCTGGGGTCCTGTATGGCAGCACACCTGAATGTTCCAACACAAAGGAACTGTTTTAAAATTACGTGACTCATTTTGCAAGGTCAGTTCCCGGAGGGGTTTTGCGTAATAGTAGGCTCGTCCTGGTCTTCAATATAGAAGGTAACAATGCCAGTTTATCTATGATGGATTAAGCAAGAGGTGTGGGTATTGATATGATTACACTCCCTACTCACAATACCAACAGGCCACAACCTATAGAGGTGAATCTGCATAATCCATTCAAGACTTGTTTTTGATAGTAAAGGGCACATTGGATGGAGAAGAACTCATGAATCGGAGTCAAGCAGTCAGAGCTATAAGAGCTTTGCTGTAAATTATTCATCAAGGCTTTGAATCCAACAGTTATAAGAGTGTTATTCAAGCACACAGTTATATGACTTAAATTTTAAGTGTTATTCAAGTGCACAGCTATATGGCTTGAATCCAAATGCCTTAGTGTGAGACATGGCCAGCAGGCAAGACATTTTTCATCAAAAGTGATGTGGTGGATACAAATGAAAACAAACTGAGCCTACCACAGTCACCTGAGAAGTTGCAGGATGATGAGCACCCAACCGCTAAAGTTCGGCCTATTATTCAAGTGGTATGGGGGTAGACAATGAACTCATAAAATCTTATCAGAGGGCAGCAGCAAGAATCTGAAGATGATAGTGCAGGGGTAGCACTCGTTTTTAAAATGACAGGGTACAAGCCAGATGAATTGATTCATAATGCCTTAATTTGTATGCAGGAAACAAAGAGGATCGTAGTATGGGTTTGCCATCTTTTCCTAACAAATTGAGCAGCAAATGTATTTCTCAATACTATGAAGAGTTTCCAAGAAATGGTTGAAAGCATAGTTACCATGTTCGAAAAATCCAGTTTGTTCGGAAGGGGGAAAAAGTTCGGAAGTTCGGAATTATATATATATATATATAATATTTCAATCTACTAAGGAATGAACATTAATTTAAGTTTAACACTTGCAAAAATGAGAAATGCATAAGAATTTCAAACTTGAATTACATTAAAAGATAGCAAAATATTCATAGTTTAGAGCCTAAGCTCAAAATCGATATAGAACTTAAGTTTCAAACATTTGCAACATCAAACCCAGCTTCAAAATCAAAACTAGCACTAGCACTAGCACCATCGTTCATTCATTCATTCATTACTTCAAAGACAAAATGTACATTCAAATCTAGAATAAATCATCTCGATTGCCCACAAAATCATGAATGCCACTCCCATTATTTTTCAACTTTATCATTTATTGACACTTTCTCTTACAAGGGCTCATTGGTGCATTGAATCTCACAGAGTGCATGCCTTAAGGGGTGCACTGGGAATGGGGTGTGATCGGCTTGTGGCACTTTGCGAGAGATATTTTCATACTATTCTATCACGCATACATCCCTTCATGCAGCCTTCATACCTCCTATGATGTCTCCTTGAAATCTTGAAACCTTGAAATATGGCTAAGTTTGAAACCCTGAAACCCTGGAATCTGACTAACTCTGAAATACGATAGGATCCTCCAAAACCTAGAATTTGCATTATAGCTCCTAGCGGTCCGAAACCCCTCTCAAACATCCTTTATTTATATATTGTTGGGTTCGGAAAAAAAAAAGGTTATTCGGTCAAGTTCGACCTCACAAATTCGGTCCATGCCATTTGTTCGGTTCGAACCGAACATGGTAACTATGGTTGAAAGGTTGACTGGGACCTCAATTCACCTGCAATAACGGGTCAATAATCTACATGTTTCTGAGATTAACTAGAGAAATAGTGCAGGTGCCCTCAAGGCCAAATGTGCAACAATTACTCTAACTCATAATTCACAAATGTTGACATCGGATAATGGTCCCTAATTGCACATCTCATTGCTGATACAATTCATCAGGTACATAATTTTTTCTATTATATTGCAAGTTCCAATGTGCACAACTGAAAAGCAAGGAAATGTTATTGTAATTGCAAAGATTCAATTTGACAATTTGTTTTATATTGCAGCGAACAATGGAATTGACGATATCACTCGTGAGAGGCACCAGATCTATGTGTATAAAACCAGGGTATTAAAACTCCTTGGGAAAATGTATACAATCCCAATATGAATATGAAGCTCTACTGGTGTTTACAGAGATAATAATCTCTTTGGGGCATGGATATCGGATATGCTACCAGTCCTACACTTTGATGGCTAACATTTCCTCTGTTCAACCAAGCCCAATTTCTTCAATCTACTCTTGTCAAAGCGGCCAAAAAAACTGCGTAGGTGTAAAATTGAATATATTTATTGAAAAAATTTGAAGTCTTGAGTGCATGTCAATTGGAATTCTCTAAACCTCTGCATAAATTCATTTTCAAACACAACTTGTAATTCCTCTAAAGTGTTCCAGTTCATTTTGTGACATTACTACCGGAAATCAGAATGTTCCAACCTGGTGGGAATGTGGAAGTGGCCGGGATGCCGACTTCATTCCTGCGTTTGATAAATTCAGTTTGCAAGTGGCTGGAGCTGACCTGATCTGTTTCCACTGGTATAGTTTAAGCTTCAATCGTATTACCTCATCAATTCCTATTTGTTTGGAGTAGTTAGACATCAAATGGCACTGTCCACTTGTCATCACTGTACCTGTGACAAAAAACACTCTGAACTTGCGTCTGAATCACTGATACATTATGGATCAGGTGAATACATGAGCTTTTTGGTTCACACTGAGGAGTAGAGAGATGCAAAAGTTGCAAAGGCAAAGCAAGATGGCCACCAAGGAGCAGGAGGAGCAAAGACCAAATTCAAAGGCGAAGGGAGAAACAAAAGTTGGAAAAGTAGGAGAGGGCGATGAAAGCGCAAAAAGCTGATTGAGGATTGGATTTGCAGAGACAAATAGGCACCCATTAGTCAGAAGAAAATTGGCAAGCTCATCAATAAATAACTATTGGAACGAATTCAAATTGGTGATAGATTATCATTCAGGGTCTCGAATGTTGAACTTGAACAAGGCTGACTCTGAAGATTTAAACATACAGAACATTGATGTTGATTATTCAAAAGAAAATTAAAAAATGCCTCTCTTTTTGTCCCTTTCAAGAGATACTTTATCTGCTTACACCGAAACTTATGAAGAGTTTAGAAAATGACATAAGAGAAAGGTACTGATATGTTCGACTCTGGTGGAGTTGAGGATGCAAAACTTTCAAAGCACTCAGTTTCAGTTGACACTTGTCACTTATATGGAGGGTTACCGAGTTTTTATGCCTTTTGAAAAGTAGATTTGCACTCGAGGAAAAAGGCAATCAAATCAGCTTCTCAACGATTTTCCTGCAGTGGGCACATTTGTGCTTGATAAAATAAGATCCTAGCATAGCATTGGAATAGAGGGACAGATACACAAAGAAATGGCAGTGGAGTTGGACTTGGAGTTTGCAATCAACAGGAGTAAAGCCAAACTCAACAAGCCTTCACCAAGTGTCCTACCTGCCTGCGCCAAGAACGCACGAATTTCAATGGGGCATTTTGTCAAACGGTTCATGTGCTTTGCTTCTCACAGGACAGTGTAGCATTCTTGAAAAACTCATTGGTCTACATTGCTGTGTGGCATGACTAAGAATGCAATAAACTATTCCAGGTGCATATTCATTGTGTCATTTTGTCAAACACTTCATTTGAAAGACAGAATGTGGCGAATGCAAGTATGGAAGATGGTGACCTGGAGGATCATCTATATGCTTTATGTCTTTATCTAAAATAGAGGGGAAAATCTGCACTTGTGTTTATATCTACAATGAGCTGGGTACGCATAAAGTTTCTGTTTCTCTCGTTTCATATGCAGACCCGGAGTTAGCTATGGCAGAGGTAGACAAAAATAGGGGTTGTTAAATTGAGGCTAATGCTTCTTTTATTGATCAGAATTCTACAACGATTCAAAGAGAACCGTATGCTTCGCAAACATCTAAAGAGAATAGCCAGGACCAACACAAACTAATTGCTTTCAAACAGATTCATAACATAAACTTAGCAAAAGTATTACTGTACATCATGTTCACCAAAAGCAATTATTGTATTACAGTTCGCATGCAGGTAGGATGAGAGGTGTCCAAAACCAATTCCACTCACCTGGTTGGCTCAAGGCACGAATGCTCGGTCCAAGAGGATTGATGCCTCCACAATCAATATGCAGTCTATTATACACTCTGCCTCCAATTAGTATTACACATGGCATTCATATAAGCAGGAAACAACGCAAAATCAAACCAGAAACTTCGTTTTTGTTGCACGAGGAGAAACGTTTCTGCACTTTCAATGCAAGCAGCATGGCTATCTTCCACTTCCACTTCTGTTTACCTATTACAATTTTTTGGCGATAAGCATGCAATGCCATTTACAACTACGGATCCACAGGGGAATATAGATCTAGACGGTTCTAAACAAGGGCTCAGTTTGATGAAAATAATGCAACAATTACTGGTGATTACGGTATTTTGGCGACCCTTACCTGGAATTCGCGACCGCGTGCTGGCCGTTAGCATTATCAGTCAGACATATAACCCCTATATTAGGTGAAACCCTAGACGTAATTTATATTTTAATAATTCGCCCGTCCCAAAATAATATTGTTAAAGATTCGTCAATTGTCTATAATTCAGCCCTAAAAAATACCCTCGGTAGTGAGATGAATTTTAATATCATGGATGGGGTATATACGCACATGTTTTTGAAGCAACAATAAAAAATATAACAAATTTTCTCAAGTATGATGACCTTTATTTGAACTTGTAGAAAATTGACAGTATGACATACCCGTTGGAGTTGCTTCAATCCACTCACATGCATCTTGTATTTTATGTATCTTCTCTGAAAAGATCATTGGATAAGAGTTTTTATCAAGAATAATTACCTTGAATTACATGAAGAAGGTAGTGTCATTATGGGACTTGAGGAGATCATTCACATATGAAAAAAAAGGTTATAAATAAGAGAGCTTGAAAAGAGGAAGACTCTGAATCGTGATGATGCAATGTGAGAGGATGAAGATTATTTGTAATAACATTCGGATTTGGTTTAACATTGTTCTAAAGGAGAAGGAAATGTTACGCCCTTAACATATAGTGCGTCTAGGGATATATGTCATTGACTTATGGTTTGTATACCTTTTATATTATTTTATTACATTTATCTGTGTTCTTAATATGGTCGGCTTATGGAATAGCCATGGCTAAGTAGAGTATATATAGAAGGTAATGGTTAGTGTTTTATTGTCATATTGTAAATTCCACTCTTATTGCATTGTTGTGGAGGTTACCCCTCAAAACAGTTCAATCATAATTATTAAATATTTTGCTTTTTTGCTAATTATTGTTGTGGATCTAATTAATCTACTCTTAATTCTAAGATATATTATTTCATCATTGCTAAACATCTAAGTAATTTCCTTACAATACATTGACGCATTCAACATGGATGGTCTTGGAGATAACATTTTTGTATGGTGAGTGACACATTGAACACAACATAATAACATGAGAATGCCAATGATAGATAATGCATGATGATGGATCAGGTAATTATCGATAAAAAGAACTCGTAGATCAGCTATTGCTATGCATAACATCTACCACATTCAAACATATTAAAAATTAATCAATTGATTGACCAAAAATATTGTTGCGTAAACATGTATAACAATTGAAATTTCACAACACATATGGCTAGTGAGAATTTATGATATATGTGAAAACGAGGATCTTTCCTTGAGAGATAGAACTTGTGGACGGATCATACTCAAAGTAAATAGATATGTGCCTATAATACTTGCCTCACCTTCTAATTGTAGACCTATGTACTTCACAGTTATTCACATGTATATTTGAGGAAAGTTGAGTCACATGATCAACAAGCGTGAACCGATTTTGAGAGTGCCTCATTACAGTGATGTTGAACCAAATGTAAAATGCATCCAACCCACTGCAGAATGGTCGACGTTGAATCTAAAGTCAATGGAAAGCTGTAATTCAGATCCGACACGATGTAATCCCCACTTCAAACTTAAAACTTATATTTTCACCATTTGTGATTTCACAAACATAAATATATACTGAATCTAATAAATTATGAAATGTTAATCACAAAACTAATCTAAAATTTAATCCCATACTAATGAAATTCAATTTGGTATTCAAGGTGTGACTTTTCCACCCATTTTTCTATTTGACTAACATTGTACTATTAGTTTTTTCTTTAAATTAATAAAAGTGCTTTTCAATAAAATAAAAAAATCATACATGAAGGCATTACAAGAGTGGACTATCCCTTAACAAATTAAATCTCCATAGATTTCATATTTCACATTAACTTGCTCTAATATAATACCAAATATAGGATTTGGCCAAATTGTAAACACTAAAATACATGATAATTTCAATCACTTTATTCAATAGTAACAAGACATATAAATACATGAGTGTGGTCCTACATAAAAAGATTCAAAAGTCATCTATTTCCTTCAATCTCTCTCACATCCCTATGATAACTCACCTAATTTTGTAGAATATCAGTAGTGAGTTGTTATTACACCTACAACTCATGTATATACACACCCACATTAATATAATATTAAGAGTTGTTTCTCAACACATCAATAATAGCTTAAAAATAATTTATTACTCACACTAAACCATATTATAGAGCACTAGTACCTAACAAAAATTGATAATTTCTCAAACAATCGGTCTTTTCCTAAATAATGTTGGCTCAAGACTTTTTCTATTAAACATGTTATTGTATTAACAAGTACTTGGTATGCTTATTTGATAGTTTTATCAAAAGAATCTAATCATTATTGACAAGATAAATTTGTGGATATATAAATGATGGATACTTTGTTAAACATTTGGGCCATTGAAATTGTAGATCAGCATAAATGAATTTGTTGGCAGAAAATCAAGGAAGCTATGGTGATTTTCCTCCATGCTACAGCTGCATACATTTCTTCAACAAAACCACAATTTCTACCAATCAAAACCTATCTCTCAATGAAAATGTGTTAGGTGTAAGAAAAACCATGTAGCAGATACTATAATAGAATATCTACTACAATATAGTAATAGAGATTCTTCTCCAGCTAATAAATGCATAAATGTCAAAAATAATTCAAACCTGTGCTTTAAAATAATTATCATAAGATATAAACAAATTAAGTTTTATAACTCTACCAATAGAAAATCGAGATGCATCATGTAAGCTATTTCACAAGTATGGGAATTAATTATCTAGTAGTCATTTTATAATAATGATAATTAATATTTCGTTATAATATAATAATATAATGTATATATTTTTATATATTATAATATCTTAAAAAAATATTAATTATATATATATATATATATATTAAGTATATTTATATTAATTATATATAACTTTACTAATTTATTAATATCTATAATTATATTGTGTTAATATATGATTACTATAATATTATAAAGATATCAATACTACATTAATAGATATTATGATATAATATTATACTGGCAAGTTTTTTTTTGGAAGTGTTTTTTTTGCATTGCTAGAATATATTTCTCTTTTAACCATATGATGTGGGCACCCTCTAATGCATGAGAATCAAACCTACCAACCCTACCTATCACCTAGGACTGATCACCAATCAACCACTTTTTCTCTCAACCAACGGTGACTCCACCACAACATTCACATTGCATCACCAATGATGCCCCGTTATGCACCCACATGGCATGCACTTTGTAAAATATTTGGTACTCACTTTAACCACTAAAAAATCAAGAAAATAAACTTCATAGCCTCAATGTATTTCCCCCACATTGGTGACATTGCATTGATGATTCAATTCACACATCGAATGTGAAGTCCTTACGTAATAAAATAGAAAATAGTCAATAAAACATGAGACCACTTTGCAAGCTATATATTATATTAATATAATTTAATATATATAATATAATATCTTATATAAATAGATATATAAAAATATATTAACATATATATGATTTTATATAATATAATCTATTAAAATATATATAATATTAAAATTTAAATTATTATTATAAGAAAATATAATTATAATATATTGACATAAAATATAATATAATATATCAACATATAATATTGTTTTGGGAAGGTAGCTAGCCCACAAAATGGCAACTTACAATTTACAACCAACAGTATGCGTCTACAACAATATGAAATGAGCACAAATTAGCAAGCATAAGCAACAATAGTTGTTTATTGGTTTCATGTTCTCATTGTACTATCTCATGAAGAATTATAACCCAAATTTATTCTAATCAACTCCATTATCTAAGCTTCCCACGCATAATTACTACCCTCAAATCTTCTCACTTATTTCCAATCTATTTTTAAGTCTCCAACCGTAATCCTGGTGGAGGAGAGGATTTGATAGAGTCTCATAAGCCTCTAAAGTTGAAGGAATTTTGTGGTGCATTCTTATCTATGTGAAGGTGGGCAAAGGTTGGGATGGTATTTATAATAATAATATAGTTTTTAGGTCCACGATGTCAAGTAGTGTCTTGGTTATGGTCTGCCAAAAAACTTACAGCATATAGGACCACCTCATACTCCCATCGTGGGGAGGAAATTTAATGTGTTACGAATACAAGGCGTACAATCCTTACCCCCTGTAGGATTTGAACCTATGACCTCCATTCTAAGAGCACATGATCTTCACCATTAGGCCAACTCAGGTGCACCCCCTTTTTTTGTGAAGATTTGAAAGGCATTCAACAATACATGATATTTATTTCATGGGCACTCCCATTTTTTTGCATAGACAAAACATCATATAGAAATTTCCTAATACTTATAATTGATTTAAATCTCATTCCATTTCTTATAGATGAAACCCATGAGCCCATCACAAGATGAGGCATGAGTAAATATCCTATTCTTTCACTACAGTGCATGAAATTAGTTGTGTCTATAGTAATAGAAATTGTAATGCCAATTGTATTTAGTTTAGTTAAGGAGTCCCCATTTCAATTTTAGTGGCTAGTCTTTATTTTTAGTCTATCAATGTGGCTAATCATTGATTTTAGTCTAATGATGCAGTTAGTCTCTACATTTTTGATTTTAGTCTATCAATTGTATTGAAAATTATAATATTACTTCTAAGATAATTTATATAGTATAATAAATATGCAAAAGCTAAAGAAATTTTAGAATTTAAATTGTAAATTAAAAAAACATGAGTTTTAATATTAATTAGAGTAATATTGTCTTTTTAAATATTATTAAATAAATGTAAATAATTATATTATATAACATGAAAGTTGAAATAAAATTATATATATATATATATATATATATATATATATATATCATGTTGATGTTTTTTTAAACTATTTTATTTTAGAAAGTTGAATTTCTACTACTTAATTTAGAGTTTTTGGATGGAAAGTTTTTAAATTTTAATAAATAATAATAAATATAAAGGTTGTTATCTAAGTAATTGATAATTTTTTTTCTAAATTAATATGAATGATGTACAACTCATAATTTTTTTGGTTATGTATGTTAATTTAAAATAAATTATGTTGATGCTTTTATGAACTAGTTTTTTTTAGAAACTTGAATTTCTACTAGTTAAATTAGAATTTTTAGATGGAAAGTTTTTAAATTTTAATAAATAATAATAAATATAAAGTTGAGCCGTCACTAGCAATAACAATAAGTGGTGATAATAAACTTGTATGCAATTTAGAAAGAATATATATATTTTTTAATTATATTAAAAAAATCATCCAATCATTAAAAATTAAATGGAATATTCCCTAATATCACCCTAGGGAATATTACAAAATATTTCACAGAAAAATATAACATTATCATAATAATATGTTAAATCATACAATTTAATTGGTTGGAATGAAAAAATTAATTGTTCAATCGATTCCTATAGTACCCTGCACAATAGGGACTAATAAATATCAAATGGAAATTGAGTGAGCTTGTGAAGGATTTTTCTATATTCAACAACAAATAATTTGTTGTGTTTATATATATAAAGGTGTGACATGTGGAGCAACACATTGAAAGCAAGCTCAAAATAATAATTGTGATGCGTGGAGAAACATGTTGAAAGGTGTATTGAAGCAATGTAGCAATGTGTCACATCCATGTAAATATGTTGACTTTGTAAGTATATATGAATGTGGATGAATGATGTCATTCTATATATTCAACTTATGTTTACATAAATATAAATGTTATTCATTAAATTAAAGTCAAAAGTTTAATTAAAAGGCTCTCTTTTACAAATATTATTGTCCCCTAACTAATACATTCAACATACCCTGCACATTTTTTCAAGCACATACTCATTTCCCATCAAATATCACTTACAAAGAGTAATATCATTATTACAACAACAACAACAACAACAAAAACAACAATAAGTTTAATATATAATGAATTAATTAATATATATTAGTAGTATTTTTTATATATTTATCAAAATCAAATCAACACTCTAAAAACAACGAATCAAAGAATCAGATTCATTATAAGTTGTGTATCCCCTATGATGGGTGCAAGGCATGTAAATCCACTAATAACCTTGAATTTGGGTTTGGTGCATGATATTGGCCCTCTGGGGTATGATACCTTCTCTAATACATTATCATTGATCCTCACCATTACTGCTAAGTGCACCTTAAAATATTTCACCACTTTCATGCTATGTATGAATTTGCCCTTCCCTATTACTTCATCATTGCTCAAGCTTACTATGAAACAAAATAACTCATCCACGCATAACACATTACCACATTGTATGAAGAAACATGCAACCTCATTTTCTATAGTCATCTCCACCAGAAATATAAAACTATTATTGCTTAAAACTTTGGTTCAAAAAAACTTAGATGGGGTTAGTAGTCATACTTATTTACACTCCCTTGCTTTACAAAACCTCGCTTTATGAAGACAAAATATTACATCCCTTTTGTTGATTTGATTGCGACATGACTCTATGTTTTATGTGTGGCTTGAATCAACATTGCATTGCCTTCGATGTAGGGACAAGACATTGACGTCCTAAATTCTATCTTGTATCTTTTGTACATCGATGCTACCAATATATTAACACTTGAAGCAATTACACTAGGCTTGAGAATATAGGGAAATGCCATACTCATACCCATAGAAGAAAGGGAAAGGTCATACATAACATGCAAACAGTGAAATATTTCATGGTGAGCTATGTGGTGACGATGAGGAGAAATGAAAAGGTATTTTAGGGGATATCATACACTAGGGGTCCCATATAACAATATACTATATTATATAATATAATATTAGTTTTGATGATCATGTTTAAAAAAAATTTAATTGAAAAATGCTTATATATTTATAAAAAAAGATATGGTACAATGCTAATCATACAAAAAAATAGGTGGAGAAGTCACACCCCATGAGCCAAACCACACTGAGGGCAAAATAACACCTCAAGACAAATAAAAAAAGTGGTAAAAAAATGACAAAACCCACAAAATATTACATCACATTAGTAATTTCTAGCAAAGCAAAGAAAGCAAGGTACAAATAAAAATGATGAGAACAATTAAGCAGTAGCAACAAACATGGATGTTGGGGGAGGCAGAGGAGATGACAGACTCTAAGGCTTATCACCCCATCCTCCCAAGGTGAGAGGATCCTCATCAACAGGTAACGGCTTCCAAATAGTGTTTTAATAAGCTTACAAAGTCTCATTTTGATTTCTTTCAGGGGAAATTACCATAGATAGGCATGGGAATTTACCTTGGGGAGGTATACCCTAGCCTTTGATATCACCATCTTGAGATGGGGGAGCAGATACTCAACCCTTGTCATCAGCTCTAGATCTGGATGAGCCACTCAGGCCACCATGATGAGGAGAAGACCAGTGAGGTGATGACCATCATGGAGAGTGACTCATGTGTCTAGTTTTGGACCACTACCGATGTGGCCCATGCCCTCATCCTTAGGGGGAAAATGATGTTGTGGGGGTTCAGGGGGTTCTCAGTTGATTGTGTATAGAGCATTTCCCTACTGATTGAGCAAATTCTAGAGGTGGTTAAGTTCTAGATGGACCTTGTATGTTTAGATTTGAATTTGAAGAGTGACATTAGAGTGAACAATAATTTTATTAGAAATAGAAAAACTATGTTCCAACTCTTTATGATTAAAGAAATCATAGTTTCTAGCTTTCCAGATTTGAAACAAAATGTCAGATTGAAAGATCTACCAAAAGTAATTATATTTTGCAGGGAACAGAGCCAATTTCCCCAAGAGAGCCATCTTCCATGTGAAGAATTCAAGATGAAAGTGCTGGAAAAGGGAATGTATCCAGCACCATGCATATTGTGTGTGTGGGCAAAATTGAAAAAGGTGTTTAACAGTCTTTGGTTACCGACAAGCTAGGGATATGGGGTTATGCACACCTAGATGCTTGAACTGGTTTCCCATAAGTAGACCCTGGTAGAGAAGGCACCGTAAGAAATGATATTTTTTGGGCTCAAAAGAAGTAGACCACTCCATGCTAACTGGATGGGCCCGGATCCCATACCTGGAATGAATATTCCATATGATATTGAGCATGTCATCTGAAATATACTATGGAGAAAGTAAATGATAACCCAATTGAGGAGTGTATTGAGTGAAGGCGGTGGCCATAGGCTAGTGTCAATCCTTCCACCAAGGAACAAAGGAATTGACTCTAATTTTATGCAAATACTCATCAGGTATGGAGCCTTGAATTTGTGTAATAGCCTCTGCATCTAAGTTTATTAAATGAAATTTATTCTAAAGTTGTTGCGAAGTGAGCCAGACTATGTTCTCTTTGAAAAATATATCACTGATAACCTTCACACCTTTTCTGAAGAGCCATAACCCTTTAACCTAAGGGACTAAAGCAAAAAGAATGTTGTGAAATTTAGGCAAGGCGACCACCAAAGGGAATGGGAGTTAATGGAGAGACCATTCCTAAAACCTTCACCTACCTAGTTAAGGTGAGGCTTAAGCTTCTCCCAAGCCTTCCATAAACTTTGAATCACAAAATAACCCTTAATTTTAACAAGAATTGTGGTTATGAGTAAGGAATGAAGTCCTAGGCCTTACCAAGCCTTTCTACCACATATGAGTCCTTGAGAGATACAATGGAAAAGACTAATATTCCAAGATTCATCCCCAGAAAGACCTCTGATAATCCATTTGGCACCAAGAGCAAGTACTTAAATTTTAATATCTAGGAGACCCAGCCCCTAGGTTCTTTGGGATGGTAGCAAATGTTTTAGGTGACTTTGTGGAAGCCCTTAGGTCCCTCAGAGTTATCCCTAAGAAAATCTCTTAGAAGTTTCTCTAATTTTTTGTAAGCAACATTAGAAGGGGCCCAATAAGAAGAATAATATACATGCATAGCTGCCAAAACTTCAGAGTAAATTTAAAATTTGCCAGCAAGAGAAAAAGGCTTAGTGATCCAAAATGAGATTTTTTTTTCAACTCTCTACATCACAAAGGACCATAAGTTAGAAGGAGAAGACCGAAAGGCAAAAGGAATGCCAAGAAACTTAAACATCAATCCTGGTAGAATCCACTGCCATTGAAATTTCTCCATCCAAGGAGTTTTGGGGGCCTAGGGACTATCTGTAATGTTGTGTCTTCCTCCATTGAATATAAGATCCTAAAACCAAACAAAAAATGTGGAGACATTCCTTGGCATTTCTAAAATATTCTTCTTCCTCTTGAAGTGTGAGAAAAGAGTCATCTATGAAATAACCATTTAAAAGTTATATATCAGACTAGGGGAGGGAGATACCTTTCACTAGACCCCTGATAGTGTAGTTACCTAGGAGGTAGCTAAATCCTTCTACTGCAAGCACATATAAATAAGGGGCTAAAGGACATCCTTACCAAATAGAATTATGAAGTTTAAACCAAGAAGATCGGGTGTCATTGATAGTAACACAGGCCCCCACATCCTAAAAAATATATTAACAATTTGAACAAACTTGGGGTGAAAACCAAGCCCTTGTAGCATGGCCAGAATGAATGGCCACTCGATGCAATCATAGGTTTTCTAAAAATCATTCTTTACAAACAAATCCTTTTGATTAGAAAGCCTATCTCATTCCATACCTTCCTAGACAACAATGACATTAACCAGAATGAACCTATTCTAGATTAACCCTATTTTCTCACTCCTAACAATTAAAGGGAGAATGTGTTTCAACCTGAGAGCTAAAGCTTTAGCAATAATATTATAGGATACATTGAGCAAAGTAATAGGGCTTTAGTTTGTGATAATTTTATGATCTCCAACCTTGGGAATAAACTTTATGCTACCCTAATTAATAAGGGTTGCCAAAGAATTGGTTAGAATAACTTCAGAATACCCCTGGTGAAGATCAGGACCAATAGTACCCCAAAGGGTTTGATAAAATTTACATGGGAAACCATCAATTCCTAGATCTTTGTCCACTTTCATTTGCTTAATAACCTCATGGAGGTCACTGAGAGATAAGGGCCTATCATAAACAACTCTTTGAGAGTTGGAGACTTTGCAGGGAACAACTTGGAGGCATTGAAGGAGAGCTACCTCCCTCTCTAGAGAAGAATCTTGCATCAAGAAAACACCATGGTAGTGATGAACAAAGGCTTGTAGAATGTCAAGAAGTTTGGTAAGTCTAATTTTTCCTTCCTTGACATCTTTGATTCTATCAGCAACTCTCCTACAATGGAGAAGGGAAAAAACATCCTTAGAAACTTTGTCACCAATTTTTAACTAGTGCATACGAGCTCTCTGTTGAGCTCCTTTATCTTTGTGTGTTTCCTCAATTTGAAGTTTGTCTCCAATGTGCCACTTGAGTTTGAAGGTGAACATTAAAAGGTGATTGCTCCAAATCCTGTGAAGCTTAGATATACTCATGGTTTGTCGCATTGTATAGATGCCATCTAAAAATGGCTGCTTGTTTTCTGTAGATCCAAAGAAAGGTGGAAGTGTGAGCAAGAGCATTAGACCACCACTGGATCCATCCAATGTCTCCCTCTGGCTGAGGGACCAAGTTCCAAATTCTAACAATATGCCCCATTGTTCTTTCATGCTTGAGGTGAGTAGTATTGAGATAAAATTGCATGGAGGAAAGCTTAACTTGATGGGAATTCCATACAAAGTTAAAGCAAATATGGTGATGATCTGATAAGATGGTATCAAAAATAACTGAGATGTGTTTGTCTTGGACTGGAGCAAAATAGAGAAGATATTGCTTAGCCAGTAGAGCTCTATCAAGGTGTTGAAGCACCCTATCTTTTCCATGGTGAAATTTGGATGAGGTGAACAAGGAGGAGTTTGAATTCTTCCCCTGGTGATGGTTAGAATCAAACACCCTGAGCTTGTTGCACATATAAAACCATGCTTCACGCTCACTAGCGCACCACCACATTGGAAGGCATCCTTCTTTATCTTTTGTCGATTCCTCCATGTTGAAGTCACTAAAGAGGATCCAATGAGCATTTGAGAGAGATTCAACGGGCCACCTCCATAAGGTGGTCCACTCCACAACATCATTGGAGGCCTATAAATTTATCAATGCAATGATGTGGCTATTTTATTTCAAAAAGGACACACCACTAGCCCAATAGAACATGTTACCATTTGAAATGCAATAGTGGTGTAGAATGATAAACTTGTCAGTCATATCAAAGCAAAGGTGGCATCATATTTGATTTGATGTTTTTTACTATCAAGGATGAATTAGGATGTTATGAGCATCGATTTGATTGTGGTTGGGCTCCATGTCTCATGTGCAACTCGAATCAACAATGAAATGTTGCTGGTACTGAGACAACATTGAGATTTCAGAGTTTATCTTTTAGCTTCTATTCATATATGATGTCAATATATTGACCCCTGAAACAATATTTCAGGGTGAGCTGGGTGGTGATGATAAGGCCCAGTGATAGGGTGTTTCAATTGATATTGTACCCTCTAAAGACCATATCGTGCAATAGACCCAGACTTAGATGCATGGCCGATGTTAGATTTACATGCCATGCACCCATTGCAAACACATTCACAACTTACATGGTGGAATATCCATTGATACATAACCATGTTTTCAGTATATGCAAGTTTGTTTATAAAAAAGTATAGTGGAATATTTAAAGTGGCATGGAGTAGTGTGTTTTTTTTTAAAATAATAAGTAAATAAAAATAATAATTAATGTAATAAAAAAACTTATATTTACTTACAACAAAGCAAACGAAAACAAGAAATAATTGAATCTATGACTTACGACGGGAAAGCCAATTCCCCTCTGATAAAAGATGCAAAAGACTTAAAAAATAAATAAATAAAATAAATAAAAATTATTGAAACTAGACAATAAATCATCCCACAAATTCCAATCCCAAATAACATACTCTTATATATAATTAGTTTTTATATATGACTTTTCACATCTTGTTAATATTTATATTCAATTACATTAATTTATTTACAAACATTTAATAAACAATTTTATAAAAAATCTAAATAGAACAAACATTCATTAAAGTATTTTAAAGAGTGAGGAAGAATCAATTCATTAGAACATAAAAGGAACAAACATTCATTAAAAGAACGAACATTTTTCAAATATGCATTAAAATAACAAACATTCATTATAAAATTTATTTGAAACATGCAAGTTGACGTTAAAAATATTGCATAACATTGGTTTTTTATAATATTAATTTGAATTTTTAGATTAATAATGTATTAAATAAAATAAAAATTAAATTAAAAAAAAATAAAAATTATGTTATATATCCAAATAAATAAATAATATTATGTAAAAAATCAAAGATAATAACTTCCAAATTATATATATATCAACCCTTCAATAGACACAAATTTAAACAAGGGTATTGTAATTGTTTTTCCATTTATTGAATATATTCAATAAAGGGTAAAACATTATCCATCTGAATTCTAACGGGCAACTCAGGTTGTTGGACTTAGG
The DNA here is from genome assembly GCA_037957365.1 of Torreya grandis. Classification (NCBI taxonomy): domain Eukaryota; kingdom Viridiplantae; phylum Streptophyta; class Pinopsida; order Cupressales; family Taxaceae; genus Torreya; species Torreya grandis. The sequence continues at coordinate 550,803 of JARHVA010002492.1, read as the reverse complement.
TTACAACATTGCCTTCAAACAAAGCTTGCAATGTACAGAAGGATGCTGCTAAAACGATTTGTATACATGGATTACGTTACAATATCTTTTTGGGTACAAATTCGGCTGGTTATAAAGATCAGATAGCCTAGATTGATTAAGAGTGTTCTTCTGCCCTACTCATATGGAAGAGCCGGCTTGGCTGCGGGTGAAAAGACATTCTGCGCCTCATTTGATGAGAAGAGGGTCGTATGAGCGCGGAGAGAGCTCTTCTAACCCATTCTCTTTCCACGCTGCCGATCCTCACCAGCGAATTGGTTATGGCAGAGCTCCCGGTGTGCAGCTTCGTTGAAAAACAGAAAGATGATATTCTGTGGACACTGCAGCGGAACGACCCTGGATGCGTTGTAGGCGAGCAAATGCACGTCTGAGCGGCGGGAGAAATGGCCTTCTTAGAAGCGCCGCCGCCTCCTCCTCTAGGGGGAGGAGGCCGTGAGAATCGAGCCTTTGGCGGAACAGTTCGCAGACAGGCGGCGGAGGTGTGGCTGGGTGAATTGGATCGCTGAAAATCAAGCGGAGGCGGAGGCGGAGGCGGTGGCGGTATGCGACGGGAAGAATGGCAACTCCGCTCCATTCATTAACTCATTTTTCTAACCGTTTGAGCGCAGCTAATCTTTGGCTGCTAGGTAGTCTATGGGGCACGAGCGGGGGTCATTTATAGCTGTGTTATATACGCGCTTTAACGGTTTATCTGATATGATGGAGATTTGGTGTATTGGGAGCGGGAGACATTGAAGTGATTGCTGGCACGCGTTTATTCAATAGAGAGAGCCACCTGGCTCAAGACATGACATACACGATGACGGCCTCCCTACTGGAAGGCAAATCCTCGGCTCACTCATCCGTGAAAAAGATTCCCAATCATTATCCATTCTCTTTTTTACTCTTCTTTTAATTTTTTAATGCAGCAGCGCGTTACGGCCACTCGTGTCTTGACAGAAAGAGATTCAGGATCAAATTTGCGAGGTTTGGATTTACCGAGCATTTGGGTTACCGGTCTCCACCGTTCGCTTTACTTTGTTTTTCCCTTTATTGTTGCCAATGCATTTAATAAGCTTATCACAAAAATGAGTCGTTAATGGTGAAAAATTTGTGAGATTCAATTAGTGAAGTTGTTTGGTTTATAAAGAGTTTATCATGGATTAATTTTTTCAATTTTTACTGTTAATAAAATTTGACACGAGAAAAGGGATGAGGCTGGGTTCGTACGCCAATTCTTAGCTTAAAATCATTACGTAAAGTAGTTGAAAAAAAAAAAAAAATTGTACAAATTTTTGAGGACTAAAGTAAATATTCCTTATAAGTATGTAGGTTTCATATTTGAAATTCATTTTCGTGAGAATAAGATGGTTTATGATACTATTATAAATGGTTTATGATAATATTATAGATTAGCTCTGTATATGAGAGATATATATGACAATAGGGATAAGGTATAGGTACATATGTTTCATATTTAAAGCACATTTTAGTGGGAGTACGATGGCCTTACAATGACATATGAGGTAAGGTATGTACTCTTTGTAGGTATATGCATCTCATATTTAAAGCATAATTTAATAAGAGTACGGTGGTCTATGATGGCATCATGTGTAAGGTGTCTACCTCTTTTAAGTATGTCTAGTATCAAGTGTAAGGTAAATTCCCTTTCATAAGTATGCACAATTTATGTTTGAACAACAATTCAATGGGAGTACAATGACATCAAGGATAAGGTATGTATGCATCATATTTTTGATGGAGGTAGGATAGCAGCATGGATAATGAAAAAGACATCCCTTTCCCTTTTCTCTTTTTAGTACCAAAGGAAACTTTAGTCCTAGTCTTTTCCATTAATTTTATGCAATAAACCAATCACATGTTTAGATTCCTATATGCATAAAGTGTAAATCAAGGGGGGATGAACAAAGTTAGGAGATATAAAGGGGCTCATTTGTGGGAAAAAAATTCATTACTTACAAAGGGTGAGCATCCTTTTCAAAAGGGTACACACCTTTTTTAAAATAGAAATGAAGATTTTTTTTTGAATTGGATTGTTACCACCCTTAAAGTGGGTACACCCAAGTGGTAATGCAAAGGGCACACACCCTTTGGGGTACTAAAGGCCACATGCCCTTACAAAGGGTGCACACCCAAAAAGTGTGCACCTTTTCCATTACAAAGGGTGTATGTTGTTCAAAGACCATAAAACATTACCAAAACACATCCCCCCAGGTTTTCATGTTACTCTATATATTTATTCTAATTGGAAGACATTGATGAAATCAAATCAAAGGGCACATGTGTTTTGCCTAAAAAAGTCTTCTCTAAGCATCCCCACCAAGCATCCATGCTTGCATCATGCTCTGAGGTATGTTATTCGCTTCCTTAGGCCATGCTTAGGGTTTGTAATGACTTCTTTTTGTATGTATTTTTTTTTAATAATAACAAAGCAAAGGAGCATTCAAATTAAAATTAAAATTCTCTCGCAAAAGTGATAAACTACATAATATAAATATTTGTTTTTATAATTTTAGATTATTGATTTTATGGAGTTGTTCCTTGAAGAAAAGCTCCCAAAAAACCTTTATGAAAACCCCCAAAAATTCAACTTCACGTAAGAGGAAGCATAATTATATCAATGATATAATTCAAAGTAGAAAAAATTGGAAATTATCATTAATAGTAAACGTGACTCTTCAAAAAATAGTGCACACAATTCACTTACTGATGCATTAGAGGCTATGTGTAATGAATTTGTTCCCAACTTAATGCATTGCTACATCAAAGACATGTATTGAAATATTATTATTCTAATAAGTTGTCAAATGAGGATATTAACAAGAAAAAAATAAAAAATTAAGAATTATGTGCCTTGTTTCATATGCCTAGAACCACCACTGACAACTTGCTAACACATTAGAAATAAGTGGTTATTCATGCAGAGATTTAAAAAAATATTTGGGATAGGTGGTGGATGGTGTTTGATGAGCTCCATGTAATAACAATTAAATTCCATTGTATTTTTTGAGAAAAAATTAATGTGATTTTGTTCTCCAAGAAATACCAAATTATTTTGATATGTAGTCATCCAAAGGTAGGGGAGGCAAGTCCTCATTTGATAGACCTAGTGTCAAACATGAACAAAACCACCAAAACCACCCCCAAAGAAGTAAAAAGTTAATAACAAATACTGCCATGCCCATAATATTGCATGATAGTATACATATGGACACTCTTGGGGTAGTTAGTAGTCTCACACACATCATAATTTACAATGGGATGGATACACCAAGGATTATAGGGGCAACAGGTGGTGGCACATATAGTAGTGTCCCTCCTACTATTGGTTCTTCATGCGATGGCACATATAATAGTAACCCTACAAGTCATATATATTATTTCACATCATGTGGGATGAAGTGTACTTGCATACATATTTAAGTTAGACCTAAAAGTGTTACATATCCATAACTAATAGGGAAAATTTTAGAGACTACATGCACATCTGTGCAAGACACTACGTAAAAACATATGTGGTCTACAGTCGACTCAATACCTCAAAACACCACACTAGTAGATATGCATAACATATTTGCTTCACCATACACACTCACATAGGCAATTAGTTTTAAATTGTTTATGTATTAAAAGGACTATTAAGTTAATTTAAATCTGTTTACTTAATTGATTCATATTTGACTTATTTCATTTTTTATTGTATAGACAATGACCAAGCTTATGGGTACTCCATCTGGATTGGATTTTTTTGTTAATGCTACCATTAATACTGCAATACCCTACACTAATTTTGTAAAAGTATTGTTAAGTTACTATATCATTTTAATATTTTGTATACATCATACTTTTAATGTGTTTTCTAGCTTGGCCTTTCGCTCTTCTCCTTCAAGAGAGACAAATATAGGGAAAGAAAGGAAATAAAGAGAAAGAGAACATTGCATTCACTCTCTTTCTCTCCCTCTCAATCTCTCTTTCTCTTTTTCTCACTCACTTAACACTCCCTCTCTTTATCACTCATTTTCTCTCTTTCTATCCCTCACACTCTCTCTCTTTATTGAAATGGAATAATTTATATTTATCATGATAGATTTACTTCTAAGTGATTCATGTAATTCATCTCTTTCATTTTCTTAATATAGGTAATGATAGACATTATGGGTACCAAGTCTAAACTATAACAATATGATGGTGACAATGGAATTAAAATGGTATTTGCATACATACAATTATGTTTTCAATTCTCTTATCTCTAATTATGTAGAAGGAATGATTTAAATTTATTTTAAAATAATATTACTTGTATTTGATTAAAAATTGACTTCTTTCATTTCTTGCTTGTAAAAATGATGAGATATGCGATGGGTACCGCACTTTGATCGCAACAAACTATGAACAATACTAGAGTTGTGTTTCAAGATCTAGTATATCCCTTGCACCACTTGATTTAGAGAAAGATACTAGTGAGAACCTATAGTAATTCTCTGTTTTAACTTCAATTAAAGACACTTTATGTCATATTTATATTTTTATACACATTTATAACCTTATATGTATGTTCCATAGGATTTTCCATCATTGATAGATTCAAGTTCACATATCCCTCGGCAGCCATTTAGGTGGCATGAGGTGAGTTCACAATACTTGGATGCAAAATTTTGTTCTTAGTAACCTTGTCATTTTATTTACTTGATTTTAATGAACTATTTTTGAATTTTTATGTTGTATAGTCATAACCATTTTTAAAAGTTGTGTCACAAACATTTGGTCCTTCATAGTCTTAGAGGAGAGTCTTTCCCAATAATTAGACATCTAACAACCTTGGTTTTACATTTAGGGTGATGAGGCATAATTTTTCTAGAGGCACTAATCAACAACATAATTATTTTTAGTGTTAGTGATAGTTGTATGTGCAATTTATTTTTTATGATGATATGACCCAATTCATATGCCTTTATGGCCCACTTTGTGTGACAATATGATCCACTTTGTAATATTAAATGGTCCAAATTGTATGCTAATATGAATATGTCATTATCTATGGAATATTTTGGATACACATACATACTAAACATACTTTTTATATGCACCTATACAATGTTATAAATTGTGTATACAAATTTAATTTTTATATGTCTATATTGTTTGTTGTTCTTATTGTACATTATCCCTCTTGAAATAATTATCAAATGAAGAATATTGCAAAGCATAGTTATGCCAATTAATAGATAAATAATGTTTAGCTTTAACAATTGTTGTATAATAAGTATGTTTAGAAAAAATGTACAATTATGAAATCTTTATATCAACTTGAGAATTTGTTTTTGATGTTCTTTGTGACATGGATCTTAAAAAAAAACACTATCCAAAATACATAGTGAACTTTAGAATGTGATTTTATACTTATAGATGAAAAGTAAGCTTCTATGGTTTATGTAGGAGTCTTCTATGCACCCTAAAAGTATTATTTTCCACTCATGATGAGGAAAAATCTATGGCTTGCTTTATATCACAACCAAAACTTAGTTTTGGTAGAAAACATTGGTTAGTATAGCATAAAAATATTGAACCACGCACCTAATTGGAAAACTCACTTCTTACTCACATCTAGACGTGTATATAAATGTTTTAGTATTTTTTATTTTTTTATTTTTCAATGTGGATCTAATTAGCTATTAAAAACAAAGTATAAGCATGATTTTTAAGATTACCTAGAGATATGGATGGTTGGTTGTGCACCATAAATCAAGCTTGATTATGAGAAATCCTCTTTGGCTAGGGAGAAATGACCTGTAATACACCACACTTAAACAAAAATGGGATTAAAAGAGATATGAGTGGGCTGCCTGGTAAGAAACTAGTCCCAAGAAACAATATGCTTTCTTAGATGGATGTCAGCCCATGTTTAACATTCAAGTGTATAAATAAACATAAAATTACAAAGATATATAAATGAAATAAGATTAGAAATGATTACAGATAAGATAAAATATATAAATGATTAGATTCAACTATAAATTAATTAAGATTAAGATGTAGAAGTCAACACAAACAAGGGTTTAGTCACAAAAGCATCACAAAGGGTTGTCGATAAGGTTAGGCTAGGAACTAGACCTAATACACACAAGGTTGTCTAAGATGATGAGATAAGTATTGGATGGATGAGGGATAAGGATCCTAAAATAAGGATTAGGAATAGATTAGGTAAGTTTAGGGATGATTAGGATAGATTACAGAGGTTTCGAGACAAATAGGAAATAGACAGGAACCTATAGAATCAAATAGAAATACCTAAAGGGCAAAAATTGAAGGCTTTCTACAAAAGAAAAAATCGATAACGATCCTATAGGATTGACCACAATCTTCTTGGATCATGGTCGATCTTTTCATAGTGTACAAAATATAAAAAATAAGTTTCTAGAAGGATGCAAAAGGTTTAGGAAAGGATAGAGGTGTTTGTAAGCTAGGAAATGGGCTAGAAAGGGCTCTAAAACACAGGGTTTAACAAATGTATTGATATAATAAATTATAATGAAGGATTTAAAAAATATTTGATAAGAGAGAATAAATGAAAAAACAAACAAAATGACTTACTTGATCATGATTGTGATCCTTTCAATTGCTTGACTTGTGGGTAGTATTTTAGACTCCAAATGCTGTAAATTTTGACCTCTGAATGCCTGAAACAAACCTCCAAAGTCTGGGTCCTCCAACCTACATATTTTTTTAAGTCTTTTGGGGATGGTTTGACATGCTTATATGGATCGATGTCAATCCAACAGAATCAACATCAATCTAGGGAAGTTGTGATTTACATGCTTGTTTTAGGTTGCACAGTTGCCAAATGGTTGGGGATTCCACATATGACATAAGGGAGATAGTTTTTGGGTTGTTATGGATGGGAATAGGTTTTGGTTTTCTTTTTAGGATTTTTGGTTGCTTGAAATATTTTGGGTGGTTAGGGATGGTAAATAGTAATGAATAGGGTTTATTACCATTGGTAAATAGGGGGTATATACTTAACATAAACATTTAAGTATAATAAACTATACTTTAAGTTATATTTTATGTATATTTTTTCAGGGTGTTTGAGAGTGGTTTCAAAACTCTACGAGTTAAGATGCAAAATATAGATTTTTTGAGGTTTCCACCACATTTTAGACTTAGCCTATTTCAAGGTTTTAGGCTATGGTGCAGATTTTTAGCATCTACATTTTCCCCTTTTTGTTGAGAAGTTTGTAGAGACTAGCCATGAGAAAAAAATATAGAAGCGAAACTTAAATAAATGCCCCCAACATTCCCTAGTTTGATATGAGAATGTTTCTCCCTCAAACTAGGAATAAACGAAGGGAAAAGGAGATGGATATTGGTTTGACAAAGGATAGAGGAAGAGGGAGATAATGGAAATGGATAAAAATAAAAATGCAAAAATATAAATGGGGGTTGATGGACTAAATATGCAAATGTGGCTTGGACAAGTGGACAAATGGATGGGTATCCAACACAAAAAGTAGGTGACAAAAAATGTCAATGCATCAATCACTAGGGTTAATCTCGAATGAGGACTGAGGTAAATAGAAAACAATATTTGTGACCAAATAAGACATAAATTTGCCATGAAGCACATGGGCTTAAGATTTGGCACCAAGATAATAAATGATAGATGAAAATGAACCTAAGTTGTCTGGGCTTGTAAAGGGGTTTCGACTATAGACTCATGTTTCAAGGTAAAATTCTCAAGCTGACTCAGACTATGGGACCAGTAGGGGTCGGACTTCCACTAATCCAAGGATTTGGTTTTTTGGTAAATAAGGACAAAATAAATGCAAAAAGGATGACTTAGTTGGCCTAGGACAAAAATGTGATTGCTACAAAAGTCAAAATCAAAGAATAAATAAAGAGATTGATACAAATTCATATGAATCACAATCACCTTTTGATGTTGGTATGGATAATGGTATGTTAGGATGGCAATGGACGGGTAAAATGGCATCATACAAAGGCTACAACCTAGTCACAAAAGATGCAAATTTGGATAAGAAAGAAAAGAATGAACACAAAGGTTCAACTTCTTTAGAATGGGTTTGGATTAAGGTAATAGATGCAAATGGACTAATGAAAAAGACACAAAGGGGGACCCTTTTCACCAGTTATCGACATGGACCATAGTGAACATGGGGTTTATCAAAAGGTAAAATCCTTATGTCTTTGTACTTGACATCCTTGCAAAGGTAAATAAACACTTTTAACAAATTTGTAAAAGGCAAGCTTAGATTTCCTTGATTGGGTAAAAGAGGTGTGACATGTATGAAAAAATTGTGGGTATACCACCCATCTTGTGTGAAAGGCAATGTCCTTATAGGTGACATAGGATGATCCATGGGCTAATCCATGCTTTATAGATAGGAGGCAAACTGATCGATGTAGGAAGTTTGCATAATTGGAGAAGATTGATCAAGGCGAGAAGTCTTCTGTGGGATATATTAGATTTTAACTTTTAGATTTAGGGTCCTTTTCTATTTTTGGTTTGAGAGATTTTGGGAAGCTGATTGATGCAGGAAACCTCTAGTTGTTTTGATTTTGCACTAGCCATCCTTCAAGGGAGTGGTCTAACTTTTGATTTATTTGATAGTTGTCCTTCAAGGGATCAGTCTGCAATTTTGACAATGACCCTTTTGATATCCCAAAATTTTTAATTTTTTGATGTGAATTAACCTAGGCTAGTCTTGGTCACCTTTTAGAGAGCAAAACCAAAACACAAGGGGGGGAGGTAAAATTCAGATGGACTTAAGATGGAAAGTTGAGAGACAATGACCATGGGGTTCCTTCTTAAAAAGGTGGAACGTGTCCATGAGAAACATGCTATGATCAGAGCTGAGGTGCTCACATTTAAGATTGGGCTAAGTGTCTGTAACAGAAAAATCACATGATTCTCACCATCAATTTTCCACCACATTTCAGACTTAGCCTATTTCAAGACTTTAGGATTTTAGACTCAGCTTATTTTAGGGTTTTAGGCTATGGTGCAGATTTCTAGCATCTAGATTTGCCCCTTTTTATTGAGTGATTTGTAGAGACTAGCCATGAGACAAAAATATAGAATAAAAACTTAAATAAATGCTCCCAACATGTCCCAGTTGCAAATGTCAGATGGACTTAAGATGGGAAGTTGAGATACAATGACCATGGGGTTCCTTCTTAAAAAGGTGGAACATGTCCATGAGAAACATGCTATGAGTAGAGCTGAGGTGTTCACCTTTAAGATTGGGCTAAGTGTTTGTAATATAAAATCACATGATTCTTGCCATCAATTACTCTTGACAATGGACAATGAGTTAAAGGACTTCTGGTGGATGATAAAGATCAAAGAAAAATCTTGCATCAGATAAAAAAAGGTAAAAGGATCCTTAACCATGAAGGATTCAAGTACAAAGATGCATAAAGGGGGAAACTTTTGAAAATATCCCATACTTATATGATCCATATCAACTCAAAGTAAAAAGCTTCCCCCAGTGGGAAAAGAAATATTAGTAGATGGTTAAAGGAAGCCCAGAGGGGTGAAGGCATCTTCATCCATTTTTTATGGCTTGTTAGTTGTTAGTTGATGGAGAACTTAAGACACAGGCAGGGGCTCAAGTGGGATGACCTTTACAATGCCAAGAGGGTAGAGAGATAACTAATTTAGACTATGCTTCAAAAGATTTAAAGGTTGAAAACAAAAAATGAGATGGATGGAGCATTTTTTGAAATGCAGACAAATCTAATCAAACTAGTTGATTGTGCCTATCAAGAAGCTTCAACGTAGTGCCTAAAAAGGGCTTGCAATGTTTAGGATTCTGATGTAAACCCGATGAATTGTGTTTATGAAACCTTTTGGACTATGGATGGGGTTGATTGGTTGGACTAGTTTGGGTCATAGATTAAGGAATGTTTAGATAATACAATCAATTTATTCCTACATGAATATATAAAACATGACTTTTTGGATACCGAAGTGACTTAATGGTTTGCATGAAGAGGCTGATAAATTGATTGGTTAACTTGGTTTTGGGTTGCTTTACATTTGGTGATGGATTTATAGGATTGACAAATTAAGGTATATAATGAATGGGATTGGTTGATTTGGTCTAAAAATGAGATGAGGCGACAAAACTTTGACTCTCACCTAAAAGGAATAAGATCAAAGGTAACAATGTTATCACTATCAAATAGATGAGGGTGAGCAAACTATAGAGCAAGAAAATTGGATTGACTGATTTAGGTGGCTGAATTAACTAATTGGGGTTGAGAGGTTCCTTTACTATAGTAGCTAAGGATGGGTGGACAGGTTAAACTTGATTGACAAGAGGGTTGATGACAATGGGGTCTTCCTTTGTACCTATGTTTAGAGGAAGATGTAGATCTTGAACGAATTCAATAGATGAGTTGGATAAGGTTTCGACAACCTCCTTAGTAATAAGCTTACTAGGGATGGTTTTAGATATAAAGACACCATGGCTTGAAGGATTTTGACTAGAAATAGGTGAGGTAGCTGAGACAAGAGGATGACTAACAAAAAATCTCTAATTATACAATGGTTTGGGATTGACTAGCACAAGCTTACCATGATCAACCAAGTCTTGGACCAACCATTTGAAAGATTTACATCTTCCCACTATATGACCCATGATACGATGATAGGGGAAAAATTCATTTCCCTTATACCAAGTCAAAATGAAATCATATGGTCCTAATACAACTAGTTTGATAGGAGGGATCTAGATTATTGATTCTTTAAGCAAATTTTCTAGCACAGAAAAATATGGTTCCCCTAGTGGAGTATACCGTCAGGTAGGAGGTTTTAGAACTAGTTCTAATGATTGTCCCTGTAAAGAGGATGAAGTAGTTAATTGGATTGATAAAGTGGATGGACTTGATAAAGTTGATTGGATAGGTTGTAAAGGTAAATGCTGAGATGAGAAAGAGAATAAGTGAGGTAAGGTAGGTTGAGGTAATTGAAACAAGGTAGGTTGAAAGGTTGGCCCCCAAGAGGGTTGTAACAGTTGAATCAAAATTTTCTAGGATTGGGGGAATAATTGATCTTGAAATAGTTGAAAAGGTTGGGGATGTTGCAGAAATGTGTTTGGATAATAGTTAAATGATCTAGGATAAGGCATGAACTGAGGTTGACCTAGCTTAACCAAGTGTTAAAAACTAGCACTATAGGGTCGTGAGAATTCAGTTTGTCCCTTAGGCAACTGGTATAAACAAAGTAATTAATATACTCATGAGATGGAAGAGAAACATGCGTCGCATGATTGGTAAGGTAATTATTGTCCCCAAAAATAGACTTCTCATTTTTGGGACAACATGTGAACTATTTTGGTTCAACATACCAAAATAATCTCTTCCCTTCTTGAAATTTGTTCTGAGCTTTCAAATTCTTCATTTTTCAAGCTTTTTCAGTAAAGGGACTAGCAGGTTCAAAAGGTTCAAAGGCTTCTGCAAGAAAATTCCTTCAAAAGAGCAAGTTTCCAACACCCAGACATTTTTTGGATTGGTTCAGCACCTTGGTTCAATCAAAAGAATTCAATCAGCAAGCTTCTAAGCACCATTGAACCATTGAACCGTTAAACCTTGAAGCAAAAAGGTTCAAGGGTTCAAGGTTCAATGTCATCGGCAAGAGTTGAGCACACCCATCGAAGTTCAAAGTTCAACCACTTGAAAGTTCCATGGCTTTAAACACTTAGCAAAAAAACAAAGGCTTGAACCGTTGAACTGTTGAACCTTGAACCATTTTGGTTCAACGGTTCAACGGGTTCAACAACCAATTGGTTCAAAAGATCAAAAACTTAGCCAAATAATAAAGAATGAACTGATTGAACCATTTAACCGATGAACCAAAAGGTTCAACGAGTTCACAGATTCAAAGGTTCAACCAATACAATGAAGATCAAAGAGCTTAGAAAGAACAAGGAAGCAACAGGTAGAGGAAGAATCAATGAACCGATTAAACCTTGAACCAAAAGAGTTAAAATTTCAATGGTTCAAAAGTTCAAAGGCAACCTCAGTCAAAGAAAGAAGCGGCAAACAGATGGTTCAATAGATGGTTCAACCAAGAAACAGGAAACCGATTGAACCAAGAAGCGATGGAACAAAAGAGACAGAATGAACCAATGAACCAATGAACCAATGTACTTTCAACGGGTTCACAGGTTCAAGTTTCAACATGGTTCAAACAGATATTGACCATTGATGGCCCCGCAAACGTCAAATTTAAATTAAGGGAATATCAGTGAAAATTCAAATAGAGTGCAAAATTTAAAGGAAGAACCAAGCGACTGACTGCAAAGAGAGCCTGAAGACTCAAATTGCTACAGGGGAGAGAAGATCAATGCAAAAGATCAAAAATATCTTCAAGGGTGTTATTTCCAGAAGGTGAAACAGTGGATCAAGTAGACTTCTGAGTGCACCAAATCAAGGACGCGGCCTATTTTTCTTCTATGAAATAAAGACAAATTGGATAGTTGTGCAGACATCAGGAAAAGGACCAGACAGTCCATACCAAGGAAGAGACATATTAGATGAATGGACATGCCATAGTTAAGGCAATGCACTATTCCTAGCATGGTCCCTTCAGACAGAACTGAAGGCACATTGAAGACGTTGACTGCAGCATGGGCCGTCCCATAGGAAAAAGCGCTCAAGTCTTTCTTGAAAGCGCTATATATTGTAATTTATCTCATTATGAAGGGGAGACTTACTGAGACTTTGAGCTCAGATTGTAATTTCATTTCATTTTATCTGAATGAGAAAGCAAGTTGTTTGCAAAATTTGTGTTGTTTTGGCTTGTATCATTTTAGGAGATTATTCTTATGTCTGTCTTTTGAATGTGTTCTCATCTATTTAATTTGGCAAGCAGAATTAGTGAAAGTAATAAGGCAGGTGTCTTGAAGCCGACTGTGGGAAGACTTTGCGCTTTCACATTTATTTTTAGTGTGTGTTTTTATTTTCTTTTTGTGTTGAGGATTTTGGGATGACTTTGTGCCCCCATTATCCTTTATGTTATACTCTTTGGGAAGTTGAGGTGGAAACTTTGCGTTCTGTTTCATCCTATTGGTTACTACGCCTGTGTTACTAGTTTCTTGTCCTACCTGAAAGAACTCTTATTGTTTCCTGCAAGAACACTTCTGAAAGAAGAGAAGTGCCTTCAATGTTCTCACTAAGATTTTCTCCTTTGTTTGTGAACATCATCTTTGAAAGAAGAGAGATGGATGGTGTATCCTACCCCTGAGTGTTATTTTTTTCATATTTATAGTATATATAGCTCCTGCGTATTTATAAAGAACATCCCCTTGATGAGAAGAGAGATTTGTCCACCTCTGATGTAGTAAACCTGCACACTGGGCTGACTAATCTCCTTTGCTATAGATGATAAGACCTATTTTTCTCAATCAGACTACTGACTGACAAAATATTCATCCAATAGTCTTTTTGGTGACTCTACTAGAGAAGAGCACGCAGTTTGAAGTCTCAAGCTTCACGTTAAAGCAAATCCTGCTCTTTTCCATTTTTTGTTTTGCAATCTAGCAACTCCACGTTATACTAGAAGCCAAAAATCACAAGGTATTGTTGACCCTACTTTTGAGTTGGTGCAATCGAGTAATTTTGAGTTGTTTCCTCCAAAACCTCACCTTCAACGAACTAGGAGTCTTCCTCCTAGCCCTACCAGGGCACCAACACAAGGCAGAGCTTCTTTTTCTATTGCTAGTAGAGTTTTACCTGTCCATTTTCCACCCAGATTAGTGATCCCACTTTTACATAATCAAATCATGGCTCAAGGCCCCTGGGGTAACTCTTTTGGTCCACTGAATTTAACTCCACCTCTGCATGAGCTTCCACACAGTTTAAGGAAGAATTTCTTCAAATTCTTTGGTGATGGGAAAGTTCATCTTGATGAACACATTGTAGCTTTTAGCATAGCCTGTGGTGTAATAGGGTTGGAATTTGAAGACGTGGCAGTGAGGCTCTTCGTAGAAACACTACAAGGTGCTGTTGCAGACTAGTTCTACCATATGTAGGCTAGGTCAGTAACTGACTGAGACACACTTAAAACCAAGTACGAAGCTAGGTTCAAACCTATAGAAGATGTGCATGCCTTGCTGGCCCATCTCACACAGATGAAGAAGGAGCCCCATGAACCTATGAGGAACTTCATTGCCAGGTTCGACAAACTGAGGCACAGAATTCCCATGATCGCCTAGCCAACACCTCAGAATCTCAAGTGTTTCTTCATCAACTCATAGCTGCCTAAAGTGAGTTTCTTGTTGAGACGAGCTAGACGCATAGACCTTGATACTGCTTAGGACTTGGCTACTGAGGTAGAAGATGACCTTATCTTGGCAGGAAAGATAAGGAGAGACCCTAATAGAGGTAAACCCTCTTCATCTTCTGAATACTCACCTATAGCCACCACTGACCCAATGGTGCAAAAGCTGGAAAATGAACTAAAAGCTTTGAAAAGACAAATGGCCCAAGTTATGTCTGCTCCTCTTAATCAGGATATGTCGAGGACATTTCAGAATCAAGCGTACCAAGGCAATGCTATTAGGAATCAAGGGTAGCCAAATCATCTTCTTCCTCCACAGAGAAACTTTGCCTTTGAAGCACCTCCAACCAACTCAGTAGTTGGATATCTCGAAATTGAACATGATTTTTCTTTCCAACCTGAGTTTGATCAAGAAAATGACGCTAATCTCTTCACGGAGGGTCAAGAAGAGTCAGCTGGTGACTCCCACATTGGTTTCCTGAATTATCAAGATGAACCTAGAGGTGAAGGTAATGCAATTGAGGGGTCATGTGCTGTATTCAACTGGTCCAAGAATAAATTAGCTCAACACGCTGACAAAGAGAAAGCAGAGGAGTGACCTCAACTACCAGTTTCAATTGCTAAGTGGGGATCCACTCTTCCTTTCCAGCGAAAGGACCCAATGATTGCAAGAAAGGTAAGTACCTCAAATGCCCCTACGCCTTCTACTTCAAATTCGCAGTCTAGTCCTCCCCCTTCCAAAAATCAAAAGGATGAATTTCCATCCTCTACTCCTGGCTCATTCCAACATTTGACATATTTGACCATATAAAGAAAACCAAAATTCAAATGTCTAAATTTAAATTTTTGCAATCCCATCCTGAGCAATTAGATAAATTGGTTCAGTGTGTGAAAAATCAAAACGCCCTTGTAGGATAAGCAATTCCAAAGGTGACTCGTGATTCCCCCAAGAATTCACCCATTGGGAACAACCTTGTCATCACTCCCCCTGCTGCTCCTAACAGGCTGAACCTTTCTATGTCTCATTGCTGATAAATGGACATCAGCTAAACAATTTCATCATCGATTCCAGAACCTCAGACAATGTTATGCCTACCAAAGTGGCTGAATCCCTTGGCCTTACACTAACCAAAACCTTTGGTAGATGCTTCTCCATGGAAAACAAGCAAGTGCCACTACTGGGGCAAATTAAAGATGCCCAATTTGCATTTGCTGCCTTTCCAGATAAGTGAATCAAGATGACTATCCTAGTGGCCGACGTCCTAACATCATATGGCATCCTTCTTGGGTAGAACTTCTGCAAGGATGTTGGAAGGGAATTAAGCATGGACTTGTCTCAGGAAAAAATCCCTATGAAAGGTGTGATGCAGAGGTTGCTTCTTGAGAAAGAGGCAAAATATGTTGTCACTCAGACATCAAAGCCTGAAGCTCAAATTTTGTTTGAGTCTTCAGGGAGGGGTAATTATTTTTTATTTACTAAAGACATTCATGTTTCAACAGATGAAAATCCTATAGGTGATGATATAGGAATTGGTTTAGATGGAACAACACCAAGTATGCCTAATAATACCAATCATTGGTAGGGGTTGAATGGGAACAATCAAATCATATACTGGATTGAACCAAAAGAGCAACCAATTATGGTAATGAACCATGCCGCTACGCACCAAAATCAAGAAAAAGAACTCTTTGCCTTGAGATAAAAAATTTGTGGTTTTCAGATTAAAAGTCAAGTCTTGCTGTGGGGCAAGAGGAGAAAACCAAAGGGAAGACACAAAAAATTGGTTTCTTGGTGGAGAGTTCCATTCACCCATCACCGATTTTGAGGAGAAAATGGCTTCTTGTTGGTTTATCAAGACAGAGCGGCATTTTCATTACCTCTTAGGGGGTAGCATCTGAAGTACTTCAATTCTTGAAGTACCATATAAGTTCACCTGTACATTTGTATATTTTTTTCTGTTGTGTTGTTCATTTTCATTTTTAAAACCTTTCTTTTTGGGTAGCATGACTTCGTAGCCCAATGGCACACTTCAAGGCACTGGAGATTCTGGTTTCTACTCCCCTCAACTGTTTCAAGTTTTCATCTGAAGGAAGTTCCCCAACTGGAGCCAGCGGTTGTCCCCAAAAATAGACTTCTCATTTTTGGGACAACATGTGAACTATTTTGGTTCAATAGACCAAAATAATCTCTTTCATTCTCAAAATTTGTTCTGAGCTTTCAAATTTCTCATTTTCAAGCTTTTTCAGTAAAGAGACTAGCAGGTTCAACAGGTTCAAAGGCTTCTGCAAGAAAATTCCTTCAAAAGAGCAAGTTTCCAACACCCAGGCATTTTCAGAATTGGTTTAGCACCTTGGTTCAATCAAAATAATTCAATTAGCAAACTTATAAGCACCATTGAACCATTGAATAGTTGAACCTTGAAGCAAAAAGGTTCAAGGGTTCAATGGGTTCAAGGTTCAACGTCGTCGGCAAGAGTTGAGCGCACCCGTCAAAGTTCAAAGTTTAACCACTTCAAAGTTCCATGGCTTCAAACACTTAGCGAAAAAATAAAGGCTTGAACTGTTGAACCGTTGAACCTTGAACCATTTTGGTTCAACGGTTCAATGGGTTCAATGACCAATTGGTTCAAAACGTTTGGTTTAAAAGATCAAAGACTTAGCCAAATAATAAAGAATGAACCGATTGAACCATTTAACCGTTGAACCAAAAGGTTCAACAAGTCACAGGTTCAAAGGTTCAACCAATACGATGAAGATCAAAGAGCTTAGAAAGAACAAGGAAGCAACGGGTAGAGGAAGAATCAATGAACCAATTGAACCTTGAATTGAAAGAGTTCAAAGTTCAAAGGTAGCCTCAGTGAAATAAAGAAGTGACAAACAGATGGTTCAACCAAGAAGAAAGAAACTGATTGAACAAGGAAGCGATGGAACGAAAGAGACAATGCACTAATGAACCAATGAGTCAATGTACTTTCAATGGGTTCACGGGTTCAAGGTTCAACATGGTTCAAATGGCTATCGACCATTGACGGCCTCGCAGACGTCAAATTTAAAGTAAGGAAATATCCATGGAAATTCAAATAGAGTGCAAAATTTAAAGGAAGAACCAAGCGACTGACTGAAAAGAGAGCCCGAAGACTCAAATTGCTATAGGGGAGAGAAGATCAATGTAAAAGATCAAAAATATCTTCAAGGAGGTTATTTCCAGTAGGTGAAACAGTGGATCAAGTAGACTTCTGAGCACACCAAATCAAGGACGTAACCTATTTTTTTCTATGAAATAAAGACAAATTGGACAGCTACGCAGACATCAGGGAAAGGACCAGATAATCCATACCAAGGAAGAGACATATTAGATGAATGGACACGCCATAGTTAAGACAATGCGTTGTTCCCAGCATGGTCCCTCCAGACAAAATTGAAGGCGCATTGAAGACGTTGACTGCAGCATGGGCTGTCCCATAGAAAAAAATGTGCAAGTCTTTCTTGGAAGTGCTATATATTGTAATTTATCTCATTAAGAAGGGTAGACTTTTCATTTTTACAGAAGCAAAAATCTGCCCAATTGAAAGGAGAATACTGAGACTTTGAGCTCTGATTGTAATTTTATTTCATTTTATCTAAATGAGAAAGCAAGTTGTTTGCAGATTTTGTGTTGTTTTGGCTTGTATCATTTTAGGAGATTATTCTTATGTCTATCCTCTGAATGTGTTCTCATCTATTTAATTTGGCAAGCAAAATTAGTGAAAGTAATAAGGAAGGTGCCCTGAAGCCAACTGTGGGAAGACTTTGCATTTTCACATTTATTTTCAGTGTATGTTTTTATTTTCTTTCTATGTTAAAGATTCTGGGATGACTTTGTGTGCTCATTATCTTTTGTGTTATACTCTTTGGGTAGTTGAGGTGGAAACTTTGAGTTCTGTTTCATCTTGCTGGTTACTGCGCTTGTGTTACTAGTTTCTTGTCCTACTTGAAAGAACTCCTATTGTTTCCTGCAAGAAAATTTCTGAAAGAAGAGAAGTGCCTTCAGTGTTCTCACCAGGGTTTTCTCCTTTGTTTGTGAACCTCATCTTTGAAAGAAGAGAGATGGATGGTGTATCCTACCCCTGAGTGTTATTTTTTGCATATTTATAGTATATATAGCTCCTGCATATTTATAGAGAACCTCCCCTTGATGAGAGGAGAGATTTGTCCACCTCTAATGCAGTAAACCTGCACACTAGGCCGACCAATCTCTTTTGCTGTGGATGATAAGACCTATTTTGCTCAATCGTACTGCTGACTGACAAAATATTCACCCAACAGTAATCACTCAATGCTTGAGGACTATTATCAAGGGTTTTGGTGAAAGTTTCATATGAGATCCCAAAGGTTTATCCCATTGGTAAGGATGAGGATCTAATAGTCCTGAACCTATTACCAAGTTGGAAATATAAGGTCAGACAAGTGGACCAGGGTATACAATGGTGGAAGATTTTGAACCTTACATACTCAAACAACTAGAAAAAACAAAAAGCAATAAAAAGAACGTATACTAAAAACATTAAATGCTTAGTATTCCCTGATTATGTTACTTTTTGATTATGTGAAACTTGATTGGTCTTGGATAGGGTACTAGAAATAGACATCTAAGGATGATTTCAAGATGTTTAGGTGCAAACCCTTTATATACTCTAAGGTACGTGAGGTGTAATCTGTACTAGTGATGGTACGTGGCTTGGTACTTGGAGCTTGCTCTCCTCACATCACAATCCCACAGCTAGTGCAGGTGCTTCGCCAAGATATACCACTCAACTAGGTTTTATACTCAGCTAGTGTACTGAGTTGGCACTCCACTCGGTGATTAAATCCAAGTGAAAGCACCAGGAATAAAGCTCCTCACTTGGTGATGAAATCCAAGTTAGTTCACTATGCCAAGTTTTGATGTGTGATTTTTAATTTTGTGGTTTGGTTGTGTGTGATTGATTTGTGGACTAACGAATTAATTAACCACCTAATTAATCTAGATAGACTCATTCAAGTAGATAGAATATGAATACAGTTCATTTTTAAGCCAAAAAAAGATTTTGATTTGATTTGGATGTAGATAAAGAATTCAACTCAATGCAAAACAAATACACATGAAATGTAAATCCTATGCCTGTGATAATTTTACTTTAAAAAAGAAAATATAGTGAAAGTTATTTGATTGAAAGGAAATGTAAAAGAGGATGAAATTCACTAATGCAACTACATGCACAGGGAGGAACAAAAGAAAGGGATCCACTGTCTTGTCCCACCAGGTGTGCTAGAATGTTTTAGTATTTTTCTTTTGCTTTTTCAATGTGGATCTAATTAGTTACTAAAAACAAAGTATAATAAGTGTTTTTAAGATTACCTAGACATATGGATGGTTGGTTGCGCACCGTAGATCTAAGCTTGATTATGAGAAATCCTCTTTGGTTGAGGAGGAATGACTTATAATACACCACACTTAAACAAAACATGGATTAAAAGAGATATGAGTGGGCTGCCTGATAAGAAACTAATTTTAAAAAGCGATATGATTTCTTAGATGGATGTTAGCGTGCGTTTAACATTCAAATTTATAAATAAACATGAAATTACAAAGATATATAAATGAAATAAGACTGGAAATGATTACGGATAAGATAAAAGATATAAATGATTAGATGAAACTATAAATGAATTAAGATTAAGATGCAAAATTCAACACAAACAAGGGTTTGCTCACACAAGTGTCATAAAGCATTGCCGATAAGTTTAGGCTAGGAACTAGTCCTAATACACTCAAGGTCAATGAAGACGATGAGATAAGGATTGGATGGATGAGGGATAATGATCCTAAAATAAGGAATAGGATATAGTGAAGTTTAGGGATGATTAGGATAGATTACATAGGTTTAGGGGCAAATAGGAAACAGACAGGAACCTGCAGAATCAAATAGAAAGACCTAAAGGGTTAAAATTGAAGGTTTTCTACAAAAGACATAATCAATAACAATCCTATAGGATTGACCATGATCCTATAAGATTGACCACGATCTTCCGAGATCTTGGTCAATCCTATCACAATGTACAAAATACAAAAAATGAATTTCTAGAAAGATGCAAAAGGTTTAAGAAAGGATAGAGGTCTCTGTAAGCTAGGAAATGGGCTAGAAAGGGCTCTAAAACACATGTTTTAACAAATGTATCGATCTAATAACTTATAATGAAGGATTTAAACAAGATTTGAAAAGAGAGAATAAATGACAAACCAAATAAAATGACTTCCCTGATCATGATTTTGATCCTTTCAATTTCTTGACTTGTGGGTAGTATTTTGGACTCCAAATGCTGTAAATTTTGACCTTTGAATCCCTGAAGCAAACCTCTAAAGTCTGAGTCCTCCAATTTGTATATTTTTTGGAGTCTTTGGGGGATGGTTTGACATGCTTATATGGATCAATGTCAATCCAACGAAATCAAATCGACCTAGGGAAGTGATTTACATGCTTGTTTTAAGATACACAGTTGTTAGATGGTTGGGGATTCCACATATGACATGGGGGAGCTGGTTTTTGGGTTGTTATGGATAGGAATATGTTTGTTTTTAATATTTTTGGTTGTTTAAAATATTTTGGGTGGTTAGGGATGGTAAATAGTAATTAATAGGGTTAATTACCATGGATAAATAGGGGTTATATACATAAAATAAATATTTAAGTATCAGTTGACATTTAATTATCTTCTACATTAAGTTATATTTTACGTATATACTTTCCGGGTGTTTGAGAGTGGTTTTGGACCTCTTAAGAGTTAAAATACAAAATATAGATTTTTGGAGGTTTCCACCACATTTCAGAGTTGGCCTATTTCAGGGTTTTAGGCTATGGTGTATATTTCTAATGTCTACGATAAACATAAAAATTACATTTATTTTTTTTCTATTTTACCCCACACTATAAATTGTATGTAGTCGAATATGTCCTTAAAAGAGAAAATTGTCATTCTTAAGGGGAAAAATAATGTGAACTTTGTGTAACCTTTCCATGAAAATTGTGATATGTAGAGATAAACCATAATCTCCTTCAGTTGCATCAAAAATATATATATGTATCTCCTAGTCCATTCTCTTCCACTCTCAAAGAAGAAGAAACATAGACACATTTTCTCTTACATCCAAAACAAGCTTTAAGGAGAAAAAGTTGGTTAATATAACATGTAACTTTTGAATTGTGTGGCCAATTGGTGAAATAAATTTGTAGTCATGTATGACTGGGTGTATGAGTTCAATAACAATTTTCATCTACTGTTCATCAATCCCCACACTCTAAATTTGCATGCAGATGCACCTCTTAAGAGAAACTTGTCATTCTTAAGGAGAAAAAATTGCATAACATTTTCACGAAAATCATGAGAGGTAAAGATAAAACATAAAATCTTGAAGCTACACATAAGATTACTAAATTCATCCCTTAGATGATTCTCTTTCAATCATAACAAGAAATAAATAACAGTATTTTTTCTCTCACGAAAAAAAAAACTACTTAACGATAAAAAATCATTCAATAAAATACAACTTTTGCACTGCGCACCCACTCGACTAACCAAATTCGCAATCAAATTTGGATAGAAATATAAATTGAATAATAAACTTCATATACTATATTTTGCCTCCACCCTTAAAACATACATTTTGATGGATGTGTCTCTTAAGAGACTTTTTTCTCTTTAAGTGGAAAAATTGTGTGAATTTTGCACAGCTATTGCATGCAAAACGTGAGGTGTAGATATGAACCATAAACTCATATATTTTTCAAAATGATTCACTTATATATATCAAATATTATCATTTTTTAATCATGTTGAGGGATAAATAGCACAACAGTTTTTCTCACAACCAAAACTCTTTTCTTTAAGGAGAAAAAAATGGTCTTTATAATGCACAGCGTTTGATCATGTCCCCAATCAATGAACTGAGGGCGTATACATCAAACCTCTTAAGAATTACCTTAATCCACTCTACATCAATCCCCACACTCCAAACTTGCACACATTCGAACTTGTCATTCTTAAGAAAAATATTGTGAACTTTGCAGAGTCATTAGATGAAAACATTTAATTATAAATATATGTTTCAATTAGGATTAATATATGCATCCCACGGATTGTTATATTTGAATCACGATGACCAAGAAATGATGACATGTTTTCTCATTTAGACAATACTTGGTTTTAACAGCAAAATTTAATAAGTATCATGCACAATCAAATTTTGATTAGGAGTGTTCTTCCGCCCTGCTCATATGGAAGAGCCGGCTCGGCTGCGGGTGGAAAGACATTCTCCGCCTCATTTGTTGAGAGGAGGGTCGTATGAGCGCAGAGAGAGCTCTTCTGATCCATTCTCCTTCCACACTGCAGATCCTCACCAGCGAATTGGTCATGGCAGGACTCCCGGGGTGCAGCTTCGTTGAAATACACAAAGACGATATTCTGTGGACACTGCAGCGGAACGACCCTGGATGCGTTGTAGGCGAGCAAATGCACGTCTGAGCGGCAGGAGAAGAAGCGCCGCCGCCGCCGCCTCTAGGAGGAGGAGCCCGTGAGAATCGAGCCTTTGGCGGAACAGTTCGCAGACAGGCGGCGGAGGTGCGGCTGGGCGACTTGGATCGGTGAAAGTCAAGCGGAGGCAGTGGCAGTGTGCGTCGGGAAGAATGGCAGCTCCGCTCCATTCATTAACTCATTTCTCAAACCGTTTGAGCGGAGCTTATCTTTGGTTCCTAGGTAGTCGAGCAGGGGTTATTTATAGCCGTGTTATAAACGCGCTTAAACGCTTTATCTGATATGAAGCAGATTTGGTGTATTGGGAGCGGGAGACATTGCAGTGATTGCTGGCACGCGTTTATGCGTTTATTGCGAAGGCCACCTGGCTCAAGTCATGACATACACGATGAAGGCCTCCCACTGGAAGGCAAATCCTTGGCTTACTCATCCGTGAAAAAGATTCCCATTCCTTATCTTTTTACTCCTTTTTATTTTTTAATGCACCAGCGCGTTACGGCCACTCATGTCTTGACAGGAATAGATTCAGGATCAAATTTGCGAGTTTTGGAGTTAATGAGCATTTGGGTTACCGGTCTCCCGGTCTTCCTTTGTTTTTTTTCTTTATTGTTGCCACTGCGTTTAATAAGCTTACCACAAAAATGAGTTGCATTAATGGAGAAAAATTTGTGCAAATTTTGTAGGGCTAAGGTACTTATTCCTTATAGGTATGTAGGTTTCATATTTGAAATTCATTTTATTGAGAATAAAATGGTTTATAATAATATTATAGATTAGTTTTATATTGATCAGAAATATATATGATATTAAGAGTAGGGTATAGGTATATATGTTTCATATTTGAAGCACATTTTAGTGGGAGTACGATGGCTTTAGATGTTATATGGGATAAGGTATGTACCCCTTAGAAATATATACGTCTCATATTTGATGTACAATTTAGCAAGAGTACGATGGTCTATGATGGCATCATGGGTAAAATATCTACCTCTTTTAAATATGTATAGTATCAAATGTAAGGTAAATACATCTCGTAGGTATATACACTTCATGTTTGAACAATAATTTAATGGGGGTACAATGACATCAGAGATAAGGTATGCATGCATCATATTTGAAGCGTAATTCAATGGAGGTATGATATCATTGTGGACCATGAAAAAGACTTTTTTTTTTCATTTTCTCTTTTTAGTACCAAGGGAAACTTTATGCATAGTCTTTTCCATTAATTTTATACAATAAACCAATCACATGTTTATGTTCCTATATGCATAAAGTGTAAATTGAAGGGGGAATGAACAAAGTTAGGGGACAAAAAAGGGGTCATTTGTGGAAAAAAATTTCATTGCTTACAAAAGGTGAGTGCCCTTTTGAAAAAGCTATATACTATTTTTAAAACATAAATGAAGATTTTTTTTGAATTGGATTGTTACCAATCCTAAAGCGGGTACACCCTTTGTAATTCAAAAGGCACACATCCTTTGGGGTACTAAAGGTCATATGCCCTTACAAAGGGTGTACGCCGTTCAAAGACTATAAAATTTCACCAAAACACATCCCCCCATGTTTTCATGTTACTCTCTATTTTATTCTAATTGGAATCCATTGATTAAATCAAATCAAAGGGTCTGTGTGTTTTGCCTAAAAAATTCTTCTCTAGGCATCTCCACCAAGCATCCATGTTTGCATTGCGGCCCGAGGTATGCTATTTTCTTCCTTAAGGCATGCTTAGGGTTTGTATGACTTCTTTTTATCATGTATTTTTTATAATAATAACAAAGCAAGTGAACATTCAAATTGAAATTAAAATTCTCTTGCAAAAGCAATCAACTACCTAATATAAATATTTGTTTTTATAATTTTAAATTCTTGATTTGATAGAGTTGTTCCTTAAAGAAATCCCCCCAAAAAACTTTATGAAAACCCCCAAGAATTTAACTTCATAGAAGAAGAAGCATAATTATATCAAAAATATAATTCAAAGCATAAATAATTAGAAATTAAAATTAATAGCATATGTGACTCTTCAAAAATTAGTGCACACAATTCACTTATTGATACATTAGAGGCCGCGTATAATGAATTTGTTCCCAATTTGATGCAATGCTACATCAAAGAGAGGTATTGAAATATTATTATTTCGATAAGTTGTCATATGAGGATATTAAAAAGAAAAAGATTAAAAATTAAGAATTATGTGCTTTGTTTCATATGCCTGGAACCACCACCAATGAGTTGATAACACATTAGAATTAAGTGGTGTATTCATGCAGAGATTAAAAAAGACTTTTGGGATAGTTGGTGGATGGTGTTTGATGAGCTCCATGTAATCACAATTAGATTCCATTGTATTTTTTGAAAAAAAAAATAATGTGAGTTTGTTCTCCAAGAAATACCAAATTATTTTGATATGAAGTCATCCTAAGGTAGGGGAGGCAAGTATTCATTTGATAGACCTAGTGTCAAACATGAACAAAACCACCAAAACCACCAAAACCACCCCCAAAGAAGTAAAAAGTTAATAACAAATACTACCATGCCCAAAATCTTGCATCATAGTACACAGATGGACACCTTTGGGGTAATTAGTAGTCTCACACATGTCATAATTGATCGTGGATTGATACACTATGGAATATAGGGGAAATAGGTGGTGTCACATATAGTAGTGTCCCTCCTATTATTAGTTCTTCATGCGATGGCATAGATAATAGTAACCCTACAAGTTATATACATTGTTTCACATTGTGTGGGAGGAAGTGTACTTGACCACATATTTATGTTAGACATACAAGTGTTACATCTACAAAGATAATAGGGACATCCATAGAGACTACACACACATACGTACAAGATACTATGTAAAAACATGTGGTCTAGATTCAAATCAATACCTCAAAACACCACACAGGTAGATATGCAAAATATATTTGCTTTACCATACACGCTCACATAAGTAATTAATTATAAATTATTTATGTATCATAAGGAATATTAAGTTAATTTTAATATGTTTACTTAATTGATTCATATTTGACTTAATTTATTTTTTATTGTACAAACAATGGCTGATCCTATGGGTACGCCATCTGGATTGGATTTTTTGTTGATGTTACCATTAGTACTACAGTACCGTATGTTGATGTTGTGAAAGTATTGTTAAGTTATTATATTGTTTTAATTTTTGTATACATCATAATTTTAGTATGTTTTTTGGCTTGGCCTTTTGCTCTTCTCCTACAAGAGAGAGAATCATAGGGAGAGAAAGGAAAGAGAGAGAGAGAACATTGAATTCACTCTCTTTCTCTCCCTCTCACTCTCTCTTTCTCTTTTTCTCACTCACTTTCACAGTCCCTCTCTTTATCACTATTTTTCTCTCTTTCTATCACCCCCTCTCTTTATGTAAAAGGAATAATTTATATTTATCATAATATGTTTACATTTAATTGATTCATGTAATTCATCACTTTAATTTTTTAAATATAGGTGATCACAGACACTATGGGTGCCGGGCCTAAACTATAACAATATGATGATGACAATGCAATTATAATTGTATTTACATACACAAAATTATGTTTTCCATTATCTTGTCTCTATTTATGTAGCTTTTAATAATTTAAATTTATTTTAAAATAAGATTGCTTTTAATTTACTAAAAATTGACCTCTTCATTTGTTGCTTGTAAAAATGATGAGATATGCGACATGTACCCCACTTCAATCACGAAAAACTATGACCAATACTACAGTTGTGTCCCAATATCTAGTATCTCCCTTGCATCACTTGATTTAGAGATAGAGACTAGTGAGAACATATAGTAATTCTCTTTTTTAACTTCAAGTAATGACACTTTATGTCATATTTATATTTGCATACACATTTATAACCCTATATGTATGTTCCATAAGATGTTCCATCATTGATATATTCAAGTTCACATAGTTGTAGGTAGCCATTTAGGTGGCATGAGGTGAGTTTACAATCAATTTACTGGAAAATTTTGTTCTTAGTAACTCTATCATTTTATTTACTTGATTTTAATGAATTATTTATAAGTTTTATGTTGTGCTATTGTAACCATTTTTAGAGGTTGTGTCACAAACATTTGAACCTTAAAAATCTTAGATTAGAGTCTTTCCCAATAATTAGAAATCCAACAACCTTGGTTCTGCATCTAGGGTGATGAGGTACAATTTTTTTAGAGGCACTGAGTAGCAAGATAACTAGTTTTAATATTAGGGATAGTTGTAGGTGAAATTTATATTTTATGCAGGTATGGCTAAATTCATATGCTTTTATGGCCCACTTTGTGTGACAATATGGCCCATTTTGTATGCTTATATGGTCCAAATTGTATGTCTATATGACTTATTTTGTATGTCATTATGGAATATTTTGGATACACATACATACTACACATCATTTTTATATGGACCTATACAATGTTATAATTTGTGTATACAAATTTAATTTTTACATCTATATTATTTTTTGTTCTTATTGTACATTATCATTCTTGAAATTATTATCAAATGAAGAATTTTGCAGAGCACAATTGTGCTAATAAACACATAAATAATGTTGAGATTTAACCATTGTTATATAATAAATATGTTTAGAAAAAATGTATAACTATGGCATATTTAGATCAACTTGAGAAGTTTCTTGTGATCTTCTTTGTGACATGTATCTTAGAAACCAACAATATCCAAAATCCATAATGAAATTTGGAATGTAATTTTATACCATATAGATGAACAATAAGCTCCTACGATTTATGTAGGAGCCCTCTATGCATCCCTAAATGGATTATTTTCCACTCATGACAAGTAAAAATATGTCACTTATTTTATATCATAGACAAAAGTTAATTTTGGGATAAAACATTGGTCAGTATAATACAAAAAAATTGAACTATGCACCTAATCAATGAACTAACTTCTTACTCACATCTAGATGTGTATATTGTTAGGTGGTGGAGCTAAAAGCTTCACTGTTATGCAAATGGAGGAGGTTGCTGAGTGTCACAGTAACCGACGTCGGTCAGGCCAACTGACGTCAGTCAGGGGTAGACCAAAAGCTACCGACATCGGTCATGGATCAGCTGACGTCAGTCATCTCCAGATAGACAGAGACCGACGTCGATTGTCTGTGCGTTCTAGTCTAATTTTAGATGGACAGTTTGTTTGCATGTAAAGACTAATTTTAGTCTTGAGTCTGTGTTTCTAATTATTGTAATTGGGAAGTCTAATTATTGTTTGTATGGGATCTATTTAAGAGACCCATGGGGCTGTATTGTAATTAAGGACAAAGTCAAGGACTTGTAAAGGACTAAAGGATTAGATCCCTCACTTGAAGGTAAGAACAACAATTGGGTTGGTTGTCTCAAGGTGTGTAAGATCAGTTGATCTATAGGTAGCAAGATCAGGGGAGATCTACATGGTAAGTAAGATCAGTTAGATCTGTAGGTGTGCAAGATCAATGAGATCTACTTGGAGTACTTTGAGTACTTGGTGGATTGAAAGTAGGCAACAACGATTGAGTTGATTGTCACTTACTGGTGGAGGGAACAACTCTGTGTTTGAGTTGTGGTTGTAATTGAGAGAGAGAACTCTTGAGGGAGAATTATTGTACACCCAAGAGGTATGGGAAGAGTGTGATCTCTTCATTGTATTTCCTTCTGGATGAGTTGAATACATATTGTATTGTCTCTCATATTTTGTGCTGTTTCTAAAT
This sequence comes from Torreya grandis, assembly GCA_037957365.1. Classification (NCBI taxonomy): domain Eukaryota; kingdom Viridiplantae; phylum Streptophyta; class Pinopsida; order Cupressales; family Taxaceae; genus Torreya; species Torreya grandis. The sequence continues at coordinate 522,173 of JARHVA010002492.1, read as the reverse complement.
TCTAGTTACTTATTACTTCTGGTTTAATTCCATGTTTAGTTGCTTATACAAGATAATCAAGTGTGCTCTTTAGAGCTAGGATCCTAACAGTTGGTATCAGAGCTTGGTTCACTAACACCTTAGTTTCAGAGTGTGTTAAGTGTTTGTTGATTACAGGTCACTCACAGGGGTTTCTGTTTGAGTGGGAGTATAGCAATGGCAGAAGAAAGTATGCTAAGAATGGAGAAATTCAATGACAAGAATTATCAATTATGGAGGATGCAGATAGAGGATTATCTGTATCAAAAATATCTGTACTTATCATTGGGTGGGATTTCATGCAAGCCCACATGTATGCGAGATGAAGAATGGAAGGTTCTTGACAGAAAGGCTCTAGGAGCTATAAGGCTAACCTTGGCAACTTCTGTGGTTTCCAACTTATCTCAGGCAAGGACAATGGTAGAGTTAATGGAATCTTTGGCAAATTTATATGTAAAACCCTCAGCTTCGAATAAGGTATTTTTTATGAAGCAATTATTCAATTTGCAAATGCTGGAAGGTGGATCTGTGTATAGTCATCTTAGTGATTTCCATGGTTTGGTAAACCAGTTAAATTCAGTCAAAATAGTTTTTGATGATGAAATTAAGGCTCTCTTAATCTTATGCTCTTTACCTGAAAGTTGGGATAGCTTGGTAATGGCAATAAGTAATACTGCGTCTGCTTCAAATATCTTGAAAGTTGATGATGTTAATGTAATCTTAAATGAAGAAATTTGCAGGAAAAGCATAGGGGAGACATCAGGTAATGCTTTAAGTGTTGAAAGCAGGGGAAAGCAAAGAGAGAAGGTTGAGCAAGGGAAATCAAGGTCAAAGATAGGCAGGAGATCCAAATCCAAGTATGGCAGTATAATCTGCTGGAATTGTGGAAAGAAAGGGCATGCAAAGAAAGATTGTTGGTTGGTAGAAGATCAACATGAAGGAAATGAAGAAGCAAAAAATGTAGGTATTATTGCACAGGATGCTCTTGTATGTTCCTTGGATAAAGTAGAATCTTGGGTTTTAGATTCTGGTGCCTCTTTCCATGCAACCCCAAATAGAATTTTTTTTCATGATTATGTCCATGGAGACTTTGGAAAAGTATATTTAGGGGATGGTAAGCCTTGTAAAATTGTTGGCAAACGGAAAGTGTACCTGAAATTGTAGACGAGCAACACATGGGTGTTGAAGGATGTCATGCATGTTCCTATCCTGAAGAGGAGTCTAATTTCTGCAGGAAAGTTGGGTGATGAGAGTTGCACAGTTACTCTCACAGCAGAATCTTGGAAAGTTTCCAAGGGTGCACTTGTATTAGCAAGAGGTAAGAAAGTAGGTACACTTTATCTATCTACTTGTATTACTGATTCTCCTTCTGTTTTATCTACTTCAGATGTAGATGCAAAGATGTGGCTCTCTAGGCTTGGTCACATGAATAAGAAGGAAATGCATGTTTTTAAGTCAAAAGTTAAGAACTGGAAAGCCTTGGTTTTTAAAGAGAAGATGATGGACAGAGATCAGCTCAAGGGGCTGAATAATTTTGAGCAGGGCAATTTGGACAAGGTTATGATCCAAAGTGAGCTTGCGGGTAAAAGTCATCACTCACAGGAAAACACAGTCACCGACGTTGGTCAGGTGAGAATCGACATCGAATAGGTAGGAACTGATGTCAGTTAGGTGCAGACCGAAGTCAGTGATGTCAGGCAGGTGGAAATTGACATTGATCAGGTAAGAACTGATGTCGGTCAGGTCGATCGCATGGAACCGATGTCGGTCGGATGCAGACTGAGAGATGACTGAGATCGGTCACTGTTAGAATGAAAGTTAGGCAGACAACAAGCTGTCAAGGTGTCTCAAACACCCATGTGGAGGACTGAAAGGGTAAGTAAGCCTCAAATTCATTATTCCCCTTCTTTATACTACTTGTTGCTCACTGATGGTGGAAAACTAGGAAGTTTTGAAGAGGCAATGCAGGTAAAATCTAGGAAATAGTGGGAGCATGGCATGAATGAGGAAATTGATTCCTTGGGAGAGAACCAAATGGGAGATTTGGTAGAGTTTCCAGCTGGGATGAAAGCACTAAAAGATGAATGGATTCACATGTTAAAGAAAGGAGAGAATGGATAGTTGAGATAGAAGGCCAGGTTATATGGTCTTGAGCAAGCTCTAGGATAGTGGTATAGGTATGACAGGTTTATGATAAAGCATGGCTTTAGTCAATGTCAATGTAATCACTGTGTTTATTTTACCAGGTTGGATAATGGTTGCAACATTATCCTATTATTGTATGTAGTGTATATGCTTGATGCAGGGTCACACATGTAGGGATTTGCTGAGCTAAAGGTAAAAGTAGCTCAAACATGTGCCAAGAAGGATTTAGGAGCATAAATTTTTGGCATGAGTATTTCTAGAGATAGGGAAGATCACAGGTTGATTTTATCTCCAGAGGATTATGTGAATAAGGTAGTAGAGAGGTTTGATATGTAAGATGCAAAACCGGTTAGCACACCTATGGTTGGACAGTTCACGCTGAGCTATGAACAGTGTCCTAAATCACATAATGAGGTTGAGTACATGGTATGTACTAGACCTGATATTGCCCAAGCAGTGGGAGTTGTTAGCAAGTTTATGGCCAATCTAGGAAAGGAGCACTAGAAAGCAGTTCAGTGGATTCTCAGATATCTGAGAGGGACCAATAGTAGGGATTTGTGCTATGCAAGGTTAAGCACTTCTCTACATGGGTATGTAGATTCGAATATGGCAGGTTACTTGGATGGTAGGAGAAGCACCACAGGATATGTGTTCACTGTTGGTGGTACGGGGGTTAGCTAGATTTTAGAGTTGTAGAAGGTTGTTGCAGTCACGGTGACTAGCAAGGATATGAACCCTGTAGGTATGTTAACAAAGCCAGGAATAAAGGAGAAGTTGAATCTTCATTCAACTTCTGTTGGTCTTCAAGATTGAACTTGAAAAGGGATACAAGCCAGGAAACAAAATTAGATGATGTACAGGTATAGGTATAGGTGCAACTATTTATCTCCAAGTGGGAGATTATTAGGTTGTGGAGCTAAAAGCTTCATTGTTATGCAAATGGAGGAGGTTGTTGAGTGTCACAGTAACTAACGTCAGTCAGGCCAATTGACGTCGGTCAGGGGTAGACCGGAAGCTACCAACATCGGTCATGGATCGGCCGATGTCGGTCATCTCCAAACAGACAGAGACCGATGTCGTTTGTCTATGCGTTCCAGTCTACTTTTAGACAGACATTTTGTTTGCATGTAAAGACTAATTTTAGTCTTGAGTCTGCGTTTCTAATTATTGTAATTGGGAAGTCTAATTATTATTTGTATGGGATCTATTTAAGAGACCCATGGGGTTGTATTGTAATTAAGGACAAAGTCAAGGACTTGTAAAGGACTAAAGGATTAGATCCTTCACTTGAAGGCAAAAACAACAATTGGGTTGGTTGTCTCAAGGTGTGTAAGATCAGTTGATCTGCAGGTAGCAAGATCAGGGGAGATCTACATGGTAAGTAAGATCAGTTAGATTTGTAGGTGTGCAAGATCAAGGAGATCTACTTGGAGTACTTTGAGTACTTGGTGGACTGGAAGTAGGCAACAACGGTTGAGTTGATTGTCACTTACTGGTGGAGGGAACAACTCTGTGTTTGAGTTGTGGTTGTAATTAAGAGAGAGAACTCTTGAGGGAGAATTACTGTACACCCAAGAGGTGTGGGAAGAGTGTGATCTCTTCATTTTATTTCCTTCTGGATGAGTTGAATACATATTGTATTGTCTCTCATATTTTGTGCTGTTTCTGAATTCTAGTTACTTATTACTTCTGGTTTAATTCCGTGTTTAGTTGCTTATACAAGGTAATCAAGTGTGCTCTTTGGAGCTAGGATCCTAACATATATAATATTATAAACATAATAATTACATTTATCTGGTCTTAATTTTCCTCCACACTATAAACTTGTATGCAGTTGAACATATCCTTTAAGACAAATTTGTCATTCTTAAGGGAGAAAATAGTGTGAACTTTGCATTACCCTTACATGAAAACTTTGAGGGGTAGAAACAAACCATAATCTCCTTCAATTGCATGAAGAATTTATATATGTAAACCCAAGCCCATTATATTCCACACTCAAAGAGGAAGAAACAAAGACACATTTTCTCTCATATCAAAGACATGCTTTAAGGAGAAAAAGTTGGTCAACATAACACGTAGCTTTTGAATTGTGTGGCCAATCAATGAAATAAATTTATGGTCATGTCTAAATGGGTGTATAAGTGAAATCAAAAAAATCATCTTCTCTTCATTATCCCCCACACTCCAAACGTGCATGCAGTTAGATGCACCCATTAAGGTAAAGTTGTTGTTCTTAAGGGGGGAATTAAATATTTGTATAAATTTTCAGTGAAAACTATGAGGGGTAGAGATAAAACGTAAAATATTAAAGTTACACACAATATTAATAAATTAATAACTTGGATGATTCTATTTCAAGCATGATGAGGAATTAATGACAACATTTTTTCTCTCACAAGGAAACAAACTACTCAGACATCAAAATTTAGTAAAAAACACAACTTTTGAACCACACACCCACTCGAATAACCAAATTTGTAATTACATTTAGATGGGAATATAAATTGAATAATGGAATTTATATACTATATATTTGGCACCCAAACTCAAAACATACTTGTTGATGGATGTGTCTCTTAAGAGACTTTTTTTTATCTTAAGTGGAAAAATTGTATGAATTTTGCACAACCATTACATGCAAACCATGAGGTGTATATATGATCCATAAACTCGTTTATTTTTCAGCATAATTAATCTACAAATAAAAAATATAATTATTTTTTAATAATTTTGAGGGATAAATAGCATAACATTTTCTCTCACAACCAAAACATTCTTTAAGAGAAAAAATTGGTTTTTATAATGCACAACTTTTGATCATGTGCCCAATCAATAAACATAATTCAAGGTCAACTGCATATGGGCATATAAAATTAAGAATCGTAATAATATGATTTACATAAAACCTCTTATTAATGACCTTAATCCACTCTGAATAAACTCACACACTCCAAAATTGCACACATTAAAATGTGTCCCTTAAGAGAAATTTTCCATTCTTAAGAAGAAAAATAGTGTGAACTTTGCATAGTCATTGCATGAAAACATTTTAATATAGATAAATATTTTGAAATAATATTGTTTCACATAGTATTAATATATGAATCCCATGGATAGCTATCTTTGAATCAAGATGACCAAGAAATGACATGTTTTCTCGTTTAGACAAAACTTGGTTTAAGAGAAAAAATTAATTAGTAATACCCACAACTTTTGAGTTGGGTGCCAAATCAACAAACAAAATTAATGGTCACATTTAAATAGGAATATAAATTTAATAACCACCTTTGTATACTATCCATCATACTTTACACTCCAAACTTACACACATCTAGAGTCATCTCTAAAGTGAAACTTATCATTCTTAAGGAGAAAAATAGTGTAAACTTTGTGCAGTTGAAGCAAAAAAACCATGAAGGGTAAAAATGAATCGTAAGATACTAAGATTGAATGTGTGAATCATATATGCATACCCAATAGTATTATATTTTACTCATTGTGAAAAATAAATGACACTGCATTTTCAATCGAAGCTAAAATTTTCTTTAGAGATCAAATGTTGGTTAGTATAACACACAACTTTTGAACCACACACCCAATCGAAAAATTGAAATTATAATCCCATATATATGGGAATATAAATTAATTTTTTTTTGAACTCTCTTTCATCCCCCATAATCCAAACTTGCATGTGGCTAGATGCATCCCTTTAGAGAACATATAGTTTTTAAGGGGAAAAACAATGCAAATTTTGAGCAATTGAGAGCAACTATTACACTCAAACTGTGATTGTAGAGAAAAAAATTAAGATCATATGGTTTCATGTGATATTAATATACATATAAATTAAATAATAATCTTCTAATCATGATTAGGAATCTAATCATGATTAGGAAGAGAAAACAACATGTTTTCTATCGCTACAAAAAATTGAATTAGGGAGCAAAAGTTGCTAAGTATAATGTTGAACTTTTGAACTGTGCATATAATTAACAAAAAAAATTAATGATCATATCTGGATGGTAATATTAATAAATAAAAACCTTAATACATTCTATATCATCCCACACACTCTAAAATTATAAGTGGTCTACTGTATCCCTTAATTAAAATTTGTCATTCTTAAAGGGAAAATGTGTGAACTTTACACAATTGTTACATGCAAACCATGAGGGGTAGAGACAATCCATAAGATCATGATGTTGCACATGTAATTCATATCAAAATATATCATATTATTACATTTAACTCATGATTATGAATAAAAATTTACATGTTTTCTTTTGCAGACAAAACTTACTATAGTGAAAATAAATTAGTTAGTATAACATAACTTTTGAACTTTACGCTCAATTGATGAAATGAATTTGTGGTGACATTAAGATATGAATATAAATTTAATATTGTAATTATTACTATATTTTTTAGTTACCACGCTCCAAAATTTTATGCATTCATTTGTGTCCTTGAAGAGAAAATTATTGTTCTTAAGTGGAAAAAAAATCCAAACTTTGAGCAACTATCACACTCAAACTAAGGAGTAGAGACCAAATGTAAGTTGTTTTGGTTGAATGTGGGAGACTTATAAACATCCCATATATATTTATTCTCTTATATTTATGAGAAATAAATGGTGACATGTTTTCTCTTGTAGTCAATACTTGATTTAAGGAGCAAAATGTTGTCATTAAAATGCACAACTTTTGATCTGTGTACTCAATCAACAAACCATCTTGATGGTCAGATGCATATGAACATATAAATAAAATAATGGAATTTTAAAAATATATACTATGCCAAACACTCTAAACTTGTCATTATTAATGAAAAAAATGGTGCAAACTTTGCACAACTATTCCATGCAAACCATGACAGGTAGAGACAAACTACACGATCTTACATTTACAACTCAGAGTCCTATACACATCCTCTACAAAATTATTTTACACTTAAAAAGATAAATAAATGGAATAAAATTTTATCTTGTAATCAAAAATTTATTTAGTGAGAAAATGTTAGATATTATAATGTATAACTTTTGAACTTCACCACCCAATTGATGAACCAACTTTGAAGTCACATTTGAAAGGGCATAGAAAGTCAAGAAAAACCTTCATATAATTTTGATTTTCCCAAAAAATCATAAATTTTACCTATTTATATGCATCAATTAACTAAAACTTTCTCATTATTAAGTGGATAAATAATGTGAACTTTGTACAATCATTTCATGTAAATCATGTGGGGTAAAAAATAATTGTAAAATCCTATAGTTTAATTTTGAAGTCATATAGTCATTTTTTTGATCATTATATTCCACTTTTGATAAGGAATAAATGGTGGAACATATTGTCTCACAACCAAAACTTGATTTATAGAGAAAACATTAGATAATATAACACATAATTTTTTTTTAAATTGTAAAATCAATTATAAAATATGAGCATCGGTGATGCAAAAAATAGTTATAGAGTTCTCAAAATAAAATAACTAGTTATGGGGGAATCCCACCATCAAATTATATCATATTAAGTGACATTAAAATATAAAAAAGGCCCCATGTAGGTAGCCCAACAAATAGTAACAAGAAAATGCATAACATATAATTATCCTAGAATCACCACCCAGAAGGTGGCACATTAGTATTTAAGCATCCGATTCCCTCAAAATAGTGGCATAGTCCATTTCTCAATCTTCATATGAGTCCACACTAATAGGTCCCTCGTTAGAGTCTTTGTTCCCTTTAGGTCCCATTTGGATCTATCTGCAGCCAACTTTGGGGGATATCTGTCAACTTTGTTCAATAAAGTTTTCATGTTATTCATTCTGACATAGTCCATAACTTATTCCACCTATACCAAACCTCCCCTTTCTATGAGCCTCTCTTATTTATCTATGAAAACATTCACATTGTCATCAATCAGCTTCCAGACATCCTTCTATTCATCTTTATCTTGTATCATGGGGGTAGATCTCAAGGGAGAAGAAGTTATCAAATCATTATTTTCAAAAGAACATATGTTAAGATTCAAGTCAAGAGGGGGAAAAGATTCCTCATATTATTTAATAGTGCAATTGTCCAAACCATATTTATGCACATCCCTTACCATATCTTCATTTTACCAAAGCCAACTATTCACCCCATTTTTTATCTGAGTCAAAAGAGTTCACCCATTCCTACATAGGGTTATCAGCTTGGTTGAAATATGAGTTTTTTATACAGTTCCACTCATGCTCAGTTATTTTTATTTCAGTAGCCAAATGATGAAAAACTACATAGTTTGGGTGTGAACTCAGCTTGGGGTATCTAATAGAATCAATCAAGTAGTCAGAAGTGATTTTAAGCATTTCAGTTCTTAGGAACTTATCCATTTGTTTGTGTGGAACTTTCAGTTGAAGTAAAATATGTAAATAAACAAGATGAAGGTTGACTTCCACAGAGAAGTCAATAATCACCCTAGACTTATGTTGGAATACCAATAAGTTCCTTTGCTTCCATAAAAACCATAAAATCTCAGTTGAAAAAGTAAGCCAAATTTTATTTAAAAAAGGATGAACTTTAACTTTAGCACAAGTATAACCAAAAGAAATATTTAACCAACCAATTCCACAATCCAAGACCACATTATATCACTTAAGAAAACTTTTCCATTTGTTAGATGCATAAGAACATGAGAAGAAGACATGTTCAATAGTTTCAATCTCACTTCAAAAAGAACAAAAAGGTTAGGAATAACCACTTTTACTCAAAATAGATCCAAAAAAAAACTTATTATACATTAACAACCACCAAAAACAAGATGTTTTTGGTTCAAGTAAAAAGGCCCTAATAACATCAAATCTAAAAGACCAAACATGCAGAGGATCATAGACATACCAAATGTGGTTAAGGGTGAGGTAGGGGACTTTAGAAATGGATAATTTGATGTCTAACATTTTAGTGGAAAACTCAAACATAGTGGGGCCCTTTATCCACTTCACACTATCCCATAACTCACCCTCCTCATCCATGAAGATGATGTTATTCTTCCCCTATAATGCTTTTTGAAGAAGAGTGAAGGTTCTGTGCTGGGTGGTAGGATTTTGAAATTAGACTGTAATTTTTAACTAGGATGCCCAACCAGAATGTGAATAGAGATCCTTGAAATCCCTCAATCCTTTATTGAACCGCTCAAAGGTAAAACAACCCTTGGTGAGAGTAAGTGGTCTTTTATTGATAGACAAGTTCCACCATATAGATCTATAACCTTGAAAACATGTCCCAAACCATTTGAAAATGTGCTTAGCTATGATGAAAGGTTTAACAACATCTCAAGTTGACCAAATGGATGAAAAGATAGGTGAACCAACCACTTTGATAGAAAAAGGACCAATGAGTAGATCTACAATGTTCAATCCTTTCCAAGGTGGTTTTCCTTTAGGACAACCCTTCAAGATATTATTCTTGACCAATATTTTCTAGGGCTCATCCCCTTTGAATGATCTTATAATCCATTTCATAGCCATAGTTATACCCTATATCCTAAGATATTTTTGACTCAGGCCCCCAATAGTTTTTGGCTTCAAGCATAATTTCCAAGAGACTGCATGCAGGGTAAATTTTAGTGACAAATATTTGTTAATTCAAGAATGTTTGAATTTTTGGATTTCATTTTGGAAATTTTTTAGGGTTAGAAGATGGGACCAAATTGACAAAATTTTAGGGATATAAATTATTTTGGGGATAATCTCATCAACCCTTTACAATAATATATAATATTACACTTTAATTCACCACACACACACACACACACACACACACACACAATATATATATAAATATATATAAAAACACCCCCTGATATTAAACAAGCCAATAAGTAGAACTAGAATTAGAGGACCATAGAACTGAATGATAGTACCAAATGAAGGAACCAAATGATAGTGCTGAATAAAATTATCTTCAAACTTCTAACAATGTTGAATGATAGTGTTAAACGGGAGTATCAAATGACAAAGATGAAAATAAAAAATCTACTACCACCAAATGGCATAACTGATCTGTAGCATCTACTCTTTGATCAAATGACATAACTGAAGTGTTCCAACCTTGACCATCATGGCATCTAGTGGGAACAATAAAAGGATAGGCTAATTATTCAGACAATAATGCATATTATCTTAATTTAACGATCCAACCAAAAATCCCACACAATCACAATGCACTCAAAATATAGGTATTTATTATTTTTTTAGTTTATCATAAATTTGAATTTAACTATTCAATAATACTAAAATAATTTTACAGCCAGAAGTTCCCACTAATAACTCACCAAAAAGAATCAACCAGAATAACATATCACCCCCTAAAGATTTTTTTGATGATGATATGCCACTACTCAAAGATGCTCCTCTGGTTTTTGGTGACAATGATAATAACACTCAAATGGTAGAAGAGATTGTTGGTTCTTTCTAAACACAAAGTTTAGTTAAAAACTCCATTCATAAATATTGATGAAGGAAGAGAAGTACATGGACAATTGGAAGGTCCTTTAAGGTGGACTGGGAAATAAAATTTCCCTTCATAGAACCTATAGATCCTAAAAATGCTGATGATAATCCAATAGAATGCAGATGTATAATATGTAGCTAGAAACTATGAAAAGAACACAAAATATAATTGGACATGATTGAGAAACATTGTGGAAGATTATATGTGATAGTGAAGCACCCAAATAGACTGATAATAAGAACACATAGGTGGAAAAATGCATGCATGTAAGATATGCACATGAATATGAAAATGATAAGAAATGTCAAAAACATCTTGCTGAGAAAGGGGGAATAATTGAAGCAAATTTTGGAGAAGTCATGTAGTCCCATCTAAAGGCAAAATCTATACAGTTATATGCTATATACCACTTTCTAGAAAAATGCATACGCATTTCAATTTTTTTAGATTATAAGATTTTGTTTCAACCATATGGATTTTTGGATTTTACACAATCACATTAGTTAGATAGTAGTGCTTGGGAAATGGAAAAATGTTTAGTATTGGTTGAGAAGGAATGTTTGAAACAAAAAGTTCAAAATTCACTATTCATCTCACTATCCATTGATGAGGTCACAAAAATTGACAACATAGCCTCAATTTGCATGCATGTTTATAGTTTTGAGAACTATTCAAGGTAACCTCATCTACTAGAAATTCATAAAATGGTAAAAAATTGTAATGTAGAAAATCTTCACAAATTGGTTGTATTGAATTTGAAAGATAAAGCTGGGATGGATGATTATGTAATAGCTACAAAGCTGATATGTGTTGGGGATGATGGTGCATCAGTTATGCAAGGGTATATAAATGGTTTGTGTGTTTGAATTCAAAAAATATTTCCCCCATATATGATTACAATTAATTACATGGCTCATAGGATGAATCTTGCATACAAAATGGTTAGCAAATTTACTAATGTGGCAAAAGTGGAGGAGCTCATTGTGACCTACATGATTATATGTCAAGTAGTTCAAAAAGATTTTTAGAGTTCCAAAAATTTTCAATAAGAGTGATTGATGGTAGGAAACTATTGAAAGATGTTTATATAAGATGGATTTATATGTATGAACCTGCATGCCAATTTTTTTAAGAATATCCATCATTAGTAGGTTTTATGTATAAATATCATAGAGAAATTGACAAGGCAAAAGATTTATTGTACTATTTAGCAGATTTGGAAACACTACTAACATTATGTGGAATTATTCCAATGCTAAAGGAAATGAATTGTTTAATGAAACATGCTTAAAAGAGATCCATTTCTATTTTTGACTTCATATGACTGAAAAAATGAGTATGTCAGTCTCTAGATATACTATACACTTTGAATGAAAAGTTTCAAGGCCTTGTTTTTATCAATTGGTAATGTTGGATAGATTTAAGTAACTCTGAGAGTTATTTGAATTTGAATATCAATGATCATATTTATGTCATTGTTAATGGCAAGGAGATACCAATGCACACTTTCTACAAAAGCCCTGATCTTGTGGGAATTGAATCTAAAGAACTCCCTGTAACACTATTTTGTATGACACTATGCTATTTGAAACTTGGATGAAACTAGGTATAGTTTCTCAAAAATTATCTACATAGATTAGAGATCATTTTAAAAGGGATGATTTGTTAGAGGCCATTGCAGTTGTAAATCCCATTTTATAGAATAATAATAGTAGTCAAAAGATGATTAGCAATTTATTTCACAAAGACATGAGATGTCTTGTAAAACTTTTTTGTAAATCTATAGAGGTGAATGGAGTAGAAATAAAAGGTATGTTGGGAAAGGATTTATTGACATCCTAGTCAAATCATTTTGGAATCATAATGTTTGAACAATATCATATTCTAAGTGAACCAATAGAAAATGGGGCAATTACACGGCTATGGAAATTTTTTTATCCTAATAGTATATTACAGAAAAGTCAAAGTGAATATTTATATTTATATGAGATTTTTCAAAAAATAATTTTGGAATTAATGGAATATGAAAGAGTATTCAGTGCATTATCATTCATAAAGTCAAAACTTTGAAACAAATTGGATAAATATTTAGAAACTTGCTTGAGATTATATGTTTCACATTATGCTGTAGACAAGTTTCCTTATGAAAGATCTCTAACAACATGGAGTTCTCTAACTAAAATAAGAGGCATCATAAATAAAATGAAAAATAAAGAGGATGTAAATAATGACACTGAATAAGGCACTGACATGGCAGATACAAATGTCACTAGTGATGATGAGGTTTGTGTAGGATTGTTTCAACTTCTAGACTATTAGTTTCTAGTTTATGAATTATAATTCATATATTTTTTTAAATTTATTTCTATTTACTAATATTCAATGTATTCATGTTTTAATTTATTAAATTAAGTACTTTTCACATGTTTATCATAAGATGCAATAATTATTATACATTTTTAAAAATTCATTTCCTTGTTTCTTGATAAGTGCTAAATGTAAAAGAGTAATATATTGTGATTGTGTTTGGGGGAAAATTGTAGGTTAATATCACACAAAATAGAGGACTTAATCCATTCATTTCAACTCCTTAATATGGTTCTCTATGTCTTTGATACATATTTTTTATAGATCTATTTTTTAATACATATATGATGTATTTATTGTGTCTTCATATAACCTAATATATTACTTATAAAGTGATTAATTTATTTCTTTCCATTTATTTGACATGTATTTTCTCATAATTAATGTGTCTGTAATGTGTTTGATGTTTTTATTATGTGTTTGATGTGGACTGGTTGCATTCTCTTATGTGCCTTCTATGTGCTTGACTCTAGCGTCTGAAGTGTTAGCTATGTGTTTTTTTATATAATTAATATTGGTATTGTTATGAATCATGATTTAATTATTCATGAATGTATTAAGTGTATCTTATCTTACTATCACATATTATATGTTAATGACCTAGTACCTTATCTCATACGTGGTGAGTTTAATCCATTTATATTGAGATGTGAATTTCACAAGTGCATCAAAAATATCAAAAAGGGGTCTAACACCATACAACATCATAAAATTCAAATTTAAATTCATGCTCAAGCCTAACAACAAATCTATCGAACAAAAAAATTGCAATATATGTGTCTCATCCCGTAATTAAAACTAAATAAATTAATCAATGCAAATCTAAACTTCAAATTATCATTCAAAATATATATTTTAAAATAAACAATGTTTACAAATATTATAGAATAGATTATTAACTACTCATCTACTTTCTCAACTACTTTCTTAGCTACTTTCTCAACCACAACATCCTTTGTGCCACTGTTGTCCTTCAATATCCTTTCCTTTTCAAGATCCTCAGTCACAGAATTAATATGACCAATAATTTCCTTTTCTTCTTTTCAAACATCTCCTATATAAAGTAGACTTGGATCAATAATTATCTTCTTATTAAATAAGACATCAAGATCCTGTCCTTGCTCCTTAATGATTTTTTGGAGTGTGTTGTTATGTTTATTCAACAGAACAAACTTCTCCTTGAATTGAATGGCAGATAATAAACTTTTCCATACATTTTTTAGATGCACATTGAGGACCTCGAATTTTTTTTTCAAGTTCTCATATTTTTCTTATAATTTAAAAAAAAATTTAATTAGAAGTGAAAAAAATAAGTATGACATGAAATTTGATTAAAATGAAGATACATTACCAAATATTTTTCCTTCTCTACATTCACAATCACAACAAGGTTGGCATATTTCAACCATTTATTAAAATATGCCTAGGATTTTGCATTCAAATTCTCCAACCTATTAAGCACAATAGTCAACAAATTATCATCATAATTATTAATAATAGTAACTAAGCATCAATCTTTGTGGGTTTATGTTGCACCAATGAAAACAAAATATCTTGCTAGAAGTGGTTGTGAAAATGGGCATTTATTTCATTTATTAATGCCTTCACTCGAAAATTCCACATATGTAAATTTTTTAATTCATCAATTACTCCCTCTTAAATATTAGTAGTAATACTATCTGATACCAAACTATTTAGTGGAAAATATGTAATGACATCATCAGATAGGATAACATTCTCTATTGGGGTGGGACTATGGGGTGAAGGTTCCTCCTGAGTAGTCACATGAACATCTGTTAATGCTCCCCAGATAAAATCATGTGGATTGAAATCAGCTCCAACAACATCACCACTTGCAATTCCTAGATATTCCTTGTCAAGTTTAATATCCTGCAAAGAAGTCAATCCCTGTGCACTCAATACACTTCTGACAGAGAAATTAGGGAATTGGGAACATGATAATTGTAGTGTTCCTTTTCTAGATGCTGATAGTTGTTGTAATGGAAGAGTCTTCCCCTTGAGATAACTAAGTTCAAGGGTAGAGGTAGTGGCATAATGTTCCTTAGAGATTGAGGATGCCCTGCAAAATGTAAATTATTTTAGAAAATAAATAAATTTTAAAAACAAACTTATATGCTAATTTGAAATTAAAGGTTTAATACTTGTATTTGGAGACAGTGTATCCTCCAATCTATGCACCATATTTCAAGTGACAAGGGTGTTCTAAAATGGTACATTTTTCAAACTTTTAGTCATAAAATACTATAGTCAAAAACAAAAAACAAAAAAATAAAAATATGCAATGTAAAATACCTTCTATAGAGGCTTGAGAAGGTATAGTAAATATTGCCATTTTTTGCAATGGTGGTTGTTCTATGACCTAAATTACTATTGAGTTAATTTAAAAAATAAAAATAATAACTAAAATGATCCACATGAAAGTTAAAATATCATTTGAAAATTTCAAATATAAAACTTGCACACGGAGATGATGCCAAAGAAAATCTTGCATGTTTCAAAATCCAAAATGATTACAAGGATGATTCTATAGACTTTGAATCTATAAATCCTTCAAATCCACACTACCTTTTAAGGTAGATTGTTTTCATGAGGCACAAAATATTGTTTGTAATAAGTAAAGTTCAAACATTTATTAATATTTACCTTGGTAACCGTTTAACAAATAAACAAATATTAAACCTTAGTTCAACAAATAAACAAGTAAACTAACCTCCTGTTCCTCTAGAGACAAAGCATTTGTGCTCATATTTGGATAAAGCAAAGTTGGAATCATCACTTTTCAGAGGTCATATAAGGCCTCGTAATACAATGATAGAATAAAATTTGAACAAGAAATAGTGGAATTAGGATTGGAACAAACACAATTTAATTCAAGCCTTATCCTAGCAAAAATAAAAGAGTACCAACCATATCTCAAATTAGTAAGAGTACGGATAATGTAAACCAATGCCCAATAGGGAAAATCTACTAGTCTTCCCTAAAATACTATTCTCACTTGGAAAAATTGAACCATTGCTTTAAAAAAAGGGTCAGTAACATCTTCCACATTGAGGCCCCTCTTTCGACTATCTTAAATGAAAGAGAAAATGAGGAATTTACATCTCAAAATTTGAATTTTGAATATAAAAACAAATTTATAATTACATATCAGTTTGACCAATGTGTAAGCTAAAATCTAACTACAAATACTTCTTGTCATCATTTGTTAGCATTAGTTTTGAACTCACTAGTGTTGCATTATGAAATAGAAGACCTATCAGATTGTGAATCTCTTCTGGTGAAGTACCAAAGTAAATCATTCTAGAGTCCATGTTCACATTGAATATCTTCTCGTTATGGTCATAGGAATAAATGAGTGTTTTTAATAACCCAGTGTTTATTTCATATTAGGTATGTAAAGTAGGCCACTAAAGCTACATTATGAAATTTAATCATTATACACATCTAGTTGCTCCATGAACCTCAAAATGTTTGGCCATAACAGGTTATTAAAAATGAATTTTATTTTCATGGCTAGGGAATTACTATGAGTGGGGGGAAAAGGGGGATGAAAAATCTCTACTAAAAAATGTTAAAAATGAAGGTAAATGGAAAGTATTTATATGATAGGAGGGACCAGGAAACTAGATAGCATATCGACCATACAGGTCACTAAAAATGTGGCCTAGTATTACCATTCGACATTGCCCATTTAGAAATCCATCTAACATAACCATCCAATGATGGAAATATAGTGTATATGAGCCACCATAGACCATTTAGCTAAGTCATTTGGCTCCATCAGATGACATAGTCATTTGGTATAATTGATTGACACAGTAATTCAACACATCCATTTGGCATAGTCATTCAACATATCCATTTGACATAGGCATTTGGCATATCCTTTCAGTATAATTATTTGACATCTATCTTATGATATAGTCAAGTGGTTGTAAAAAAATAATAGGCAACTATTTGTTTTCTCTCCTTTACAATCATCATAGATTTTCCATCACCCATAGATGATTTGCCACACCTATGAATCAAAATTTCCTAGATTTTCCAAATATTTCTAATAGGTTTTCCAGTAGGGCCTCTTAAAATTAAACCTGAATGGATATCTTTTCTTCCCTCCTTTCCCATCAAACCATAAGAAATCTCTTATGATTCTATGGAGATTATTAATCTGAGACTTGCTAAAGAGCCAAAAAGAGGCATAGTAATTACTATATGAGGATATAAACTTTTGATAGACTTGAATCTATCCAGGTAAGGAAGGTAGGTATCCCTACCATTCTTGATTTTCTTATTGATTACATCAAATATTCATTCCCACATGAGCTTGAAAGAAGGGGTAATCATGAAGGGAATACCCATGTCTCTGACCATTTCATCTGGTCCTTTCCATGTTCACCCAAATTTTGACATCCAATCAGGAGGAAGATCATTCCATCCTAGCATATATGATTTATGCATTGCCACCTTAGACTTAGAGGGAGAGAAATATATATCCAGTCTTGTTGCAACCTATGTTAAGTTATTTTTCTCTAGTTTAACAAACAAGTTAGTGTCATTAGTAAAAAAGACATCAATAAGGGTTTCATCATTTGGTAGAGAGATTAATTTGACTGGTGGTCTAGTATCAGAAAATCTGAGAAGATAATGCAAGGCTTCGAAATCCAAACCAAAAAGTGATGGGGTAAGATGACATCCTTTTCTGATGGAGTGTTGAAGATCCAGGGATTCATTTAATTCTCTATTCACTTCAATGACAACTTAAGCATCTCTAAAGAGGACATTAATCAGTCTACAAAATGTAACCTAAAAACAAAAAACTCTTAGAACTCTCTCAATGAAGGGCCATTCTATTTTGTCATATGCTTTCTCAAAGTCAACCAAAATCATGCCTGTATCTTGATTAGAGTCTCAAGCCCAATACACCCCTTCCCAAATCATGATCAAGTTATCCAATATGTATCTACCTTTAAAAAATCTAGTTTGAGTCTCCAAAACAATAGAGGGTAGCAAAGAAGATAGTCTTTTTTCTATAATCTTCACCAAAATCTTGTAGGATACATTAAGGAGGGTGATTGGTCTCTAGGTTTTGATTGGAGAGAGGTTATTTTCTTTAGGTATGAGATTAATTACTCCTATGTTGATGTTTGGGCCAAGGGTACCAACATATATTTCTTCTTTAAAGAGCTTCAGACAATCTTTAGCCATCCACTCCTTATTGGCTTTGTAAAATTTATCAAGGAAACCCTCCATTCTAAGAACTTTATCATTCTTGAGTGAGTTAATGGTAGTTTTTATTTCATCCAACATGATATTTTCATCAAGAGAGATCAATTTCACTCATGAAACATTTTTTGGAATGTAAGCATCACATATCACCCTATTTTTTTATCAATGAGATCATTAGAGCCATCATAAAGGAACATATTGGAGTAGACTCATAAAAGGATTCTTTTATACTAGAAGGATATTGAAAAATCTAGCCATTAACATCGATGCCATTTATTTCTCTTCTTTCATCCTTAATTTTTAAGAATTTAAAGAAAAACTTAGAGCCTCTATCACCAAGTTTCATCTAGGTTAGTCTTGAATGGATCTGCATCCCCTGGCAAGGTAATTCGAGGATTGCCTTGATTTTTTAGGAGATTAATCTCATCAAGAAGTTTACCATTAGATGGGTCATATTGGAGAGAGAATTTATTATGTATTAGTTTTTATTGAGTGACCCTAGTAGGTTTTTTGTTCATTTTAGCCTTAATCTATCCATAAGTTCCAGCAAAGTTTTGGGAGACTTCCATGAAATAATTCCATTGATCAATTCTAGAGTTGGAACTATAGGCAAATTTCCTAATTTTCCAAGAAGACTAAAGACCATATATATAAACATGGTCAGATAGGTGGGATAAATTAAACTTATAGAGTCCTTTAAAATATGAGGCATCTTTATTCTCCTCAAGGTTCAACAAGAATGGCAATTTAGTGGGGTGGTGATCTGAAATTGTTTAGAGCAAGACAATTACCACATTACCATCCCTATTAGGGGTTATTGTACATGAGTCCCTATTCAATTAAAACCTATCAAGGATAGAGTACTATCTTATATTATTACTCTAATTTTTGCACTAGGTAAACCATATTCCTTTACTTTTTGAAGTGGGTCTAAAATTTTGTGTATTCTCTTGAATTTAGACTAGAATAAAAGTTCATTACCTTTTCAGGCCTGATGGTCACCTCCAATTTTATCCTCTTTTTCTTACACTAGTTTAAAATATACTCAAAAAATATAAGGGACCTTCTTCAGGTTAGTATCCAGCCAATTCCATAGATTAGATTGATCTCTATAATCATTTGGAGCATAGATGTTACATAGTCCGAATCATTGGTAACACACAAGTTTTAAAAAATGTTCCCAATCAATAAACCAAATTTGTAGTTGAATCTAGATGGGCATATACAAAAAATATAAAAATTTATCCACTATCCTTCATCCCTTTCACCCCAAAATTTCATGTGGCTATATGTGTCCCTTAAGGTAAACATTTTGATCTTAAAGGGGAAAAATGTTGTAGACTATGTGTAGTTGTTACACACAAACCATGACAAGTAGAAACAAATTGTAAGATAAAAAAGTTTCACACATGAATTATTATACACATATTATATAATATTATCTTCCACCTAAAATAAGAAATAATAAACATGTTTTCTTTCACATCCAAAACTTAGTTTAGGGAGTAAAGTTTTTTTAGCATATCACAACCTTTGAACTACCCACTAAATTGACAAACTAACTTTGCAATCACATCTAAATAGGTATATTAAAATAATAATTTTATTCATCCTCTCTAAATTTTCCATAAAACTCTAAAATTTCACATGGATGAATGCATCCCTTAAGAGAAACTTTTCATTCTTAAAGGGAAAAATATTGTGAAATTTGTGCAGCCATTGTACAAAAACTATGATGGGTAGAGACAAAACATAAGCTCCTAAAACTTAATGTGGGAGTCCTATACATACCAATCATATAATTATATTTCACTCATAATGAGAAATAAATAGAGGCATGTTTTATCTTTAATATAAAACATGTTTTAAATAGGAAACATTGGTCGTTATAACATAATTTTTGAATTACCCACCCAAATCAATGAAAAAAATTTAAATTCACTTATGGATGGAAATATGAATGAAATAATGGATTTTTTTTACTTTTCATCATCCCCACACTCAAAAATTTCAAATGGCCTAATGTTTCCCTTAAGATAAAATTATCATTCTTAAGGGGAAAATTGATGTGAACTTTGTGTAACCATTGAACGTAAACTATGATGGTAAGAGGTGAACCATAATATCTTATGGTAGTCATTTAAACATTCCTTATATCATTATATTCCACTAATGCTAATAAATAAATGATAAAATGTTTTCTCTCACATATAAATTATGTTTTAGGGAGCTTAATATAATGCATAAATTTTGAGCCACATGTTAATTGACGAATCAAATTTAGAATCACGTCAAAAATGGGAATGTGAATATAAGTGAAATAAAATACAGTTTTTATCTCAATTATACACCAAAACCCAAAATTTAATTCAATCAAGAGTGTCTCTTAATAGAAACTTGTCATTCTCAAGGTAAAAAATAATTTAAAATTTGCATAGCCATTATATGTAAACTATGATGGGTAGTGCTATAAATTATTCTCATATGGTTGAGAGAAGGAATTAAATACACATTATTCATATAATTCACATCCACTCATGATAATTCATAAACAAAAACATGTTTTCTCATGTATTCAACCCTTAGTTTAAGGAGCAAAATATGGATATTATAATGCATCACTTTTTAACCATATGCTTAATCGACAAACTGACTTTATGGCAATGTCTATATGGTATTATAAAATCATTAAAAACTTTCATCCATTCTAAAAATTCCCCCTTAATCCAAAATTATAGGTGTCTCAATGTGTCCCTTAACATAAAATTTTTGTTCTTAAAGGAAAAATAATGCAAACTTTGTGCAACTGTTTCACACAAACTACGAGAGGTATAGGTGAAATTTAAGCTCCTGTGGTTTAATGTTAGAGTCTTCTATTAATACCATATAATTTTTAAAATCATAACATGTATTATATTTTAAACTTATATTTTATTCAAGAAAATAATATTCACTGGTCATGGCACCAACCATGTTAATGTGGGGAACTCATTTGGAACCACTAATCTATATTAAATGTGGTAGTAATGATTTCAAACAAAAATATAAACACAATGAAAACCTAATTATAAATTAAAATAAAATAAATGAAATACTAAAATTTCTAATTAAAAACGTAACTTGCATTGAATACTAACCTAACCAAGTCAATCCAATGTAGATTCAAGATCCTATCTCTTTTTAAGTGTTTCAAAAAAATTTAGCTTATATTTTGAGAGAGGAAGAAGAAAGAAACTAGATACGGGTATGGTTGAAAAACCTATTTAGTTGTGCACACATTGAATCAAATGATTATAGAGAGATCCTCTTTAGCTTGGGATGATGACCTATAAAGAAACTTTGGATGCAAAAGCTCTTGATGTCTTGGATCCATTTTATGTCCTGCTCCTCTCTTCTTATAGGCAATGAAAGAGAGGTGCAATAAGACATTAACAAGGGTATAACTTGGTATCTAATTTTAATTTTGACATGCATTGGCTCGCATGCAAATTATACATTCTAATTATATAAAATCACATTAGAGTGAAGGGTCAATTGAGATGGTTGAGATGATGGAACCTGATCATCTTTGGTTAGGTTGACCATCAAGATTTAGGGTGATCATTGATAGTCGAGGGCCAAGGTAGCATTGGGATAAAAGGATGGGTTTAGTCATTAGGTCAAACTAACTTTTGTTAGGCATGGTTAGGTTTGGATTGCAGTCAAAGGGAGAGTGGGTGGGCCCAAGGGGGTCCTAATGTGGTCAAGGGTATTTATGAAATTCAAAACCATCATGTATAGATTTATGGTGTTTACGTTTTTCCCCTTTTTTTGTGCAGCTTATATCAACAAGATATAAAACAAAAATGGATCACAATTCAAATGTTCAGTTACTCTAGGTATGGGAGGAGGTGTTCCCCATCAAACTAGGAGTTAATGAGGTAAAACAAAATTAGGTGTAGGTTTAATAAGTGGTGAAGGTGAGGATGAAGGGTGATCATTAGAGTTTGGGCACTACAATTTAAACATGCACATAAAATGTGACAAAAGTGTGATAGTCAAGATTACACATTGATGAGGTTGCCATAGTTGGTAAAAATTAAGTTTGATGCTAGAAAGATAAGTGACAAGTGGATCACATGATCGTATTTAGGCATGGAAGTTTGGAACACTCATAAATGAAAGTATCCTAGGTAAAGTATGTGTTTTTTTGGGTATCTGAAGTAGGAAGTGATCCTGGGTAAAACATAAATTGGTTAGGTGAAGTCACAGGTATCTAAGGTAAGAAGTGATCTCGAGAAGACACTAATTGGTCAAGTGTGTAGAAGGTAGTACAAGTTCAAAATTTGGTCAACATGGAAATTATTGTCATTATGATAAAAAATACTAGGTAGAAGTCATCACAAAACTTGCACTAGGTTGGGCTAAAATGACCAATGGTTGGGTGACAAGGTAGTTGGTCAGGGTGGGTAGAGAATGTAGTCTCCATGGGTTGGGTTGGTGTAGTTGTGGGTAAAAAAAATTATTTTTAGAGGAAAAAATAAAAAGTGTTAACAACCTAACCATCAATGGTCAAGAGTGTTAAAGTCAACCATCAATGGTCAGGGTGCAAAACCTAAAAAAAAGAAAATAAAAAGTGACTCAAGTGGGTCATTGTCATTTATTTATGATTATTGACTATTGATAGTGAGAGATTGGCATTTTGTGTAAGAGTGATGATGAGATTTTACTAGTGGGTGAGGTTGATAGGTTGAGTTGACTGAATGAACCGAGGGTAGACTGACAAGGATGCATGGTGGATGTGGATGAGTATGGGAAACGGGTCCTTGGATTCCTCCTTGATGATGATTGAGGAACAAAGTAGGTGGCATCATTCAATTGGTAGATTAGTTTGAGTTTGATAAAAGACATTCAAATGTGGTAGTTTGCTTGATTTATTATTGCTTTGGGAGGGTAAATTTGGGTTTTGACCTAGGTTTTAGGGTTTTTGGTGCTTTGGTTAAATTTATAGGTGGAAATGGAAATTGGGAGGGTGGGTAGGTTGGGGGTTATGTAGAGGACAAAGTTAGGGAAATAATTTATCATATTTAGGTGTTTATGTAGGTTTTAGGTAGGTAGGGTTTGAGATATGTCTGCTAGTGGTCACACATAGTAACCATCGATGGTTATCTTAACTGTCAATAGGATGGTTTCTTGACTACAAGTGGTCATAGTGATCATCGATAGTCGACCTAGTGGCAAAGTATTTAAATAAAAAGTTTAAGTTAAGTTGTTAAATATTTGTGAATGTTTGGATGTGATAAAGTTTGTTTAATGGGATGCCAAGGGAAAAACCTTAGGTAATATTTTTAAGGTTTTGGCAATGGAGGAGGTCAAGGGGATGGTTATGGTTGTTAGATAAGGGGTAAGGGGAAAATAGTTAATGATGAGGGTGTAGGGTAATAGGTCATGGTTAAAGTGTTAAAGGTATATAAGATATGTTAAGAAGCTATGTTTGTAGGCAAAAAATATTATAGGGAACTAAGTTGTTTACTATTAAACATTTAAAGGCATGAGAGCATATTCAGATGTGAGATCAGGTACCATACATCTTCTTAGAGATTCATTGAGGGATGACCCCATTAGATTCGGCTCGCATGGAGGAAGTGGGCCTAGGGGTGATGTTTCACTACTAGAACATGTTTTGGGATATAGTTATGATCATGGCTCTCATCAAGAGATGGGATCCAACCATAAACACATTCCTTCTACCCACTAGTGAAATGACTATCTTGCCAGAGGATGTGTATAAGATCAAATGATTACCCATTTAGGGTGAGCTAATTTATCATGTCGAGTGGGAGGAGAGCGATGAGCTAATGAAGCTATTGTATGGTGATGACCATGATTTTATTAGGTAGCATGCTAGAGGATTTAGCTACACTATTATATCAGAGGGTGAGGGATTATAGGAGTCTATTGATGATGATGATGATCATAGTATCATGCTTCATTATTTTAGATTTAAGTAATGGGAGGTTTTCATATCTATTGCTAGGCCCCATAGTGTTTGGTTGGGTTCTTATTGTATTAGTCCATATATATAGGGAGATATGGGGTTTCAGAGCTCATAAGAGATATAACATCAATGTCAAGTTCATGATACACTACTGGGCATATGAGCACATCTAAGTTCTATAGTCAATGGGGATATCATGGGAGGGGTATGACCAGATGGACCCCATAGTTGGATTCATGAGGTGGAGGAATGATTTTTCTCTATCAAGACTAGGTGGAGGGGTGCACAACATTAATTAGTTCAGAGGTATAGTGGAGGCATTGGTTATTGGTGACATGATCTGGAGGCCATATGTTAGGTTTGCAAAATGGGATGGATATATGCGACACACATTATCCTTACAAAGTTATAGGTGGATCCTTGATAGGTGGGATGGAGAGGTAGATCTGATCCCATTTGATAAGGTGTAGTGATAGTTTGGCCTTGTATAGAGGATTCTAACTCCATTCTTGAGGTATAGGCAAGAGGATGTAGAGATCTTACTACTTGAGCCACAACCAATCTAGACATTACTTGATCATGAGGAGTTGCTATCTAGGGTCAAGATGAATGATGTAGGGTTTATAGATGGCTACCCTATATGGTACCAAGCACTGTATGTGGCAATAAACTTTAGAGGTGATGATAGTGGTAGGCAACCTATGGATGTTGACCTAATTGGTAGAGATGAGTAGGTACAGGTATAGGGGGTAGCCCAAAATGTATAGGTAAGAGCAGTGCTATCTATAGCATAGACTTAGGTGTTATCTTTATAGGTTTAATTGGTAGTAACATAATGTCAGGTGGCTATAGTTATGAGTGAGAGGGACCAAGCTAGAGCTTCACTAGCCTTGGTCACCCAAGATAGAGACTCCTTGAGATAGATTAGAGGAGGAGCTACAACATTTGTAGGACCATTGGGAACCATCCCTATAACATGATATCTAACCATAGTCATATGAATCCATAGTCCTAAGACATTATCCTGATGAGCCCTAATGGGGCGAGTATAAAGCTAGTTTGGCAGGTGGGGAGAATGCGGTGATACCAGGTTAGTGGGTTGATTTCGTAGGTGGATAGGCAAGGACCTTAGGAGGATAGGCACTAGGAGGTAGATTTTTCCTAGGAGATAGTGGTGCCTCATGGGCATAGTCATGATATAGTTATGGGATACTATATTTTGTTGTATATCATTTTGATACTGACCTGTAAGCCGATGCAGTGAGATGTACATTTTGAGAGAGAGATACATGTATTTTGTTGTATACATTATGATGTTACTGATGATAGAATCATGATTTATAGATATGATCCTCATTTATTACTTATTGTTCATGGCTTATGATATGATGATTATGTTCATATTGTTGATTATTGATGATGTTATAGTGATTATGCTCATGTTATGGATATGGATACGAATATAGACTCACCTAACTAGGCATGCAATGGATTTTTTATTTATGTTGATGATGATGCTTATGACATTTATGGTTATGATGATGATGTTCATACTTAAAACTTAGTGAGCGTATGCTTCCTTATTTATATTTAGACATGTGGTGAAAATGGTTAATGGCTTCGTTTGCTTGTGGATGCTATGATTTTTGATACGATGATGGATATTTTCATGATGATGCTTTTGCTTATGATACACATTGATATGATGTTATGGTTATCTTGCTTAAGTTAAAAAACATAAAGTAGGTTGAATAATAATACTAGATGTGATAAAAAGAATAGAATCAAGACACAAACGTCTTAGGGAATATATCAACCAATTATGATAGGATAAGAAGAGGGCACAATGCTTATTATTTGGTTAGGACTAATAGAAATTAAAGTTGGACTGGCTTAAGGAACATAAGCCCATCAAATTCTTCACATTAACATTTGTTATTTGGTTAAAAAGGTGTCTTGATCACATAATGTCAAGTGAGCTCAAAATCCCTTATTTATAGTGTATAAAGGGGAGGTGGATGAAAATGGAACCTTATTTTGAGACTAGAATGCCTCTTCTATAAGTTACCAAAGAGTAAGTATAAACAAGTCTATGTCATACAAAGTGTATACTGATCTATAAGGGAAGTATACACATGAGACCTGATTACAACTTTCAAAATTATTGCTTATGAGAGCTAATTTTAGCTTTCAAAATTTCTTTTGTTGTTACTCAATAATTGGTATTTTGAGTATTTTGTTATTGATTTGGAGGGTTAGGGAAGCTAATCGATGCGGGAAGCTTTCAATAAATTTTTATACTTTGATGAATGTTTTACTCAACCATCCTTCAAGGGAGTGGTATAAGTTTGTGTGCTTTGTTTACTTCCTTTTGATATCTATCCTTCAATGGAGTAGTCCACTTTAATTATATCAATTTTGATATGTTTGTGGTAGTTGTCCTTCAAGGGAGTAGTCTACGAATGCTAGGGATGACCCATGATTGATATTGGTGTTGATTTTTCTTTTTTTCTTAGTGGGGTTCTTGCTTGACATAGACTTGTGTATATAGGATTAAAGGCTCACCTTTATGGAGGAAAAACTAAAAACACAAGAAGGTTGATTAGTGTAAAGAGGCTTAGGTGAGAATGACCATGGGAATCCATCCTATGAAAAAGGGCAAAAAGTAACATGAGAATCATGCCATGGGTAGAGTTATGGTACCCATTGTTCAATATTAGGCCATGATTGTGATAGATAATCACATAATTTAGTTTTAATTGGTTTCCCCTGAAATGGGGAAATGAAAGTGGTTCAAAAACAAGGGATGAGCTTAAGTCAGACAAAAGGTGTGTTTGATCCTTTTTAACAAAAGAATGGATATAGATTCAAATCATTGAGGGACTTAGGCTCTAGGTTTCCCTCAAGGGAGGACAACTGGTAATCTCTTGATCCATACTTATGGGTTATGATATAAGGTCCAATCCAATTTAAAGTAAACTTGCCTCGCTTGCTTTTCTCCATATTGGTGACATGTTGGTTTTCCTTTAGTATGAGGTCTTCGACATTCAATTGTTGCACTTTAAAGTGTTTGTTATAGGAACATTTGATTCACTCTTGATAGACATGAAGATGGGTGCAGATGTCTAAATGATGTTTGTAAAGTAGTTCAAGCTAGGCTAAATAGTGTTGATGATAATCATCTTTAGAAATGAGATCTTACAAAGATATGCAAAGAAAAGGAATATGGACCTTGAGAGTTAAGAAAACCTCAACTCCAGACACGAGAGAATGGGGTAGCACCCATAGGGGTTTAAATGCTAGTAAAATATGCCCATAAGGAAAAGGGGATGTGTAAATGCTAATCCTAACTAGATGCATTGACCATTTTAGTGAACATGTTGTTAAGAGTTTTTTTAGAGGCCTCCACCTATCTATTTGTTTGAGGGTGATAGGGTGATGAAAATATTAAATTAATATCGAATGCATCATAAAGACCTTAGACTTGTTTTAAAAAAAAAAGATATACCATTGTTGATGACAATTTTGTGAGGAACACCAAAGCGGCATATGATGTGATGGTTGATAAAGTCAACAATATTTTCAACTTTGGTCAAAACATGAGGAATAGCCACTACCCATTTGGTAAAATACTTAGTCGTGGTAATGATAGAATGGTATACTTGTGAAGAATGGAGGTTAATTTCACCAATAAGGCTTAGACCCCATTGTGAGAAGGGCTATAAATCAGTGGATATGAGAAGACTATGGCTAGGTGTGTGATGCAAATTGGCATGCTATTGATACTTAACACACTTTTTCACATAATAACAATAGTCTTGGTTAAGAGTAGGTTAGCAATATCCAAGGAGAAAGATGCATTTATCCATGGAAAGGCCATTAAAGTGTCCCCCAAATATCCCATAGTGTATTTCCTTGATAACATGAGAGGCTTCATGATTGCGTAAGAAGCAAAAGAGGAGACCATTGAAGCCATGCTTATAAATAATTCTTGACATAATGGTATAAAATGAGGTAATCTAAATAAATGATCTTTGAGAATTCCTGAAAAGACCAAAAGGAATGATGGCAAGGTTGAGATAGTTGAAGGTCTGTTGATACCAAAGATCAAGTTGGGTCTCTTCTACATTGAAGATGGTGGGAGAATCTAGTTTGAAATAAGAAGGCTTGGTAAGTCTATGGTTAATGATAGAAAAATTAGAGTCAAAGGGTGAAAACATGATCTAAGAGGTGAGGGGAGCCATGGTGTTGGTAAACTTATTGGTAGATCATGGGGTTGATTGGATATGGTAGTGTTGAAATGATGTTAAGAGTTCATCAATTAATTTTTTGTATTATTTTAAAACATCATTATTACACTAGTAATATTTATTGATTTCATTGACCATAAGTTGGGATCCATCAAAGATATTGATTATTTTGACTCTCAAGGCTAATGCAGTTTGAAGGCCTATGACAAGGGCTTTGTACTCAACCATATTAGTGGTACATTCAAAATAAAGCTTGAAAGACAAAGGAAGAGGTTCACCATTAAGGGGAATAGGGATGATGCTATCTCCCCCACCGCATTGAAACTTTGATTTGTCAAAGAACATGGTCACTTGATAGGTGAAGTTTGCTTGAGAGAGGGTTATTATGGACTCATTAAGAAACTCAAGAGGAAGAGGTCAGTTGTCTGCTAATGGTGCTTTGACCAATTGGTTGATAATGACTTTCCCTTTAATTGACTTATGTTAAAGAAAATCAATGTCAAACTTAGTTAAAAGCATGAGCCACTTGGTCATACATTGGTTTTGGTATGGTTTGGAGTGTATATACTTGAGTGGGTCAGTATTGGTTATGACATAGGTTATCTGATTGAGAAGGTAGTGGTGAAGTTTGGTGGCCACAAATACCAAGGCTAGGCAAAGTTTCTTAGTATGGGTGTACTGAGTCTTGTACTCTACAAGCATGCAGATGATGTAGTAGAAGGATTTATCTTTATGTTGTTCATCCCGATGAGCAAGCATTGCCCCTAGGGAGTGGTTGGTGGAAAATATATAAAGGTAGAAAGGTTGATCATATCTGGGAGGGGTAAGGATAGGTGGAGACAAAAGGTACTTTTTAAGTGAATCAAAGATGCTTTGATAGTCATCATTCCAATTGAAAGATACATCCTTATTCAGAAGGTGGTGAAAGAGTTGGCATCGGTCTAAGAGATGGGATATAAAGTGATGAATGGATTAGAGCTCCCGTATAGACTGTGGAGTTGTTTTACATTGGTTAGAGGAAGCATATCAAGGATTAATTTGATTTTGGTAGGATAGACTTTGATTCCTCAAAGGGAAATGACAAAGCCAAGGAGTTTTCCTAACAAGACTCCAAAAATGCACTTCTTGGGGTTAAGGTAGACAAGGTAACAGATGAAATGCTCAAATATAATTTTAAGAATGACTAAATGATCCTTACGATATTTGTATTTCCCAAGAAGGTCATCCATGTATTCCTTGATAATTTTATGGATAAGGTCATGGAAGATATAATTCATGGTATGTTGGTAGGTTGCACTAGCATTATTTATTCCAAAAGGAATTATTCTATAGCATAAGGTCCCGCATGGGGTGATAAAGGTGGTTTTGTGCTAATAACATCTTGTGGCCAATTGGAATATCAACTAGCTAGTCGATGCTTGGTAGAGGGAAGTCATCTTTGGGGAAATCAATTTTGTGGTCACAAAAGTCCACACAAATGTGTAGTTTCCTTATGGCTATGGTGACATGAATGACATTTGAGACCCATTGGGGATATTCAATGGGTTGGATGAAATTGATAGATAAGAGATGCTAAAGTTCTTCTTTGATAAAAAGGGCTATGCGAGGATGCATTCATCTAAGTTTTTGCTTAAAAAGTTTGGTATCATGGTTGGTGATTATGTTATGGGTGAAAATGGTAGGGTTAATTCCTAGCATGTCACTATAAGACAAGGCAAATGCTATGCTTCAATCTTATAAGGATGGGAAATCTTGAATTTCTTTAGAATTTAGTGATTGGACAATTTTGATAATGTGGGGCTTATCTAGAGTACCCAAGTTGATATCCATGGTAGATTTTTTTAACATGGTCAAAGTCTCAAGAGGAAGGGATTTGTGGATAGAAGAATCTAGGGAACCAATATAGGTGAAAATAAAATCATCCTCTTGACATTGAATGATATTAATGGTGGGAGAGTGATCTCCTATCATCTCAGGATGGGTTAAGGGGATGGTTATGGTCACCTCTTCCTTTTTATATGTTAGAGGTCTAAGGATGATCATGTTGATGAAAAAAATGTTAGGGGGATGATTTCATCATCCTCACACTTAGGTGGAGAATAGGTTGGTGAGGAAGGGATGTATTATTCAACAATAATGGTGGTAGGTGATTTGGTGTTCTTTTGGTTGGGAAGAATGAATCGAATGCCATGTTTCTCATGAGGTTTTCTGGTCTAAAATGAAATCAACTCATGTGGGCCATGCACAATCATCCAAGACCAAATCCTTTCCAAGCACACCTATGTAGGTATGTCTTTACAAATTTTGAGTTGTCCAAATAGGAAAAGCTAGAGATGAATGGTCAAGGTGAAATAGAGGTAATAGAAATGACAATGGGTTTGTCGAGTCCCCCATAAATGAAAGGGGTATGCTAGTTTGAACGTCTAAGGATAATAATGGCTCTTGTATTGGGGTCATACCCAATTTGGTTGTTAATTTACCCATACTCATGGGGAGTAGGGAAGGCATCAAGGATCAAGAGGTGATATTCCCCAAGTGAAAGAAATTAGAATGTTGATTCCAAGTTGTCTATCATGGGGATTTGGTCCTAGGGGATTGATGAGATAGTGGATGCCCCATTGGTAGAAGAGGATATAACTTCATTATTTGTGGTTTAGGGTTTTTCCTTGGTTGAAGTAGGAGGATGCCATTGGGTAGATAAGTCATGTTTCATGATGAAAAGGGACTTGGGTCAACTTGTATAGTGACAACTTGACTTTCATGTTTAAATTTTATCCAAGGATGAAGGGTAGAGGGTACACAACCCATGAAGTAGATCCAAGGACATCCCAACAAAAAATTATGCTAGAATTCACCTTTGAATACATAAAAGAGTTTTAGGAGTGTGTGAGGTCCTAAACGGATATGAAGGACAATAGTCCCCAAAGTAGTGGCCATGGTGTTATTGAAGAATTAGAGGACAACCAAGGTTTTGGACATGACATTATTTGGTAGTTTGAGTTGATAATAGGCATGAGAGGAGATGATATTAATATTATCTCCCCCATCAATCATAACCCATTTGACATGGGTCTAGTTGATGTAGGCAGTAATGAAAAGAGGGGGATCTAGGTTATTAGGGTGGATGGAAGGTATTTTTAAATCCTTGAAGGTGACAAGGTTAAAAATTTGGAGAGTGCCAATAAAGGCTGCTAAAGGTTGAGGGTATTTACATTGGACCTTTATTTATTTCAATGACTCTATCATTGCTTGGTAATGATGAGGTGAGGTGGAAATCAACTCATACAGGCTCTTCTTTATTGGGGTTTGGTTAAGTTATTTGAGCACTACTCTTCTAATTGATTCAGAGGGGTTAGATTGAGAGGTTCCCAAGATAGATACCTTAGGTTTAGATGAAGGTGAAGGTTCCTAATTTTGACTTGGTTGGGAGGTGGAAGATGGGTATGTCCATGGGATGGATACTTTTTCCTTCCCCTTATCCTTTTTTTGATCATGTGATTGGGAGACCACATGGATAATATAGATAAAATGAATAATTAGGGTAGGAGATTGGTTTGATTCCCCATCACTATAAGGTGAGGGTGGGGGATTAGGTAGGTGTTGGGTAGTATTTTTTGTTTATTGAATTGGTAGTGGGATCATGGGAGGTTCATCTATTAATAGATCATCCACATCAGAGAGTCGATGGATTATGATTTGGAGAGCTTTGCATTTCTCCATGTCATGCCTAAGTGTCTTATGATAGGAGCATCCTTGGTGATCATTATACCAGATAGGTTTTGGAGCTATAGGATCAAATGGTTTGATAAGGGGTAAAATCAATCAATAGGCTTGCAATAACCTTTGGAAATAGTTGAGTAGGACTTAGCTAAAAGGTGGTAAGGGTTTAGAGGTTCTAGATTTAGTTGTGAGATGGAAGTCTTTTTACAAATGGGTTTGGTGATAAAAGGTTTGGGTAGGGTAGTGTTCTTAGTTGATGGTTTTGGTAAGGTAAAAGTTGATAAGTTGGAGGTAGGATCTTTTAGGGTAGGTATTTTAGTTATTGATGGCTCAGTGAAGATGGGTGTGTCAAAAAGCAAGTGTGCTAGTGTAACCAATAATGGTGGTTGGGTTTTAGTTGAGATAGTTGGATTCCTAATTAAAGTGGAGGGATAAGGCCCCAAGATAGAGGGCAAGGTTAAGAGAGGTAGAAGTTTGGCCCTCTAGCCTTTTTTTGGTCTTACCTCCTTGGTTGATTTAGTTTGGTGTTTGGTTTATGGGTCTGGTGAGGTGACCTCCAATTTCATGTATGGCTGATTGAGGCTCAATGTAGGGAAGATGCCAAGGGTTTTGGTTGGTTTTGTTGAAGAGGATGATTTGGTTACCTTAGAATATTGAAATTTTTTTGGATTGGTAGATGTTTTTATTGGTTTGGTTGTTAAGATAGGGGTTTGAATAATAGAAGTGGTGGGTTTGTCCATCAATGAGGTGGTTAGAGGTTCCTATTTGGTGATGTAAGGGAGCCCCAATTATTGATAAGAGGTGTGTTTGTCTATGTTTGGTTTGGAGATAAAATCAAATTTATGAACTAATCTAGAGAGTGGCTTATAGACTATTCTTGTTCCTTAGATAGTGGGCTCAAAAGATAAACCCATAGGTTGAGAATGGGGAGTGGTGATCTCATCCTTTTCCTCAATCAAAGGATGAAATTTTTGGATGGGTGGTTCCTCTATGGGAGGTGTAGATAAGGTGGTTTCTTCCTTGGGAATGATCTCCAAAGGGGAAGATAATTGTTTGGTAGTTGAGGGAGAAGGTAAAATGGTGATGGTTGATTGCTTGGGTATATCAGTTGAAAGAGGGGTTGATGAATCTACTACCTCAGTAAGTGGAGGAAGGGAAAATGTTACTTCCTTAGTTTGGGTCTCTAAAGGAAGATAAGGTAACTCCACTACTTCAATAAGTGGAGAGGGAGAAGAATAGGTAGATTGGGTGGTAGGTTCTTCAGCAATGAGCATGTCAAGAACCATATTGACGGTATGGGCATCATGAGAACACTCAAATTTGTTTATTTCATCTTTGGTAAGTATATGATTAGGAAACTATTGTTTTAAAATGTCAAATGCTTGTTTATAAGGTATGGGGTTTGTTTAATACAAGATCCCCCTTTTCAATGAGGGTTTGGATAATGTTTTTGAAGGTATTACACTGACTAACGTCATGTCCCACTACTCAATGGAAAGCACATAGGTCATTCTCATTGTATTGGCTAGGTGAAAGACGAGAATAATCAAATTTTTGAGGGGGTTTGATAGGAGGAAGTTGTATGATATTAGCTTTCAATAACTTCTCTAGGACCACAGCATAAGATTCCCCAAGCTGAGTAAATTACTTCTGATTGTTTTAGTTTTGGTTTTTCATGTTTTGTTTTGAGGAGTTAGAGGAGTTAGGTTGATTGATAGATGGTGGAGGAGTAGTCTTAAGTACAAGCACATTTGTATTTCAATTGATTTTGGCATTGGTATTGGTTTGGTTGCATGGTTTAGAGGATGAGGCCTCATTAGTTTTATAAGTAGATTTTTTGTTTTTCAATTTTAAATTTCCTTCATTGATGGCTCTGTTTTCTAGCTTATACACCATGGTAAAAGCTTTTTCAAAGGTTATAAAGCTCTAACCATGCATTTTAGAAGTGATGTTCTTGGCACATTCTTGAGCAAAAATTTATATTAGTTTGGGTTGGGGTAAAGAGAAGGAAAGTTGATTGATTAGGCTCCTTCAATGGGATACAAAATCGACAATAGATTCATCATAAAATTACTAGATAGAGTAAAGGTCAATGATGGATAGCTTTTTGGAGATGATTATTGAAAAGTGATCAAAGAAAGTTTAGGCCAGTTGGGTGAAGGAGAAGAGAGAGTGTTTGGTTATGGCACTATACCAATTTAATGCTAGATCGAATAGGGACATGGGGAAGGTATGAAGGAGGGCATCATCATAGGAAATCAAATAAAATGCATGCCTAAATGCCCTAAGGTACTATTGGGGATCCTCCTTACTTTAAAATTTAAATTTTTTTGGAATTTCCCACCAAGGAGGATATGGCTTGATAAGGACATATGGGTGAATGGGTTCCTTACACATCTGGTCATATGATAAGATGTTGTGAGCACCAGAGATAGATGGCTCTAATGTAGTCATTTTATCCATGAACATTTTCATTTGATATGTTTGGGGTTATGCTCTCAAAATACTATAAGGTGCATACTATTGTGGTGTTTAGGTGACATATTGATAACTAATAGGAGGTTGAGGAGCTACCATATATTGATATGTGGACACAGGTGGTTGGGGAGATGCCATGTAGGGGTAGGTGGTTGGGTAGTGGGTAGAGGTACATGCCCTTGTGGGTTAGGGATGTAACCCAAGTTGGGTGTGATAGGAACATAAAGAGAGGTGGGTTGGGTACGAGCTGTAGTTAGGTTTGTATCTAAAGGAAGGGTGGTGACCTTTGTGTTGATTGGGGATAAGGTATAAGGTATAAACACCATGAGATTTTGACGTGTAGTAGTGACTAATGGATTGGGGGTAAATGAAGTAAGGTTGTAAATTCTAGTAATAGGTGATCCTATGGTGATGGGAGTAAATGTGGTTAATGGTTGGGTTAATCCTAGGGTAGAGGAGTTATTGGTGGGGGTAGAAGGATTAAGGGTGTTGGTCAGTTGGGCAGGTTGGTTTTCCATGGTAGTATCAAAGGGATTATTGGTGGATGAAGATGATTGAGTAGTCAGTGGTTGGGTGGTGATTGTGGCAATAGAAGGGTTTCCCATAAGGTGGGAAGGCATACCATAAGGTGGGTCCATAAGTGGAACTGAAGCATGGTTATGGTTGGGTAAAGTGTTGAGATAATGCTGAAGGGCCATAAGATTGTTATATAAGAATGTGGAAAAGTATGTATCTTATTGGGGAACTATACAAGTGAAAGAAGGAATTTCAAAAGGATGAGGAGAGTCTTCTAGTTTAGAGATGTAATCCATGGGTGAAGAGGTAGAGTAGGTTGATTGGCTTAGTGATAGGTTTTATTCATCTAGATTCTTTCATCACTAATGAGTTAAAACCATACAAGATAAGGGAGATAGAATAGAAAAATAATCTCACCACTCAAAAAAAGAGAATACAAGAAATGAGCAAGGAAATCAAACACACACTAAAAATTTCATTAACTCCTAGAGTTATTTTTAGTCTCTCTTTTGGCTTATGCCTTAAGCTTTATAAGGAATTATGTGACTAAATTGGCTTGTAGAGTAGGTACTAGAAAAGAAGTCTATGGTTGGTTTCAAGTTGTGTTTACAATCTCAAAAGGATCTATATTGGAAATAAATACATGGCTTGGTATTGGGGCCTACCTCCTCACTTCACACACTACAATGATAAGGGTATTAGGTGTTTAGCCAATATATACCAATTTCTAGAGTATATACTCAACTAGAGAGCTGAGTTGGTCCTCCTCTTGGTAATGACCTCCAAGTAGGATCGCCAAGAAATGGTAAGGTGATTCCTAGGTGATGAAATCTTAGTCAGGACTTATGTCAATTTATTTAGATGTTTGATTGATGTAGGTGGTTTTGGTTTAGTGTGTGCAATAAAAGTGATGCTATGATCAAATTACTTTGTTTTATTTAACTAGGTGAGCTAAAATTGAAAGTAACCAATGTATGTAGTTGATTTTAAGACCAAAAAAAATTCAATTTCATTTAAGAGCATAAAATAGGGAGAAGAACATGTAGATGTAAACAAAGGAAACATGAGCAGAGACTCAACGTCCCACCAGGTGTGCCAGATTATTTTAGATAATTTTAGCTTATATTTTGAGAGAGGAAGAAGAAAATAGATATAGACATGGTTGAAAAACCTATTTGGTTTTGCATGCATTGAATCAAATGATTGTAGAGAGATCTTATTTGGATTAGGACGATAACCTACAAAGAAACTTTGGATGTAAAAGATCTTAAAGTCATGGATTCATTTCACCTCCTTGTCCCCTCTTCTTATAGGCAAGGAAGGAGAGGTGAAATAAGCCGTTAACAAGGGGTCCAACTTACTCTCTAATTTTAACTTTGAGATACATGGGCTTTCATGTGACTTAGACATTATAATTATATAAAATCACATTAGAGTGAAGGGTCAGTTGAGATAGTTTAGATGGTTAAACCTGAACTTCAATAGTCAGGGTGATTATCGATGGTCAGGGTGACCATTGATAGTTAGGGTGATCATCAGTAGTTGAGGGTCAAGGTAATGTTGGGTTAAAATGATGGTTTTAGTCATTAGGTCAAACTGACTTGAGTTAGGCCTAGTTAGGTTTGGCTTGTGATTTATAGGCCAAGAAGTGGGCCCAAGGGGGTTCTAAGGTGGTCCAGAGGATTTGAGACATTCAAAACCATTGTGTGCTGATTTTTGGTGTCTACATTAAGTGTTTCAATAATTTTTTTATGATTGAACTCAAAAACTTTACACAAATGTTTATTTTAAGGATTTCTATGGAATTTGATAATTTGAATATTTTTAGAAATATCCAAATTTGAATAGTGAATTATATCCATATTTAGTTCTAAGTCTTCAAAAAACCATTGATTTATTTTTAATTAAAGTATCTTTAAATCCATGTTAATATAACTACTAGGGATCCCATGGGATAAATTAGGTATTCCCCAACCATGATAGTTATGGTTGATTTCATTTTTTCCTTTACAAAATTAGATAAGTAGTAGTATGTTCCCTCATTATTTTATTCATGTGTGATTACTAAAAAACATGCCATCCATTTAATGTGTAACCAAATTTTAAAGACACATATGAAAAAGGTAATATATATATATATATATATATATATAATGATTAAATCTACGTTTATATTATAAATTAATTTAACCTGGTTTCAAAAGATTTGAGACCTGATCAAAGTCAAATTTTGATGCCATTTCATGATCCCCTAGTGATTTTAATGAATTAATAATATCCATAGACCTTATGAGTTTACAACACCATTCTTCAAACCACTATTTTGACTCACATTTATTCTAGTAATATTTCATACAACCCAAACAAAATCATGTCATGTCCTTAATATAAGTAGTCCATGAGTTATTATTTATGATTTAGAATGAATGGAAATCAATCCATCTAGGTATTGTTATAAAATATTCATACATTTCCTTTTTTTATTTTTACATCAACCAAACTAACATTTTCACATGAATTTTTTTATTTGATCATGAGAAATTGTTGCATTGCACAAATCTACAATAATTGAAACATCAATCAAATCAACACCATCCATGTACTTCTTATACTCTTTTTTAAGGGATATTTTTTCACATGATTTGGTGTAGACACTATTTATTAATTATATAGCACCTCGGTATTCTATACTTAGAAAATACATATCATGGATGTAACTTCAAATTATAGACCTTTTCCATTGCCAAAAGGTTGACACACTATCTCTCTTTGATTATTGATTATCTCTTAGTCTAACCAATGTTATGTTTATGAATAAAAAATTATATCATTATTATAATTTTATAAACCTACTTATCATCCATACCAACAATTTCTAGACCTATGCCTATTTTTAACAACTTAGACACTTGCATCCCATCCAGATGTCTACATCGATACAAGTGTCATATCCTAAAATCATCCAATTTTAAAATGAAACTAATAACTATGGTCAGCCTAAGTGATTTAATTAGAGATATTATCTAAAGGAATTGGTATAAATACAAGATCAATCCTCATTCATTCTTAACCTATAAAGACCTAGCAAAAACCTAGCACATAAATAGAAACTCACAAGGTAACTTATCAAAGGTATCCAATAAATCACTCAAGTGGGAAAATATTACCTATTTCATCCTATTTCCATATCAATCAGAGGGAAAACACATCTACAGGTTTGACATACTGAAGAATCATTCTAAGAGCCACATTTGCTAAGTTATAAAATAGGTCACTATTATAATTTCCTATCACACATTGCATGGTTCACAAACAATCCAACACGTAGGGGAAAAATAAATAAGTTTGAGGCCATATTCAGAGTATTGGATATGTAAGAAACACCCATTGATAGGGGGTTCTTTTGGGAATCTCGACACCATGTGCCAAGTAACCCATTTTTACCACAACCACTATGAAGATGAAGAAGTTGGGTTTTCTCATTTAATAAAGAGCAACATTCCATGACCCAAATATTAAT
The DNA here is from genome assembly GCA_037957365.1 of Torreya grandis. Taxonomy (NCBI): domain Eukaryota; kingdom Viridiplantae; phylum Streptophyta; class Pinopsida; order Cupressales; family Taxaceae; genus Torreya; species Torreya grandis. The sequence goes on along the minus strand of JARHVA010002492.1, from coordinate 483,441 downwards.
GCACCAAAGTAAAGGTGACATAAAAGTTATAAGCATCTAAGTGGTCACATCTAGTTTTATCATGTATTCCATACAATAAAATGTGTCTAGGTTAGACAAAAGTATCGATGTAATCGCCTGAGGTTGACACAAGTGATCATGGGTACAAAAGTCAAATTTATAGAATTAGGTGTCTGATCCAAAATCTAGATCGATTCTATTTTCTCCCTATTCTAGTTCTAGATCTATGTTAGCATTAAAAGTAGTTAAGTATCTTGTTTTCACTATCATTTTAATACCAATCATAGTTTTACTTTCCATTTTTAGCATTTCTTAAAAAAATAAATTTAGTATATGTTTTATCTGAGTTTTAAAAATTAATTGGTTTTGTATATAGATATTTTATCACCCATGTTCCCTAGGTTATCTCTACCCATTTAACCCTAGATTATCTAATCTAGATTTTAGTGTTAAACATTTGGTGAACCTAATATATATGAATGAAAAAATATTATGATTCATAGGATTTTCAGCAAGTTAGGTTTTTAAATTACTATGATTTTTTAGTTCTTGCTTATATTATTTTGTATGAAACCTAAGCATATCCCTAGATTGGGAGGTGTGTATATTGAACACATTGAGTTTCCCCTTATATCGCCTAAGTTGTATAAAACTAATTAATACCTAATCCTATAGATCGTGATGATACCAATGTTAAAAATGAAAAACATATTGATGAGGTTATCATAAAATAAGATTATGACAATGAAAACCATGAGTCTAATAAAACTGATGAACATGAGCAAATAGATCATGAGCAAGTGTAAGCAATTGCATTATTTTGTGAGTGTATTCATCAAAACCATGAATATCTTGATGAAATCCAAAGAACCATATTAGAAGTTTAAAAGGTGAAAAGCATAGATGAGCAAGTAATTCCATCTATTGATCATGATATTATAGATATGGGTCATCGCCATATACCGAAAACCATCCCCTTGAGCACATTAGCACTTCATACTTCTAATGGGGGTATAGGATATGTCTTTCAACCCTTGTTTCCTGAGACTACTATTGCCACATCTTATATGGGAAACCTTGATACTTCAACCCAATTTCTAGTTTCAATGCCTATAAATACCCAACCTATGGGTACATATCCTTTGGCGACTTCTCAAATATCAAACCTAAAATACCAAAAGGTGTAATATCTTATTCAAAAAATAATGTTTTTGAAAACTAAGGTTACAAATATTGAACAAAATTATATAAAATCACCTTACGCTATTGATTCACAAGAGGTGTTGCATAATCCTCTTGAACCAAATATATATTTTCACCACTTTAAAATTAGTTTTATTGAACCTAAGTTCACATTTAAAGATGTTAAGTGTGATGTTGATTAGCTCTTCAATCCTTGTTTGTCGTACACCTTGATTATGCCTCCAATAATAAATTTTTGACCAAATTATTTCCATGGAACCTCAAGGACTATAATTTGAGGTGGTTCTATGATTTACCAAATCAATAAATAAATGCATTGACACCCCTTGTGGACCATTATTTGGCACATGTCTCTATTAACATTACCAAAAATGTTTCATATGCTCAAATTGTAAAGATTAAACAAGGAACCAATTAGCCTATTAATGAGTATGTCTTAAGGTACAAGACAATGTTGGATAAAATGACCAATATTTTGGTAGATAAATAAATTCAAAACATCTTTAGGAAAATTTTACTTGTTCCTTTACAAAAGTTTATTATTTTTTTAAAAATTCAAAATTTTTAATGAATTATGCAACACTATTTGTGATCATGAAATGAAACTTATCTCAATAAACAAACTTCAGTATGTAATAAACACACCAACTACATCTACATATAATACCAAGTTTACTAATAAAATAAGTTACAAGTTCAAACCTCCTAAGCCTAGAAAATAAATAACCACATGCTTAATGTAGTGTCACATCAACATAATCATCTTGTGATATCCAATGCACCATGGAGATAGTTTATGTACATTTTACTTAGCCTCCCACTTCATTACTCACATGGATTTCACACTGTGAAATTTTATCTCTCCCTCATCCTATATTGAAGCAGACCTATACTGAAAGAGTCTAATGCAACTACTTATTGTGACTATCACCAAGGCCCTAGGAATTATATAAAAAACTGTTTTACCTTGAAACATAAGATCCAAGACCTCATCAATGACCAAAATATTACATTTGATGATCCTCCAAATATTTAATAATCATCAAAAACAAAAAAATAATTAATATTACTTTTCAAGATTATTCAAAGAGGGATCTAGAAGTGAAAATGGCATATAATGTGCATCCTCCTCCATCTCATTATGAGCATCCATTGAATGGGATTATTGGTACCTATACACAACATATTCCTCCTATGGTTCAGATACCTTCTATTAATTTTGATGATAATGAGATTAGGGATGATGAATCAGATATTAATTCCTTATTCATTATAACATATATTGATCACTGACATATGCATAATGTTATGATTGAAAATGGTGAAAGTGATAACATTTTTACTATGAAATTACTTATGTATTTAGGTTATAAAAATCATGATTTACATCCTTCGACCATATTAGTTAGATAATTTGATGGGGCATCACAACAGGTTCTTGGTGAGATTGACCTACCTTTATAAGTAGGTCCCTCACATGTGGTTACTACCTTCCAAGTTATACCTTTTACAGGTGTCTTTGATATTTTATTTGGATTAACTTGGATACAAACACTTTGACTAGTACCTTATACATTATATGGGTGTGTTAAATACATTCATTCCAATCAGGTAATTATAATATCTGGAGTTCCATATGACCATCCTATTGAGCAAGGGAAGTTTATAACTAGGCAATTAATTATCAAACCTACTAAGGTTAATATTCCATAAAAGGGAAAGCAATAGGTAATCCTGTTTACTAGGAAGATAGTACTTGATAGACCATTGCATTAGAGATCCATAGTGGGTTCCATGGAATCCTCATATACTACACACCATATTCAAATATACTTAGCACCTAAACATATTCCTAATACTTCCATTCCAAATAAACCAAATATCACTAAACTATGGGTTATATGAACCCCTACTCCTATTTCTTCATGACCACATAGTTATATTACACATGTAGAGTATGACATATTCTACAATGACATATATTGCACCTATACATTCTCCTTGGTAGTACCACTATTTTATTGCACCAAGTTACTAGTGGAGATATACCTAAGAGCATCCATTGGATGATATCATAGGATATTTATTTATTTTGACATATTCCAAAAGATACCAAAAAATAGAAAATATCAAAACTCTAAAAATATGTTTAGCATTTACATGTTATATTAGCTCCTTGGAATATATGTTGTTGGTTCCATGTTGGTAGATGGCATAATAGTATATTATATATACACATGCATTACACGCATATTTTGAGTATGATATAGGCATACATAGATACATGATATATGCACTTTCAGATGTTGGGCCTTCCCTCTACTCATGTGGACATTAGGGGCATTCACTTATTTGATCATGATACATCTAGGATATATCATTATATGGTAACTTTACATTATCATGTTTGAGCTTATGTACTTAAACATTAATTTTTCATGATTATATATTTCACAATGTACTTGATTTACTAGGTACTTAACAAATTTTAAAACACATATTACCCAAGTAATAGTATGATATATTATTATAGTTTCTAATACTTTTCATTTACGCACTTTCTTGAGTGTCTTGATTTAGTTGTTTGAGAATTTTAATATGATCCATTGTTTGTGGCCCCTTCAACTTTGTTTCCTCTTTCCTCTTTGAATATGTCATCACTTATTGTATGTTGACATTGGAATATTTGATTCTTACTTTTTTGGAGATTTGGCTAATTCATGTCCCTTAGATTGCATGAAATTGAACATACTCATTATTTGTGGTCTCCTTAGACCACTTTATTTTGATTTGATTTTGAGTGGTCCTATGTGTGTTCTTGATTTCTTGTTGAGCTTGTACTGTTACTATATATATGTTTCCACAATCTACATCATGCATCTTAGGACTTGGGGTGATCACATTATATGTAATTCCATGATAAATAAACCTAGACATGTTCCTTCTATATGATACATGGTAAATTCATATTTTAAATGTTTATATTATCCTTTTGAGGTAAGGTAACTACTAGTTACTACTTCCCATCACCTCAAAATGGGGGAATATTAATGGGGGCATGCAATAGATGCATGAATTTCACATTGCTTCACATATTCAAATTAAAGTGGGGAAATATTTTGAAAGCATGTTCTCCACATTTTTCATAGTTTTCTATTTATCAAGGACATGTTTTGGAAACAGCTTATCCACACTTACATAGTTTCAAATTGGCCAAGTTGAATAGTTATATGATTTAGATACACATTTTTGGCTACATTGTTACCATCGTTATACATAGTTTTAACATGAGACATATCTAAGGTGAATATGCTATCTAATGTGCACCCAATTTTGAAAAATAAAATTATTTTCCTATTTCAAACACTTTTATAAACTGTCATCACCCAATAGTTTAGACTTTTATGGTCTAGAGCCAATCTACTTTAGTAGTCAGTTCACTTTTTAGTATGGTTGAGGTGATTAAATAACTCAATTTTGCCAACTTTTATAGTTTGGAATTGATTACATCATTAAACCTCACCAATTTTATAGTTTGAGTTGACTTGGTTCAATCACACTCACTAGGTTATAAGTATGATTGGGTTTCATAATTGAGTTAATCTCAACTATCAGGTTATAACTCATCTTTTCTCCAAAGTTGGGGACACGTGTCCTCAAATCTCTCTCTATATCTCTAGATATATTCATTTCCCATATTTTATATTTTTTCCTAATATCATTTTAAGTGATTGATAATGATACATCTTTCCAAATAAAATTTTCAAAAGGCAAGTTAGTTGCATCAATACATAGGTGTAATCCTTAACCTTACCTCTATTAGTTTCAATAATTTAAAATGCTTTCAATTTTAGATTATATACTATAACATGTTCTTGCTTGTAGTTTAGTCCTCATTAAGTCACTAAAGTTGGACTCAAGCATAGGTAAGGTGTGTTATACACACCTAGGTACTTATTACTTTTCCTTTAAACTAATAATTTCATTACTAGATTAAATGGGGGGAAACATAGACATTATTTCTGAATTATATAGCACCTTGGTCTTGTACACTTAGAAAATAACTAACATGGATGTACCTTCAGCTTATAGACCTTTTTCATTGCCAAAAGGCTCACATACATTATCTCTATGTGCTTATTTATTATCCCTTAGTCTAATCTATGCTATGATGATGAATTAGACCTTCTATCATAATCAAAATGTTATAATCCTGCTTATCATCCATCTTTACAAGTTTTGGACTTGTGCCTATTTTCCAATTACCTTGACACTTGTGTCCCATCCAAACACCTACATCGATGCACGTGTCCTATCTTAACACAAGTGTATAGTTCCCTAAAGTCATACATTTATAAAATGAAACATATGCCTATGGTCATCCTAAGTATTTTAATGTGATATATTCTTCAAAATGACTGATATAAAAATAAGATCAATCCTCATTCATTAGTAACCTAGAAAGACCTAGAACATACCTAGGACATACCTAAAAATTAGAAGTCAATTTACCAATTATACCCAATCAAGAGCTCAAGTGGGAAAAGCTTACCTATTTTCTCTTATTTACATATCAATCATTAGGATAAAACATATACAAGTCTAAAGTGTTGAAGGAAAATTCCATGAGCCAAATTTTCCATGTTACAATATAAGTCACTATTGTACTTGCTTATCACATATTGCATGATTCACACACAAGCCAATACATAGGGGATAAATACATAAGTCTAGGGCTTGATTTAGAATATTGGCTATATAGGTAGTGCTTATTGACATAAGGGTATTTAGGGTAGCTTGACACCATGTGCCCACTAACCCATATTTTCCCACAACCACTATGAATATGAATAGAAAGGGTTCTCTAATTTGACAAGGAGTGATGACACATGACCCAAATATAGATACACTAGATCGAAGATGACACATAACCTAGAAGCATCCAGGTGGTTGTATTCAATTTCAATAAGTATTCCATACATGATACTTACATCTAAGTTATACATAAACATCAATGTAACCATCTGAGTTCGATGTAAGTGTTCACAATTACAAAATTCAAATTTTTGGAATCAAGTGACTAATCTAGATTCTAGATCTAGTCTATTTTCTACATGTTCTCGATCTAGATTGATGTTAGCATTAGAACTAGATAATTACCTTGTTTTCATTATCATTGTAATATCTATCTTAGTTTCAATTTCTATTTTTAGCATATATCAACAAAATAAAATAAGTATATCTTTTATATATGTTTTGAAAATTAATTGGTCTATAATAAAGATAGTTTATCACCCTTATGCCTTTGGCTATATCCACCCCTTTAACCCTAGATTTCCTAATCTATATTTTAGGGTTAAATAAATGGCACCATCATGCTCCCATTTTCCATTCCTAGCATGAAATATTATCCATAAATTTTGTATTCCACTCTTCTCATGAATCCTACACAAACATTAAAAGATTATGTAATTCTTAAACTATCCTACAAAATTGTTTGACAAAATGTAGTGTTATTGAACAAGATTTCCCTTGTATTCATATTTCCATAAAATATATTAAAAAAACTTGGATGAACTATGGTAGGTATTTATGCCTCATATTTTATGCAAGGTTTATTTGGAGTATGATGTCCTTTGATGGAATTATGGATAACGTATGTATCCCTTATAGTTATATATACCTAATAGTTGAAGCACAATTTATTTAGAGTATGATGGCGTATGATGGAATAAAGGGTAAGATAGATACCCCTTGTAGTTATGTATAGCATCAGGTGTAATATATATACCCCTTTTAGTTATGTATGCCCCATATTTGAAGAATAGTTCAATGGGAGTATGATGGCATCAACAATAAGGTATGTATGCTAAAATCATATTTGAAGCATCATTTAGTAGAAGTATGAGAGCATATGGACCATAAAAAATGATTTCATTTTCATTTTATAATTTAAATAACAATGGAAGCTTTATGCCCCATATTTTTCATTAATTTTATGTAGTAAAACAATCATGTGCTTATATTCCTAATTTCATAAACTATAAATCAAAGGGTGGATGAATAAAGTTACAGAACAAGAAAGGGGCCATTATTTAAAAATAATTTCATTTCTTATAAAATATGTGTGCCATTTTAAAAAGGTTTCACACAATTTTTTAAAAATAAATGATTTTTTTTATTGAATTGGGTCTTAATAACCCTAAAAAGAGTACACCTTTTGCAATGAAAAGGGCACATGCCCTTTGGTATAAGGCCATACACCCTTCAAAAGATGTATAAATTTTGGGATTAATATCCAAAATGGAATGCACCCTATGAATTAAAAAGTGTATGCACACTTTAAATACTATAAAAATCAACCAAAATACATCCCTTAAGAGAAACTTGTCATTCTTAAGGGGGGAAGTAGTGAGAATTTTGTGTAGCCATTACACACAATCTATGATGGGTAGAGACAAACCATAATCTAATCTAATTACAAGAGGGATTCCTCTATGAATATCATAGATAATTATATTAAAATCATGTTGAGGAATAAATTGAGGAACATTTTATCTCATATAAAAAACTTTATTTAAGGAGAAAAATTTGGTTAGTATAATGCATAAGTTTTGAACCATATGCCCAATCAATGAATAAAATTTATAGTCACATGTGGAAGGGAATATAAAATAAATAATGGCCTTCATATTATCTTTATCATACCTTTTATTCCAAAATTTCATGCATATGGATGTCTCCCTTAATATAAAATTGTCATTATTAAGGAGAAAAATAATGTGAACTTTGTGCAATCATTGCATGCAAACTGTGAGGTATATAGACAAATTGTAAGCTCATAAGGTTTGAGTTAGTAGTCATACAAGAATCTCATAAATAAATATATTTCAATCACAATGATAAATAAATGGTGATATATTTTCTCATGTAATAGTAATTGGGTTTATGGAGAAAGGTTGGTTAGTATAACACACAACTTTTGAGTTGTGTACCCATTCTATGAACCATATTTGTTGTCATGTATGAATGGGCATGTAATATCCTCCTTCATATTCTCTCCATCAGCCTCCATTATTCAAAATTTATTGTGAATGTATGCATCCCTTAAGATAAAATTTTCATTCTTAAGGAGAAAAATAGTGAAAAATTTGTGTAGTCATTGCACACAAACCATGATAGGTAGAGACAAATTATGAGATCTTGAGATGCATATGTGATCCTATATGCATACCCTAAGTATTATATTGTACATAGGATGGAAAATAAAAGCATATTATTTTATCTTGGATATAAAAATTGATTTTGGGATCAAAATATAGTTAGTATAAGGTTGGTTAGTATAAAAAATGCTAAATGTTTTCTCTTGTGGCCAAATGTTGCTTTATGTAGAAAACTTTATTCAATTTATCATACACATTTTAAACTAAAAATTCAATGAACAAAATGAATTCATGTAGGTATTAATATGGGAATATAAATTCATGATAATCCTTAATCCATTCTATTTTATCCACCACACTCCAAATTTTCACATAGCCAAATGTGTCCCTTAAGAGAAACTTATCGTTATTAAGTCAAAAAATAATGCAAACTTTGAAAAACATTGCAATCAAATTCTAAGGAGTATAGATAAAATGTAATATCCTAAATTCTTATATCATAGTCATATACACATCCTATAGAGCATTCTATTCCACTCATAATGATTAATAAATGGTGACATGTTTCCTCTCACAACTAAGACTTAATTAAAGGAGCAAACATTGGTCAGTGTCATGCAAATGACAAAATGACTTAATAGTCACATTAATATGGGAATATAAATGAAATAATAACCTTATTAAATTTTTTTTTGTCCCTTAAACTTGAATCATGCTTTCAATTAGATGCATCTCTTAATTTAAAAAAAATCATTTTAAGGGGGGAAATGATGCAAAATTTGCACAATCGTTACATGTAAACCGTAATAGGTAAATTAAAATGGTAAGATCTTACAATTTTAACTAGGATTAATATACACATACACTAGAGAATTATTTTTCACTTTCAACAAGGAAAAAAATAGTGGCATATTTTAAATTTTAGTCAAAATATTATCTAGAGAGAAAAATGTTGTTAGTATAATGCATAACTTTTAAACCACAAACCCAATCGATGAACCTAATTTGAAGTTACATATATATTGGCATATTATTTAAATAAAAAAAATTATTCTTCTCTTAATCCATCCCTACACTCCAAATTTTTAAGTGTTCCAACACATTCCTTTAGTGAGACTTTTCATTCTTAAGGGGGAAAATAGTGCAAACTTTGTGAAACCTTACACATAAATTGTGAGGGTTAAAAAATAGTTATAATCTCCAATGATTTAATTTTGGAATCCTATATGCATCCCTTGGATAATTATATTCCACTCTTTGAAAAATAAATGGTAGAATGTTTTCTCTTGCAATCATAACTTTATTTAGGGATGAAACGTTGGATAATATAACACAACTTTCCCCTAAGTGTGAAATATATTAGTGCCATGTCTATTATGATTTTGAATCTTGATGGATAATTAATGGTAAAAGGAGGGTTGGAGGCTAGGTAGATGATACTAATAGATCTAGTTAGGATCATTGGTAGGCCATAAGATAAAAGAGGTCAAGATACATAAGAATGTGTTGATTATGGCAACATCAAAGAATGTAGGATATGCTAGTAACATTGAGATGGAGAAGGTGAAGGTTGGGAAGACACATATCCCAACCTTTGGAAAAAAATAAGGGAGTTTGAAGGCACTATGAACCGTTATGAATCTATAGATAAATATTTAGGGGAAAATAAAACTACAAGTTTGTAGAATATTGGAACAAATCTAGCTAAAATAGGGGATTTTTTGCATGTAGTATTTGAGAAGGAAAAATATATTATAGATGATAACAAGGGTATTTTAACCCTATAGGTTGGATATAATGCTTATAAGGAGGGTTTTGACTAGAAATAATGATAACATAAAGAAACATGTGGGAAGGAAGAGGAGGCACGATGACCCTCTTATGTTGAGGTTATTTATAAGAAATCACAATTTAAGCCTTTATCTCCTACCAAAGCTAACCATGTAATTCATTTTGAAGAGAATGAACTTTAAGTGACCTTGGAGTGGTAATAATTGATATATATCAATGGAATTATCTATCATTTTAATGGATTTTAGTGTAGTATTCCAAGCCTCCATGTTTGCATAACGAGCCATTGGCAACATTTTGTTGAAGGTAAGATTGAAATCCATCCTTATGCTAGAGGCATTTTTATTGTGTTTTTTGATTTAGTTGAAGATAGATATTTTTTTCATTTAATTTTTTTATATTGGGAAAATCACATACTCCTATCAAATCCTTGGAATGTAGACTTCAACCCTCATTTACAAAATTTTAACACAAAAAATTATTTGGATTCAGTTTCCAAACCTACCTCTTCAGTTTTGGGACAATATAGTTTTTAGAACCATAGTAAATTTTGTTGGTGAATTTTGGCATGTGGACCCCATAATAGAATAAATGGGCCATTCAAATTATGATTGAATCTTTTCAAATGTATATATTACTAAGGATCTCCTTACTCAAGTAGATTTGATATTTAGGAGAGAACATTGGTTCAACCTCTAGACTATGAAGGACTACCTTTTATAAGTTGTATATGTTTTCAAACCGATCATGTGGTCAACAATCGCTTGAGTATTAAACATAAAATAAAATTAAAAATGGTGGAATAATGTTGGTCTAAAACACATAACAATTCAAATTGTTAATGAGAGTGAATTTATGGATTTAGTTTTAGAAACACCAATAAAAGTTTTAGATCCAACACAAAAAACTTTTGACCCTTTTGTGGATCCTTTAGCTAAGGAGGATAAATCATTTCAAAGGGATGATTCTGTTTAAAATAATAATAAAGGTAAATTTGAATTTATTAAGGGTTTGATGGCTCAGATTCCATTAAAGAACATTTAATCAACCAATTTATAAGGTGAAGGTTTTTCAATTAAGGGCTCTTTGTCAAAATACAAACCAGTTGATGAACTTGAAGTCTCCATTCCCATCTTGACATATTAAATGGAAGGAGGATAATGAATGTTTGTGAGAAACAAAAATAGAAGAAGAGGTAAAGAGTTTTAACCAGTGAATATGACTCTCAGATCTTGAAAATAAAATGAAATGGGAGTGTCATAGTTTATTTTTATTTCTTTTGTGTTTTACAACTAGGTTATAACATTTTCATAGCATCTCTATATCTAGTTTCATTTTATGCTGGAAGAGAAGCCTCATTTTTATTTAATTATTTTATCATTATCTACATTGTAAAAGGGTGGGACCTTTAAAAACCCCAACTTACCAATAATAAAAAAGTATAACTCACAACTTTTTAAAAATGCACCCAATCGATAAACCAAATTCATAGTCACATCTATATGGGAATATAAACAAAGTATCATCCTTCTTCCACACTTCATTATCCACACACTCCAAAATTTCATGTGACTAGATGTGCCCCTTAATATAAAATTATTCTTAAGGGGAAAATAGTGAACAATCTACATAACATTTTGCATGTAAACTATGATGGATAGACACAAACCATATGATACTATAGTTTCATATGAGATTATATTACACATCTCCTTGGGAATTGTGTTCCAATTTCAACTTGAAATAAATAGTATCATGTTTTATCTCACAACCAAAACCTACTCATTATAACACAACTTTTAAACAATACACCCAATTAATGAACCACCTTTGAGGTCACATCTATATGGAAAAAAATTTGCTCAGTATAACATAACTTTTAAATAACACACCTAATTGATGAACCAACTTCAAGGTCACATATATATGTAAATATAAATGAAAGAATGGAACTATTCATATCTCATTCATCCCCTTCACTCCAAAATTTCATATTTCTGAATGTGTCCCTTAAGAAAAATTTATCATTCTTATAGGGAAATATAGTATGAACTTTGTGCAACCATTGTACATAAAATTTGACGAGTAAATAACAAACATAAGCTCTTGAATTTGAATGTGAAATCCTATATACATATATCATATCATTATCTTTCACTAATGATGAGAAATAAATAGTGGCATGGTTTCTCTCATATCCAAAACCTAGTTTAAAGAGGAAAAAATGGTCAATATCATAAAAAACATTTGAATCACCCACACAATTGATGAATTAAACTAGTAGTCACTTAAAAATGGGAAAATAAATGAAATAATGGAATTTTTACACATTATATCAACATGTAAAATAAAAAATTGTATGTGGATGAATGCATCCCTTGAGAAAAAATTCTAATTATCAACTGTAAAAATGAGAATAACTTTACGTGAACATTGATAGTAAATCATGATGGTTAGAGATAAATTGTGAGTTTATACAGTTGCACATGGAAGTCTAATACACATCCCTCAGAACATTATATTCCACTAATGATGAAGAATAAATTTAAGCATGATTTCTCTAGAAAATAAAACTTTATTTAGGAATAAAAACTTGGTCAGCATAATGCACAACTTTTGAATTACATACCCAATCGACAAACCAACTTTGCAATCACATACAAATGAGAATTCTATTGAGGTGAACATGTCCATTTTATTGAGAAAAAATGGGACCCTTTTAACCATATATATATATATGGTTAAAAGGGTCCCATTTTTTCTCAATAAAATGGACATGTTCACCTCAATAGAATATATATCCCAAATTTTATCCCTCTAAACTTATGTATTAATCTTCAAAATTAAGCATGCTCCTAATGAAGACCTTTTAATTGAGATTAAATCTATATATTTTTGTGAAAATATTTTGTGATCCCTCTCAATTAATGTATTTATCTAGGTTTCTCATTGGGGTTATTTATATACTTATTTTTTGGGGCACTAATATTTGTTTTAGAAAAAAACTGTTATTGATGTGGTAGGGTTTGCAAGTCCCAAAATCCTAGAGTTACATTTTTGAAGTCTTATTAATCACCTCCCAAAGCTCATTAGTGGTAGGTAAGTGTTCCTTTTGGTTTGAAATGGATTCAACTAACTTAATAATTTTATTACTCTTGTAGGTCCCACAAATATCATAAATTTTTATGGTCTAAGACTTCTTACCCAATTGCAACATTCCACATGTCCAAATGACCACCTATAGAGTTATTATGAAGGTGCCACCACAAGTGTAAATTAAAATTTTATGGCATGAGAATAGTCAAACACTCAAAAAAATCCATGTGTTTCATTTTTAATCCTAGAGGAATGCACTACCAAGTAAATTTGTATGACCTGGGACTTGTGATCTAATCAAAGGAGTCCATGTGATACCTAGCAAAAATTGAGCAATAAAAGAAGGTATGTTCTAGTAGGTGATATCCAATCAACATTGGCCATATGTCAGATTATCATACAATTAAATGACCCTTCATCCAATCATAAAACTCCATGTGGTATTTATATGCCATTATGGATGTTAGATAATAATACGACATAGGAAGTCTTAACCAGCTATTTCATGCCATGTGTTCAATCCCTATGACTAGAGTTATGTATAACCAATAATGTTTCCAATACAATGTCACCCTATGGGAACTTATTTATATCCATGTTGACACCTAAAATAATAGTTTGTAGATTATGTGAGCTCCCTAAGGACCAAGAATGTAAAATTTGGGTGTGTTCCCAACATACTCTAAACATGTAATAGATCAAATAAGAGCCACCCTCGATATATTTTGAGGGGTCATAAATCTTCACCTAGATAATTTAAATATCTATAAAATTATTTTAAATATAAATTAAAGTTTTAAATGTTGATTAAAAATGGAAAATTTTGATAATTTGAACATCGATACCAACTCAGAGTTAGTAAGCACATGATAAATTCCCATCACCATTAATGTGATCTCAATGCAAAAAATATAAGGTCCCATCTAAACAAAATTTTAAGTTATTATTATTTCTATTTGTATTACCATAAATAATAGCATTAAGTTATTTAAATTGAGTTTGGGATATCTTCTTATAGAGATAAAATTTCTAAGAGATAATTCAGAGTGTCCTGCCATCTTGACATCAGTGATGGAAGCCTTGTATTCAAACCCTAATCCCACTTAAGAGTTTATGAATACCACATTTATTCAATGGATTACTAGATTCAAGAATTACAATGAATTTTAAAATTAAATTGATGAAGTTTGGGAGCCATCAAATAATGATAAAGAAAATGAGGGTGAAATTGAGTTCTTAAATGATTTAGCAGCCATACATCACTTGAGACTGGATACAAAAAATGGCCAAACCATAATTTTATCCCTATGGGGACCTCTAATACAATGTGCTCAATTTATTTATGTGTAGGAATGATTTATTCTAGACAAATAATGGTAAGCATTGGATAACCAAGATATTAGGGATTACATTCAAGAAATACTACCATCTTATAGAGTGTGGAATTCCTTATGACATAAATGTCACAACTGAGTGTATGAAGGATCATAATTTTTTAGAGATCTTAAAGGATTGGGTAGAAGACTCATATCACTTGGTCAAAAAATAATATATAGACACATACATGATCAAGAATTTTAGAGAGGGAGTAAATATTAGAATGTTACTCATCAACTAGTTGTTTAGAACTAGTGACATAGTACATATGATAAAAATTTGGGTCCCCCTTCTCAGCCCAATTCTTGAGGGAATGCAAATCCTACATTTTGGAGGAGTGATAATATTAACATTGGTCAATAGGTGGTATGATTTTGATATGGAGGTAGTTTGTACATTATTTATTATCTTTTGTATACACCATATGCTATTGTGCCCTTCAAACATGCATATCTCCCACCTTAGCTGCCTTCTTGCCAGCTAGTTCATGTATTCTACTAAAAAATATACACTCATCACTAAATAACCCACACTCAAGATAATTTTAATCACTTATATCCACCATTGTATTTTTCCATCAATTAGAAGAAAATTCCCAAGCTATATGAGGTGAAGAGAGATTCTATTAGAACTATTAGGGATTATTTTTACTACCTAAATTTTATAGTGATAAGATTAGAAAGAATCTAGGGTCCCAATTTCAAGTTGCCCTACCTTGCACCAAAAAAATTAGATGAGAAATAAATTTCCTACCAATATGTTGATGATGTTTTCTAATAACTATGATATTAGGATCTAGAAGGCATACCCATTCTTACCCCCCTCAATTATCAACCATCATGAGTATAATAATTTTGTAGTAGTAGTATCCATGGCTAGGCATAGATCATCCTCCAACCTATAATTCCATGATGATAAGAAATGGGAGTATTATGAGAATGTTCACTAGAATGTGCAGGCACTAAGGACAAGGTTGAGCATCACATATCATCATGAAGCTCATGAGGATTATTTTTACCACCTAAACCCAACTAATGATGATGAGGTAATTAGAAAGTTTAATGTTATAGAGTCAATTTAGGAGCATAAATATAGAAATTAGGTCTTTGATGAGAGACTTAGTGATCCCCAACCCTCAAATGACATCCCAAAGATAAGCAATATGATAAAAAAACATTATCTTATAAGGGATACCCCTAACTATTTCCCTACATTCATTATCCACTATTGCTTCAGGTTGAGAATTATCCTAAATAATTTCACCTATCATTAAGCAAGAATTGCTTATTAAAAGTGGTTATGATTCTCATTATATATCTACACATATTTAACCTTTTATTTAATATGAGCTATCTATCCCCACTTTTGCAAGGCTAACACCATAGGAAATTACCTCATCTACTAGTTCAGCTTAAATCCATGATTCCTTTGACTCCCCTATTAATCTTGGTATTTATAATCATCCAAAACATAGTGCATTAATCCCCATTACTCAAAAAAATCCCAATTTTCCATTTACTATTCCTATTCCTCTAAATGTCACTATTGTAGTCTGTAGTGTAACAATTAACATGGCCCATGTAACTTCTATAGATCCTATTTTTATTTCCACTTTTACTCCTCTCAACACTTCTGTAGTCCCTATCACCCCAATATTTAATCTTAAAGTTTCAAGTTATTTATTTCTAAGTTTTGTTCTCAAGTTTCAAGTTCTTCATCTCATGCTATCTAGGTTGCATAAAGCACTCATCCATCATTGATCTTAATTACCATATCCATCAATAATCATTATAATTATATTATGAAAAAGGTCCACAAAATATATGGTTCAAAATCTCAAATTTCTCAAAATTCCCCACGTCTCGGTGCCACTACCCAAACAACTAGCCCTAAGACTAGGCCTGCTCCATGATAAAAACCAGTTGCAATGAAGTCTTATAGAGCTATAAGTTTTATAATTCCATTTTTCATATCTAGGCCTTCTATTCCACCCTTTGTATCTCAAGGTCCCCAAGATGTCTCTTGGCCCTCCAAACAACATGGTTTATCAATAGAAACTATACCATGGGCCCCAATCTCATATATATGGTCCTCATTTATTTAAATTTAGTAGGCCAATATCCTATTTTAGGATGATGACTAATCTCATGGGTGTCATTGGACCTTTAATTGACATGACATAAGAGAATATTAGATCCCATATGACCCGATGGGAATCTCCCTTTACCATACCTTCCTTTACTTCCACTCCCCCACCTCCATCTTCAACTTCCATTCATTCCCCTCTCACATTCAGTCCCCCTTCATCCATGCCTCCACCATCTACTTGAATGTCTATACACTCAATGGATGTTAATTCAAAAGTTCTTAGATGAACACAAATATGTGATTAGATAGATTCCTTATAGGTAAATAAGCAAGACATATGTGATATTGTTTACAAATGAAACCCTAATATCCAATTCAAGTTTGATAATGATATAAAAAGATTGAAAATAATAATTATTCAAAGGTTTACCCAAGAAGGAGACCCTATAGTATGACAAATAAAGGAGATTGTTTCCTTAACCAAGAAGAAACAAAAAATGAGGGAGGAGTGCATAATTGAAGACACAATCTCAGTGGTAATGTCTTATGATTATATGACATAGAAGATTATGAAATATCTAAAAGAATAAGTGAAAACTATAGAATCTAAAGTGAGGAGCACCTTCCCACTTAAATTGGTAGACAAGGTTGAATGGGTACTAAATGAGTTGTTTATTGATTTTTGAGAGGTCATATTATAAATTTCATAAGGAATTTTTTTTTTTATCAAAAGGCATATACATACTAGGATAAAATTATTAGGTTGGACAATAAATTGAATAAAATGGTAGTTATGATCAACAAGGGGATGTTCCTTTAGTTAAATATCATGTCATTGGTGGACCTAAATTTGTAAAATACCTTCATTAGAAACAAGATGAACTCTTTTGAGGAATGGATTATAAACATGAAGGAAGCTATTTTCCCATTAGATAATATCAGAGACAATATGTTGACATATTTTAAGGAGGTCATCATCACTATGTTGTTCAACCCCAATGGTATAATTATCAATATAGATGATTTTGATTTTCACCTAAAAGGGTTTAGGTATACCTTTAGAAATAATATCACCAAAACCAAAAAGGATGGAACTAATTCCATCATGGACATATCCATGTAGGCTAAGGTCAACACAATCAAATTCAACACAGTCAAGAACACATTGGAGCTCTCTCAAAATTTTGAAAAAGAGCTACTGGAATGGGGATATGAAATTTTTTGAGATCCCCTTTTTGACCTTACCAATATGGACCAAGAGTCCAATATTATTTCTCAAGATTTTTTGACACATGAAGCTCAAAAGTAACTAGGTGGTGGTTCCATTGCATAACTTCAATAATAGTGTCTGAGTGATCCTAAAGTGGAAATGTTGTGCCCATAATTTAAAATCCACATTTTTGTCTTTTTTGAGTATTTAATATTATAAATTACTTATCCTTGACGGATATGAGTGGTATTTTGTGATCCTATGTTGTGGGTTTCATATCTTCTAGTTATCCCACTTTTTAACTTATTTAATATGTTGTATTTTCTAAATAAAAAACACATGAATTAAAGAAACTTTTAAAAGCGTTCATGGTTGTTGTGTGCTCTTTATGGAAGCATTCCCATTTTGACATGGTGAAGTGTTTAATGTTAGTGTTTGTGTACAATGATAAAAATATGAATTAAATGTATATGCATTTGGTTAGGATGAGTTGCACACTATTATAATTAGTTTGTGTGATTTATCACATTTATTTAAATAATTTTATACAAATGTGTGATATAAATATTATAGTTATTTATATTTAGAGATAATATTGTAAGTATTTATATTAATTATAGTTGCCTAGACTCTTTGCTCATATTAGTTTGGTCCAAGCCTATGTGATCCCAACTATGTAGAGGTAAAATTGCATTTCATTCATAGATTTTTCCCAAGCATTGGAACTTCTGTTTGATCTAAGAATCACTATTCTTCCTAATTTATTACCTCTTCCCATTTTATTTTTTATTTGATTCTAATTTTTTTCTTATATTTATCTATTTCTCTCATCAACAAATATGAGTAGTTAGAGCAATGAAAAAATCCCAAGACTATAATGTTTGATTGAAGGATTGAGCTCCTGAGGTGATTGTGCGTGCCTTTAGATATATTCTACCTACAAATCATGCCCTAGGATACACCATCATTATTTATATAATGAGAGGTATAAATCAACTTAGTGTATTGGATTTTTATATACCCAAACTCATGGGTACACTTAGAGACACCAATAAAAAATTGGCACTAGATGGAGGGATCTTATATTATGATTATGTAATATGCATGAAATTATGCATCCTTAGGCTATTCCATAGTCACAAAACAACACAGATCCTCCCAAAACATAACTAAGTTCATATCTAACTCTAGAATATTATTATTCCCAACATTATTAATGTTAATAAGGCATATGAGTAGTAGGTGGAGACATATAGCTTCTATAAGTCTACCCCTTTCCCTTATTTCATAGCCTATCCCACTTATGTGTCCTAATACTAGACCTATTGGAATGATGGCTTGGTTATCCAGACCTACCATCAATATCATTGGATATGTTCATGACATACTAAAAAACCCTAAGAGATACCTACCATGCTTCACACCCAATGGGGATTCACAACAGAGGAACACATCACTTCCTATAAGATAGTACTCATACTTCTAAATGTTGAAAATGAAGATGTGTCATTTAGTATTTTACCATTTACTTTATAATATGCCACATGGACTAGTTATTGAACCTCCCTAAGATTTCCATCACTAGTTTGGACTAGTTTAGTAATATCTTCCTCGCTTAGTTTGGAAAAGTTATACATCGTAGTATGCTCTATTAGAAATTTGATAGCATGAAGAGGTAACCAAATGATCCCACTAGATAATTTAATGTAAAGTTACATATAATTTATATCTTACTAATAAATATTTATATACTAGAGGGTCAACTAAAATTGGAGATGTAAAAAAATGCTCTTGATCCTTGGATAATTGTGTTTGTACAAAGGGACCCAATAGTAGTGGAATCACCAATATATTATGTGTATTCCATTAAGGTAGATAGGTATTTTCATCCCAAAGTTCAAATGATACCATCCATACCCAATTTTAATCCTAATATTCCCACCTTGAATCTTATCCATAATATGAATTAGATGATACCAATACCTAACCTGATCCCTATGATTAACGAACTACCCTTAAGTCAAACTCCACCCAACCATAATATAAGTTTCCTTATCTTGAATAATGGTGAAATATTACCTCATGATCAAAACCAAACCTTAATTGTTGTATATAACATTTAAAGTATACCCCAAGAGTCTACTATGAATGAGTTGGATGCCATACAACTCATGGTGTAAAAGCTTGACAATGACTTCTTATGCATTTAGAGGCATGTAGGAAATGATTGTGGGGAAGGCTCTAATAGTAAATTTAACTACCATAGATACAATCATACCTTAAACCATTTGAATAACCAACCTAATCCTTCACCCAATAAGTTTTCCTAAGATCCGCAAATTTTAATCTTCTTTTTCAAACTGGTGTAGAGTGCATACCATTTCCCAAAATAGAGTTGGATTGCATTAAGTTTTACACTATATTTTACATCTTTTGAAATAATATGGATTAATATGAGCTTTTACCAAATCAAAAAATCTCCAATTACTCATATAATGTCCATATCACATTGAGATCTTTGATAACTACCATGGTTCTAGATACCCTTGAGTTCCCTAGTTAGGAGGTTAATGTGCCCAAAGAAACTACTTATGAGGTGCATGTTTTACACCAGTACTAGAGAAATAAATATTCCATAAGGAATCAGATACAAAAACCACCCCTCATAACATCCATTCCTCTATATATTGGTGTTACTCCTTCAGATCTAAGATATAATAATGATCCTCCACCTCTAAAGGTTAGTGACCAATGGCCTCTTGTAGAATCAAAACCTATCCTTAGTAAGGCTTGATATAACATAGTAGATTATATGAATAAGATATATAAAAATATCACACTAGATGAGATATCTCATATCATTGAGAAACATGATCTTATTTTAAAATATTTTACTCATAAATCAATCCAACCCAAATAAAAGGCAAATCATTTCAACATGGTGATACATAAGAATAATGTTGAGCTTCCTCCTTTATTATAGTCACAGTCCATATATTCAAAAATAATTTTCATAGTTTATTGTTTGATTTGGGAGCATAATAAAATGTCATACCTTATTGAATTTGTAAGAGGTTGGGAATGACTCTGATAAATTTTGACAAAATTATGGTCTCATTATATAAATCTATGGTCAATGTGGTAGGTGAGCTCTTGAAAGACCATATGAAACTAAAATTTCATCCCATATTCAAATAATTTATAGACATCTAGGTGGTCAAAATTCACGAGACATGGAATTTAATTGAATAGCTATTGGTCCAAAACCTTAAATTGGTATATTTTCATATTTTTTTTGCATATGTGGCTACCTTGGAGAGGTGTTGCTAATGAAATCCAAATCAATAGATAACCTTGTATTAAGAATAATACCATTGAATATAATGATATAAATTAAAATTTATACATAGTATCAACTAAAATAGGCATTTATACCCTATCTACATAACCTACCAAAATCCAAAGTGACAAATTCTCTCAATCATCAGGCCTATGCTCCCTCTATTTTTATGGGGCCCAATACAAATAAGGTTCTGAGCAATAATTATTTTGATCAACACACAAGAAAAGTAACAGTTTTCCTCTTATATACTACAATTACATTATACCAAAAACCTCATAGAATAAGAATCAGTTATTCTAGGCCTATAACTCACCATAAAACATAAGATCAAAGAACTGTGAGTATTTGGAGACTTTGAGCTGGTAGTTAACCAAGTTAGGAGCAAAATTTAATGCAAGTTTCCATATATAAATAATTAAAACACATAACATGGGACTTAATTAGAATATTCTAAAATTTTAATGTAATCCATTTTCCTAGAGAGGAAAACCAGGGCCCAAACTCTTTAGTAGCCTTTGTTGTGAGTTTAGCTCTACTAGATGTTTATGAGTTACAACATTTTTACATAGACCTAGTAGCATGTCCCTTAATACCAACCAATATTTATAACTTAAAATGTTTTTATGATGATTGCTATATCATATATTTATTCAACAACTTGGGGGTATTGAGTGCCTAGATCATAGATGAGAAGGAAAGGGATAACCTCTTGAATAATGACTATGATGAGGATGAAAACAATTATTTAAAGGAAAATCAAATCCTAAAGGGAATGATATTAATTAGATAAATCAACTAAAAATATTGATAAACCAACCTATAAATATCAAAGATCCAACACCATTAAGTTTAGATCAACCAATAAACCCAAAAATGTAAATATTTATCCCAAGTATACCAAGCTTTAGATATAATATCTCAAATGGATGATTTTATGATATACATATGTGATTTCCTTAAATTTTGAAGACCTTTATCTTATCCCATCATGATAACACGTGTCATCCCACTTTAAAAAGGTCAAAAACATTTTAGGTAGAGGTAGAAACCTGTGAACCCTATCGTAGAGTCTCTCGTCAGCAAAAAAGTCTAAAGTTTTTCTATACTAGAATTATTTTCCTATTTCAACATTCTACATGGGTGGAAAATCTAGTGCATGTTTGTAAGAAAAATGGGAAAATAAAGCTTTGTGTTGATTTCAAAAAAAAAAAAAATTGATCTTTCAATAAAGACAACTACCCATTTCCTTGCTTTAATAAGGTGATTCATATAGTTAGTGGCTTGAAAAGGATGTTATTTTTGGATGGATTCACAGGCTATAACCAAGTGATATCAATCATGAAGATAGGGTCAAGAATAATTTCACCAAAAAGTGGGGCACCTTTTCATACAAAAAATTCCTTTCATGGTCATTAATTTTGGGACTATGTTTCAAAGAATTAGAGACTTTGATTTTAAGGTCTGATAGGTAAATTCATAATAATATATTGATGACCTAACATTTTTTTTCAAAATACATGTTTGATCATGTTCAACATCTACAAAAGGCATTTGAAAGGTGTAGGAGGTATGTTATATCCCTAAACAAAAATATAAATTCCTTTAGAATCACTAAAGGTAAGATTATTAGTCACATCATCACAAATGAATTTATCTCCATATACCCTAAATTAGTTAGGGAAATTTCTAAGATACCAATTCCTAATTAAAAAAGGAGTTAAAATAATAATTTGTAAAAATTAACTTTGTACGTAAATTTAGATATGATTTTGTTGGGATTGTTAAACCTTCAAATGGAATCCTCAATCCAAATATGACTTTTAGGATATTAAAAACACCATCATGTAGGTGCATGTCTTAACCAACCTAGATTATAGAAAGATTTACACCTTTACTCCATTTATGAGAATACTATAGTCATTTTACTCACACATAAGATTTATGAAGGAGAACATCCTATATCCTTCCTGATCACCAACCTGAAGGATACAAAATTGAAATATTATACCCTATAAAATCATGCTTTTGCCCTAATGAAGGATTTGAAGAAGTTTTGGCACGATATCCTTAGAATTTTTTTTGTGTCATTATTCCTAATACTGAAATAAAAATCATGTTGGGACATAATGAGCTTAGTGAGAATATAGGTCGATGGATGGCCAAGTTACAATAGTATGATGTGGAGAATAAGCCCACCAAAATGGTGTGAGGACAAGGCCTCATGTATCTGATGACATACGTTGATCCCAAAATTACCACAATTTAAATAGACTAGATAGATATGGAAAGAAAATATTGGTGTGATCTAATCATTCCTTACTTATATTATGCTAAATATCCTCTTGAACTAATTAGATAGAAATATCTATCCCTTTGGTTGAAAGAGAGCCACTACATTTTGAATAAAGAAGTGATTTACCATAAACATTATGAAGGTATATATGTGTGATTTTTGTCCAAAAATAAGATGAATAAGTTATGAAAAAATTCCACTAGGAAGTGGCCACCCTTTAAGAAAATAAAAACCCCATAATATTATATGAGTTGGGTATTATTGGAAGACTATATTTATGACATACATAAGCATGCTTAAACTTTCCATGACTGCCAAACATTCTATTAAAAATATGTTCATGTTTCGATTCCACTCCAACCAATGATATAAGAATGTCCATTTACTCAATTGGGATTAGATTTTATTAGAGTCATCAACCCCAACTCTTTTACCATAAACATTATGAAGGTATATATGTGTGATGTTTGTCCAAAAATAAGATGAATAAGTTATGACAAACTTCCACTACGAAGTGGCCACCCTTCAAGAAAATAAAAACCCCATAATATTCTATAAGTTGGGTATTATTGGAAGACTATATTTAATGACATACATAAGCATGCTTGAACTTTCCATGAATGCCAAACATTCTATAAAAAATATGTTCATGTTTCGATTCCACTCCAACCAATGATATAAGAATGTCCATTTACTCGATTGGGATTAGATTTTATTAGAGTCATCAACCCCAACTCTTCAGCTAGTCATAGATTCATATTAGATACTACTAACTAATACAAAAGGTGGATAGAGGTCATTTCCATACAAAATAAAATTGCTAAGTAAGTGATAAATTTACTTTAGGATAACATAGTCACCTAGTTTGGCAAACCAATCTCTTTGGTATACAATAATAGACTTTCCTTCCAATCAACAAAACTTATAGAATGGGTCTATGAGAATGGTATCATCATAAAATTATATGTTAATTATTATCCATAGGGAAATGGACTAACTAAATCCACAAAAAAGAACCTATTGGATGCAATATAAAAAGTTAGCTAAATAGTCCCCTAGATATTGGCACTCATTGTTGAAATATGCACTATAGGCCGATCACACCAAATACAACTAAGCTATCAATATTTCACCATTCCTCTTGGTGTATGGTCAAGATTTAGTGTTCCTTGTGACACTTAGGTTGCCTACATAAAAATTTATGCATGAATATGGAAGGTGATGAGAGTGTGAACTCAAGGTTATTATACATCATTTATATGGAGGATGCATGTGAATAATCCTTCCAGAGTTTCAGTAAACACCAATATGTAGTTAATATATTATTTTTTAAGAAATCCAAGGCAAATAATTTTATAATATCTAACTTGGTCACATTTTGGGACAATATTCATGAGAAGAAGGTACAACACTCTAAATTGGATCCTATCTTGATTGCTCCTTATCAAAGTGAAGAGATATTGGGGGAAAATGCCTTTATGTTAAAGAATTTACAATGAAATAACCTCTCTCCATTAGTGAATGGGTAGTTTTTGAAGCACTAGTTTTAAACTATGCCATCCATGGCTAACTTGGATTGTAAGTCATATTTTAGGAGTAACATATGCTTAACATAGTAGTAAAATAGTTTGATTTTATTTTTCCTCATTTGATTTCTACTCATTGATTTGTTTCTTAAATTTTCCTTGCGGTGATGTTGTCCTTTTGGTTTTTATTTAAAGCCATGTCTAGACTTAATATCCTCATAACTAGGTTTAAATTTGCACAGGCTAAGCTTGAATATCATGCTAGAATCTAGTCATGTTTTTTTAAAAATTGAATTGAACCTTAGTCTATATATATTCCCCATGGTATTTTGAGTAACTGATGAGATTAGTTTAACAAAATGTCCCATTACCATAAAAATTAGCTTAAAAATTTTAATCTAAATTTTATCATTTTTATTAACACGATAAAACTATAAGTTAAAAATTTACATTAGATCCTTTGTTATTCAGGGCCCCCATTTAATGTTTTTAAAACTTAGCCTAAAAACATTGGTCTAAAGTTAATTCCATGTTCATTAACACAAAATAGAACTATATCCTAAGTTCTTTATATGTCCTGATGGCAATTAAAGTTTGTGTATGTTTGCAAGATCTATGGTTCACGCTTCATTGGGTAAGAAAGATTAGATGGTGAAAAAAATAGGATGGAATATTCAACAAATATTTAAGAAATTGAAAGATTAACATGTGGTATAGGATAATTAATGTGAATATTGGTAATGTATATATCTCTAACAGCCCGAAGAACTACCAAATGGCACAACTGTGAAGTTTGACGTAGATAAGGACCAACAATTGCAAGTCCTAGGATCAAGATCAATGGTTCACGTTGATCCATGCACAAAGATCAGATGATGAAAAATAAAAGGTATATATTTAAAATGTAATAACTAATTCTTTAAAATCATTATGAAAAGTGCCTCAAAAGCTACCAATAAGATGCCACATGGGCACAAGGAGACAAAACTAGAGGTTTTGTGGGATCAAAGAAGAAAACGTATAAATGTAAAGGTCTAAATCAAATCCAAGGCATGAATTCACGTAAGTAAAAGTAAATCATCACCATTAAATCTACATAAAAACCTTAACCTTTACCTAAATCCCTAATTTGATCCTAAATCAACCACAGTCGAACCAAAAAGAACCCAATTATTATTTGAGCAAGTGTAAATTGATCCAAAGACAATTTTTAGACCACTAGTGAGTAATTTTCAAAACTCAAAGTCATGATATCTTGGAAGCAACATAGAGAGGACATCGAGCTATCTTTGACCATGGAATTAGAAGGAAGGGTATTTAAAGACACAGTAATTGACATCGTATCCTTGAACACTGGAGAAAATAATTGGTCCAAGATCTTTTTGATAATTGAGGAATTACAACCCATAACCAAGGAAGATGAGAAGGTTGCATCCTTCAAGACAAGGTATTATGACCTGGTTGTAACATAAATGGCAATTCTTCACCATGTAATAGCTAAACCAGAGGTACTTCATTGTATAGATATCCTTCTCCCTATTTTTAAAGAATGTAAAATTGAAAAGGCCATTATAGTTAATGAATATACAAAAAAATTTGAATTTGTCTCCCATTGAATTTGAAAGTTACTACAATATTCACAAGCCTTGAGTAGATGTACCCACACTCATTGAATGGGATAAGAAAAATGACCTCAAAATTGTCCTCGTACCCTAGTTGTATTCTGGAAACCATGCATTTTTTGACCCTAGTGGGAACATTGTCATCAACCAATTCTGACCTAAAATTATAATAATAATGACCCTGATGAACAAACTCTATGAAATCCCCATAACCACTTATGTTGATAGCATATGGGTGCCCCTCATTTATTATATGATTTAAAAGGAGATAACTCCTCTTATTGGTGAACTTATTAGCATATTCTTATGTAGATAGATCTCTGTAGTCAAGAAAGGGACTAGGAGATAATTTTATATGATGTCGTATCTCTTGGAAGCCCTACTTGCCATAATTGAGATCTCTAACTTTAAGGGGTGGTCTCCTAAGAGGACATAGACAATTTCCTAATTTTATTCCAAGCTACATATCTTCAAATATGGAGAAAATATTCATTTTATATGTGATTTCATCTATTCTCATTTGAATGAGGCTATAATAGGACCCCTATGCCAATGATTAGCCCATTAGCAAAGAAATCCATTTAATCCATTGGGGACATATGGTTTTACTTGGACTTCACAATCATTCAGATTGAGGGAACACAATGCACTCTATTGAGGTTACCAATCCATATTCCAAATATATGTAGCTGCGCAAGAAGTTGCATTTCAAATATGCAATGGTATAGATGGTTTTTGCAAGGAGAAAAAGAAAAGATTTTTACATATTCTACCCTTGGTGATAAGCAAGGGATATACTAAGAGGCGGGGTGAATCAATATATCATATATCTTATAAAATTTTACTTAATCAAATTCCACTTAACCATTCATTCAAGATATGCAATAACACTAAAAAAATAAACACCACACAAGATAGAGAGAGACACCATATTTTAACATAGAAACCCAATGTGGAAAAAACCATGGATAACAATATCAAGTATATGAATGAGCACCAACTTAAACTACAATATTCACAAGCAAAAACTTGTAGGAGAACCAACCCCTTTGCTGAGCACCAACACAAAAAATATTTGTGAACACCAACCCATAAGAGCACCAACCCCTATTGTGTATACCACATAACTATTTCTTAATGTTGCTCTCTCAATAAATGATAACACATTACTATATCTCTTTCTTTTCTCTCCTCTGATCTTCTAAGCAAGATATAATAATTAAAAAACATGCTCTTTATAACACATTACAAATGGCTTCTCAAGCCTTTATTTATAGCTTTCCAAATGACCTTTGGCATTCACCCTTTGTGGCCCTTCACTCCTCATGAAAAATGGCACAAAACTTGCATAACCCTTCAAATCCTTGTATTTGAAAAGTCACAAGGTGACCCTTCATAAGCAAATGCATCCTTTCCCTTATGGTCTTTATCTTGGTGACTTTTCATATTCCTCAAAGTGTCCCTTCATGAGAAATTACATCCTTCCTCTTTTGTCTTCACTTGGTGACTCTTGGAATTCCTCAAGATGACTCTTCATGGGAAAATGCATCCCATTCTTCTTTTGTCTTTACCCCATGACTCTTTGAATTCTTCATGGGCCCTTCTTTTGACTTTATGCAACCAAAAATATATTCATTAATATTAAATAAATATCAACACACTTTAGTCAAAATATGAGCATTAAAAATACCTTTAGATAATAAATGCTATGGGGCCTTTATCACCAATGCTAGACCTTTGACATCAATGACAATATTTCCAACAATCTCCCCCTTTATCATTGATGTCAATATCAAACTAAAACTACCACATCCTAAAACCTGTACTACACATGCCAACCTACATATATAGCCAAACTTAAAAACATATAGTAACTCCCCCTTACTATATCATCCTATACCTATTCTTGTACTTATACTTGTACCTATTTTTGCACTTTTCCCCCTTTGACATCAATGGGAAAGGGCTTATCCTAGAGCTAACACTAAGCTCCCCCTCAACTGATGCTAATCCTCAATGGCAGGAAGTAAAATAAATTACTCTCAAATCTTCTTGTAGATCCTTGACTGTGTTGTTTGATTGTGCCTTTGTGAAGATATCTAATAACACATATAAATTATTGCCTGTCCTTTGAGCATCTGCAATCAAATCTTCTAAATTTTTTATTCTAATCTCAAAACCTTCTACATATAACTTTAATTTGTATACATGATCACATATTTGACTTACACTCAATAGATTATGCTTAAGACCTTCTACATACAATACATTTTTAGTCTTGGTTCTACCATTATCCAAACTCAAAGTACCTTTTCTAGCTATCCTAGTAGTAGTTTTGTCTCTGAATTTCTTTGTGCCACCATGGGTCTTCTTTAGAGTTATGAACTTGATCTTGTCTCTTGTCATGTGCCTCAAACATCCACTATCAATGAACCATGGTTGTTCTTCATTTCTTGCATGAAAAGTTGTCTCAACTAACATAGAATCTTCAGGTTATTTCTTCTGCCATGAACCTATTTGAACCTTCTTCTTGATGAATAGAACCTTGACACTTTGGTCCTTCTTGATTTAATCAAACATGATTCTACAATACCAGTCTATGTGTCCAAAGTTATTGCATTTGTAGCATATTATGGCCTTTTCATTAAAGCCTGATAGAGGAGCAAAAGAGTTGTGGCTTCTGCTTGACTCTACATGAGTTTCTTTCACCTTATTTCTAAAAGCATTAGCCCTTTTTTGACATTCTATTTTCTTATAACCATATCCATTATAATTGAAATAGTAACCATAAAAATATAACCTATTTGTGTATCTCTAACATGATTGCCTTTTGTAGCTCTTTTTCTTCTAGCTTTCTTTGTTTGAGATGTCCTTTGTATTCTTAACTTCTTCCTTTTTTATTTCCTCTTTTGTAAGAGATTCCTCATAGATCTTTCCTTTTTTGGTGTTAACCTTGCCTATGAAAGTAGTGGCCTCCCCTTTCTCTTTTTCAAATCCAATACCTATCTTATCTTACATTGATCTTTGACTTTCTAATATCTTATTCAACATATTAGTTCTATTATCAAAATTTGAATCATTGGCTACTCTATTATTGACTGCTTTATTTGTTTTCTCAAGATCTACTTTTAAATAAGAAATTTCAATAACATACCTCTCACATTCTTCACTTACTTTTTACAACTAAGCTATTAGATCTTCTTTAGTCTTTTAGCTTCTTCAATGTGTTCTTGTACATCTTCAATTATTTATTTTGACTCTTTTTTATTTTTCTCAATCTGGAACTTTAATATTTGATTCTTCTTTTCAAAAGATTTTAATTCTTCTAAGGCACAAATGAGTTCTCCTTCCAGATTCACTTCAGCTTCATCCTATTATTCTTGTTGATCATTTATACTTTTTATTGTAAATGCATCTTCATGTATGGCCATGAATAGAATCTCTTCTTCTTTTGAATCACTGACTCTACTATCTTTGGTTGAGCTAGGATCTTTAGAATATGAACTCTTCTTCTTGAATTTTCCTTTAAAATTCTTCTTTTATGTATAATTTCCTTATTCAATGTCACCATTACCCTTATCTAGGAACTTAGCTATAAAATGTCCAATCTTTCCACAATTAAAACATTTGAAAGACAATTTTCCTTGATATTTACCTATGCCCCTTTTTGACTTATGAATGAAAAGATATCTATTGTCATCTTCATCATCGTTAGAGTTGTCACTTGATTCTTGAATATTAGCCTTATCTTTCTTTGATGTCTTGAAAGAATCTTCCCTTTTTTAGGGTTTCTCTTATTGGGTCTGCATCTCATATGCCATAAGAATACCATGTAGTTAATCCATCTTTAGCTTGGCTAGATCCTTCATTTCCTTGATTGCCTAAACCTTTGCATCATATCTCATTGGTCAAGAACTAATTTTTTTTTGCAGCACTATTGATTCTTCTAATTTTTCTCCAAGGCCTTGAATATGATTAAATATTTGATCAACCCATAAAAGATAACTCACTGTATTTTCTTCCTCTTCCATTTTCAAATTCTCAAATTATCTTCTAAAACTCTAGAGCTTAGCTTGCTAAACCTTTCCATCACATTTGTAAATATTTTCAAGCTTTACCCAAGTCTCATGAGAATATTTTCATTGCATAACTTTAAAAAATTCTAATTCACATAAACTACATAAGATAACATTTAAATCTTTAACATTATTTTCACTTGCCTTCTTTTCTGTTAGAGTAATCACAAGTGTTTTTGGCTCTTTGTACTCTTCCACAATTGCTTGCCAAATGTCAAATTTAAGAGACAACAAATAATTATTCATCCTTATGCTCCAAAAATCATAATTTTTCCCATCAAACAAATTTTACTTAGTTTTATAAAAACCTTTATGTGATCTAGCCATCATGCTTTCCCCGATCTACCTTCAAACTGTAAAACTATTTCCAAAGGAACCTACTCTGATACCATTTGTTAAGCATGGGATATATTGAGAGGGGGTGAATCAGTATATCATATATCTTATAAACTTTTACTTAATCAAATTCCACTTAACCATTCATTCAGGATATGCAGTAATATTGAAATAATAAAAACCACACAAGATATAGAGAGACACTAGATTTTAACGTGGAAACCCAATGTGGGAAAAACCATAGATAATAATCTCAAGTATATGAATAAACACCAACTCAAAATAAAATATTTTTAAGCACTAGCTTGCAAGAGTACCAACCCATTTATTGAGCACCAAAACAATAGCTATTCATGAGCACCAACCCATAGGATCACCAACCCTTATTGTGTATACCACACAACTATCTCTCAATGTTGATTTCTCAACAAATGATATCATTTTACTATATCTCTTTATTTTCTCTCCTCTACTCTTCTACGTAAGATATAACAATTAAAAATCATGCTCTTTCTCACACATTACAAATGGCTTCTCAAGCCTTTATTTATAGCTTTCCAAATGTCCTTTAGCATTCACCCTTTTTGACCCTTCACTCCTTATGGAAAATGGTGCCAAACTTGTATGACCCTTCGAATCCTTGTATTTGAAAAGTTACAAGGTGACCCTTCATAATAAAATGCATCCTTTCCCCTTTTATCTTTATTTTGGTGACTTTTCATTTCCTTAAAGTGTCCCTTCATGATAAATTACACCCTTCCTCTTTTGTCTTCACTTGGTGACTCTTGGAATTCCTCAAGATGACTCTTCATGGGAAAATGCATCCCATTCCTCTTTTATCTTTACCATATGACTCTTTGACTTCTTCATGGGGCCTTCTTTTGACTTTATGCAACCAAACATATATTCATTAATATTAAATAAATATCAAAACACTTTAGTTAAAATATGAACATTAAAAACACCTTTAGACAATAAATGCTATGGGGCCTTTATCACCAATGCTAGACCTTTGACATCAATGATAATATTTTTAATACTTCGCTATAGGTAGGACCATCTTCTAGTATTAGAATAACACTGAAGATGCTTATAGACATAGAGCCTCTTTCAAATTTTAGCATGATGATTGAAGGCAATGAGACCCAAATGATAAGGTCACAAAGCATCTGAAGACCAAATAAATAAATGTGTCCTATGATCATCATCCATGTGCTTATGATCATATGTACACAAAAGCTTCATCTTTCTATTCTATACAAGGTTGAAGAAATTGAACATTGTCCTAGAAAAAAGGTTGATGAGAGATCAAAAGGGAAATGATGACATTTGGCAACTTGGTTTGAGGTAGTACCACCTATTGGGGGTCAATCTTCTGGACCTCCTCTAGTAAAATAACATATAGAAACATAGTAGCTCAAGATAAAAGTGTTGATTAAATAGAGGCCTGAAAAATGTAGACATGGTGAAGGGGAATCATCTTCAGCCCAACCTAAAATACTAGAGTCTCCTATTGAATATATAGATGTAATTACATTAGATCCAGGTGAAATAGTGGAAAATGCATTATAAACATTATCTATCACCTATGGGTTAGAAAAATAAGGGGAATAAGCGGGAAAACCTCAACCCCACACTAAGGAAAAATCAGAGGTAGAAAAGGATAAAGGAAAGAAGGTAGCATTAGACCTAGTTCTTATTGCTTCCCCACAAAAGAGAAAGGTTGAACTAGCACTTGTCTCTGTATAACCAAAGATACCCATATTGACTTTCACTCATCCATTGAGTGAGGTCAATATATTTAATGATGAGAACCCAATTCATAGACACACTATTCATGAATGGTTTCTATATGTAAAACTGCAAAAGGTATCAACCATGCACTACCATTGGGCAGTCACAAATTCAATAAAGATTCATGTTCATGAGGAATTCAAACCTTGGATTATAGAGATACAAAAACAAGAGAAAGAGAGAAGGATGACTCCCCTTGGGGGTTCACGTGGCACTCAAATGAATGCTCCAAGAACTTCAAGTGAAGCACAAGTTGAGATCCCTACTCCACATGTGACTAAATCATCATTAGGAGTCAGGTTTAATCCAGAATCTACCAACATGGAACAAGTGATTGAGAAAAAGGCTATGGTAGGAGGTAAAGATTTCACCTTCCAAAAGGTTAAACCATTTTTCAGTTTAACTCTAGTGGTTAGACAAAAGCTAGGATAAGACCATATATTTGATGAAAAGATCCTTGAAGTAGCCCAGGCTCAAAGTGATCAATTTTAAACAATGATCAAGGGTCTACTACAAGAAAACAAGAATTTAAAATATATTTCTATGTTTTCCATTCATTAGGATAGGTTTAAGAAATTTGAGGATGTCATGGTGGGACTACTCAGCTATTTAAAAGTATCTAGAGTAAGAAAAAAAGAAATAGGTATATAAATTTCTAAAGTAATAAGCCAAGTTGGTCAATGGTAGGTTACAATCTTCTACGTGAGGAATTAATTAAGGCCCTATCTAAGATCCTAGTCCCATGCTTTAGAATTATCATCAAGGCACATTTGAATATGGACATGGCCATATTGGTTGACAAAATTGAGGCCCTAGATAATTGGTCCAAGGGTATGGAAAACCTTGCTAAAGAATTCAAATAGATGGAAAGTGAAATGTCTCATATCCTAGATAGCTTGATCAAAGATCCCACAACACTCAACCCACTGGGTCTCATTGGAGATGAAGAGTTCAAATAAAGTACCTTGAAATTTGTGTAATAGGTAAGAAAATAGGGAGAAAACCAAATGGCAATAAAAAAGTCATGGGTTTACTTCTCTTCTCTAAAGCGAAAATAGGAGATGCCAAGGGCATCAAATAAACTATGGAAAAGGTTGAAAAGGACCTTAAAGAATTATAATACCATGGATAGGATATTTTCTTGAAGACAATAACTAATCTTTAGTTTATCAGTGACCAACACTATAAACTGAAGATCCTTTATTAAAAATAAGAAGTTTCATCAACACAGGGCCCACCAACCAATTATAAATATTTGGTTCCTTATGAATTTTGTAATATTTTAAATGGAATATTCTATTATAAATACATGTGCAATTTTTCAGCACATTTACCTAAAGGTTAGGTCATTTGGAAAACTATAATGTATTCTAGAAATTTTGTAAAAAAGGACAACTATTCTTACTTTGTACACTTGTCAGTTGTTGTAACTAACCAACATGTTTCCTTAAATTATATAAAAGAGCATTGTTTATTGTAAAAAAGGTGAGGGATTTCTAAGAGATAAAACTATTTTGTAACTTTTGGAGAAATTTAATATAAGCATGGAATATTGTAAAGTTTGTCTCAATTGTTTGTGTGAATTGTTATCATGGCTTCTCTCTTAATTATTTGTTCTAGGTCTTAGATTTGAAGGGTTTTTAAGAATTATAGATGTGTATCTTCAATACAGGGTTGATAATTTGGGCCAATGCTAGATTAGTTGAATGTCTTTGAATATTCTTCATTTTATTTGCTCTACATAAAGATGTGCAAATGCTATTTGATTGCATTAGTAAATCTTTAAAGCAAAATTAGTTCTTACTTGTATTTCTTCATATTATCCTTAGATACTTTCCTGGTGTGTAGTGGGATTTGAGCATATGCTATTTTACATTATACATTGGTTAAATGCATTTTTAGTTGGAATTTAATTATTTTCATGATGTTTGAGATAAAGATCAACAATCACATACTTTATTTATGCCCTACATTTCCTTTTTGCTTCTTTTTTAACCAGATCACCCTAGTTTAAGCCTAATTGTAAATATTCATTTAGATTAATATTTAGCTTATATTTTGATCATAATTCACTAATACTAGCATAGATGCTTCATACTTTGCATAGATTTTTTAGTTGGACCACAGTGACTCCCAACCACCAATCACTATAAATATTATGGAACAATCTACTCACTCTACCTCTATTTCATCAAAGATAATCCAATTATCACAACCTATAACTCATGCTTTAGATTTCCTAAATTCTAAAGTGAGAAGTGTTATTTAAACACTAAGATCACCTATGATACATGTAGAGGCATCAATAGCTTTATGTATTGATTTTTTTTCACTTGTGCAACTTGTCACAACCCCACTGTAAATCAGTAATTTTTGGTTGTTCCCCTATAGTGTGATACTTTCTTAAGCTTGTGTTGATTTGTCATCAATTCCTAGATTTAGTTACTTTAAATAAATGAAAAAATGTAGCATGTATAGTCTAAGAGCTTAGAACTGTGAAAGTTTATTTTTAATTTACACATCAAAATAGAATGGAAAATAATATCATAACACCAAGTAAGAATGAGGTCATTGTTTTGATATTTAGTATGTAAATCAAGAATGATTTTATTACAAATAGGAAGTCAACACTGCACATTGAACACATTAAGAAGTCATCTTTAGATTCTTCAAAAATAGAAAAGGGCCTCCTTGGTGATAATAATCTATTGGACTAACCATTACCATAGATATATTGATTCCCAAGCCTCCTAGAGTAAATAAAATGAAATTTAAAAGATAAAATATAATTTTAATGACTCAAAAAAATCACAAACTATTTCCTAAGAAAGGGGGATTTGGGAAACCTCTATCTAGGATTTTCCAAGCCTTCCCCTCCTAACCAACATGAATAGACTCATCACCTTTTATAGGTTCTAATCACCAAAGTTAATCTTTGATTTTACTATAAAATCAAAATTAGAAATATGTATAAATCACTTTATCACATAATTTGACTACTTTGAATTACTAAAATTTAGTACGTTATGTGTTAGATCAAACTCAAATAATTTATTATTGTTTAACATTATGAAGATGTTTTCCATGATTTTTTTGTAATTAAGACCATAATTTCTTGGTTTTAAACAATTGGATAATGTTTTCCCTACATATTATCCATTTTTTGTGACCAACATGTCCCTTTTCCTATCAAAAAATGGGACCCATTTTCCGAAATACATCAATGAGAAATCCCAAAATCAAGACCTCTAAAATTATTTATTAATATTTGAAACCAGTCTCACTCCTAATGAATGCCCTATAATCGAGTTCAAATCCATGTATTTTCATAAAAACATTTTGATATCCCTCTTGGTTAATGAATTTATCCATTTTATTTCATATCTTTATTTATATATTTAAATTTAGACCCTTTGCATGCCCTGCAAGTCCTAGAGCTACACTCCTAGAGTCTCATTGATCACCTCCTAGAGCTCATTGGTGGCATGTAAGAATGACTTTTTAAAGAAAATATATTTTTATGACTCTCTTAGGTCTAATGGATGTCATAAATTCATACGGTCTGAGACACCACACCTAGTCATAACATGCCACCTATATAGTTGACCAGCCATTGAGTAGTGTTGTATGTATTTCCTAGGGTGGCAGTAATTTGTATGGTACAAGAATAATTATCCACTTATAAAAATACATTTTTTCCATTCCTACTCCTAGATTATCACACTACCCAATAATTATGTATAATCATGGGACCTATAAGATAATTAGAGGAATCCATATGACACCTAGTAGCATCTGGAGCAACAATAAGAAGGTACAAAATGGAAGGTGGTAGCTAATAAATTTTAGCCATGTGTCATATAATATATGATATCAAGACCCTTCCTCTAATTAGAGAACACCATGTGGTATTTATATGACATCAGGGATGTTATGGAATAGTATAACATGAGAGGTCTCAACCACCCAATTCATGCCACATGTTTAGATTTCCATACAATAAAGACCATGTGCCTAATGCAATGTCACAAAAAGTTACCTTCATGATATCCAACTCAAAATTTAAACTGACACTTTTTAGACTCTACGAGCTCCTACAACACCAATAAGACAAAATATGCATGCATTCCCAATGCACTCTAAACACCTAATAAATAACCTAGGTTTCACCCTTGATAGATTTGCAGGGTTTAAATATCATTATGTGGACAATTCACATCACCAAAAACAAATTTAAAGTACAATTAAAAAATTAAATGGTCATTAAAAATGGAACATGATGGCTAATTTGAAAAATACCACCAATTTAGAATTAGTAAACACATTGTGAATTCCAATCACCATTACTGTGAGCTCAATGTTAAACATATAAGGTCCCATCCAAATGAAAAAAAAGAAACTATCCTTGATATTAAGATTAACATAAACTATATCATTAATCACTCTAAAGTGAGCCTAACCTAACTGCATACATAACTCACCATTCTCATAAATAATTCATAGTATTCCCCCAACTTGACATCAATG
This sequence comes from Torreya grandis, assembly GCA_037957365.1. Taxonomy (NCBI): domain Eukaryota; kingdom Viridiplantae; phylum Streptophyta; class Pinopsida; order Cupressales; family Taxaceae; genus Torreya; species Torreya grandis. Next base: position 445,996 of record JARHVA010002492.1, on the reverse strand, counting down.
ATGGAATCCTCATCTTCAAAACATAAGCCCAATAAATAGATCAATAATACCACTTATATTTAATGGATTTCATATTTTTTCAATACTATATAGTTTTAAATACAATTGTTGTAGTGCAAAAAGCATTGAATAATGACTAAAACACTAAGGATAAAATTGAGTTCTTGGATAATTTAGTAGCCATCCATCGATCAAAACTCCATAAACTTATTTTTAATCCATATATTTTTATTTTTAACCCATATATTTTTTAACCCATATGCATGTAGTAATGATTTGGTCCAAACAAATAGTGGTAAACATCTAATAGATGAAATATCATGTTTACTTTCAATAAATACTACCATCTTCTAGAGTCCAAAATTCCTTATGACAGAGACATCAAAATTGAGTGGATGAAGGATCATGATGTTTTTAAGACTCCTAAGGATTGGGTAAAAGACTCAAGTTGATGAGTTAAAAACAAATAATATATACACACATACAAGAACAAGACATTCATAGGATTTGGGGTGGGCATGGTACTTCTCAATCAGTAGTTTGGAACCATTGACATAGTACATATGGATAAATTATGGGTTCCCCTTCTCAACATAATTATTAAGGGAAAGAAAATCCTAGCTCTAGGAGGAGAGATTGTGTTTAACATTAGTCATTAGGTGGTTTGATTCTGAGCTAAAAGTAATTTATACATGATGTCATATCTTGTGTATGTAGCCTTCACTACCATGTCCATCAAGCATTAATAATTACCACCTTGGATGCCTTCCAGCTGACCAATGTAATAATATACTCCAAACTCTAAAATAATAACTATAAGACCTATAGTTAATATATTTGTGATCGTTTAAATCCCTCATTGTATTTTTTCATCAATGAGAAGAAATATCCAAGGCTATCCAAGGCGATGAGAGATTATATCATAACCACTGGGGCTTAATGGTACTACCTAAATTTCATAGTGACAATAGTAGAGGGAATATAGGGTCTTCCTTTCAAGATACCCTACTATATTCTTGAAAAATTAGATGAGAAATAAATTGCCTACCAATATTCCAATGGTGTTATTAGTCATTGTGTTACTAGGCAGTAGAATCCATACCCATTCTTACCTCTTGTCATTGGCCATCATTAAGATAATTTCATATTATTGGTAGCCATGGCTATACAAAAATCATCCTTAAAACTATCATTCCATGATGGCATGTAATGGGTACCTTATGGAAATGTTCATAGGCATGTGGAGGAGCTAAGGACAAGGTTAAACATCACCTATAATCACAAAGCTAATGAGGATGATTGGTACCACCTAAACCCATCAAATGATGATGAGGTGACTAGATATACAAATGTTACAAAGGTAATTTAAGATTACAAATCTAGAAAATAGATCTTGGAGTAGAGATATCCCTCAAATGATATCCCAAGGACAAATAAAAGGCTTAAAATCATTCTTTTATAATGGATCCCCCTAATGGTTCCCCCATATTCATCATCCACTATTGTTTCATATAGATAATCACCAGCTCCTCTACCTAGGGCTGCATGGAAAGAGGCAACCGAATCTTTTATCCAAGATTCAACTTTATCCAAGAAACCTCCCAGAGCATCCTGTGTAACAACACCTGCTACATCTGCTTCTTCAGTTTCTTCATGCTGATCTGCTACCAACCAACAATAATCTTTTACCTGCACTTTCTTTCCATAGGACCGTGAGTGACCATCTATGCTTTTCAACTCCTCCATTCTTAGCTTACTTTCATCTGCCATTGCTCTACTCCCACTCAATCAGAAACCCCTGAGAGTGACCTGTAATCAAAACACACTACCCAGATCTAAACCAATCTGTTAGTATCCCAACCTGAAGCTCTGATACCACTTGTCAGTGGTATCAAGCTATGAGCTAACAACCTTGCTCTGATACCACTTGTCAGGATCTTGCTCCACCAAAAGAGCACAATATGATTACCAAACCAAGCAACTTAATATGCAGAAATTAACCAGATTCACCAAGTAACTAGAATTCAGAATAACACAAGATATGAGAGACAATACATAACTTGTATTAACACTTTATACAGAAAAGAATACAATAAAGAAGATGCCACTTCTTCTCCACCACCTTACAGAGGTTTCCCACACCTCAAGTGAACAGTAATTCTTCTCCCCAAAGCTCTCCCTCTCAGGTCCCAACACCCAACTCAAATACAGAGTTGGTGTTCACCTCCCATGCTCCACGCACACCACAAGTGCTACACGCACTCCACAAGCACTCCACGTGCTCCACAAGTACTCAAGGTACTTCAAGTAGATCTCCCATGAACCTGCAATAACCTGCACTTCAACAGACCATACTTATGGAAGGAACTCCCTTGCCTTCCTCTTTGCTCTATCTGAGTACACACCTGTACTCCAAGTAGATCCTACCCTGATACTGCTCCCTGTTGTGTTGCTATCTATATGATTCTGCACACCTGCAAATCAAACACGGTTCTGCTCACCTGTGAACCTTGACCTTGCACACACATACACCTGCAGATCAACGATCTTACTTACCATGTAGATCACTCTACACCCTAAAGAACCCTTGTCCTTGCCTCACCAAGTCCTTATGATTCTCCAACCAGTACCAAGCTTGGCACTGATAGGGAACTAGGAGGAACACCCTTACTCACTTCACACACAGAAGGAGCAAACTTTGCTCAACTCAAACTAGAACACTTTTCCAATACAACCATGAGTCTATTATATAGATCTCATCCAAAAAATAATTAGACATCTAATTACAATAATTAGATCCGCAGCTCTCAGTCTAAAAATAGCTCTAATCATGCAAACACTTGGTTCATTAGCTAACTGCCCGTAATAAGCTCGCAGTCGAACCACATAGGTGACCGACGTCGGTCCCTGTCTGCCTGGAGGTGACCGACGCCGGCCGACCCATGACCGACGTCGGTTGCTTCTCTTCACTATCCTGCCGACGTCGGCTGATCAGACTGATGCCGGTTGCTCTGATGCTCAGCAACCTTCAGCAACCCCTCCAATGGCCTTCTCCATGTCTGCATCAGTGAAGCTTTTAGCTCCACAACCTAAAAATCTCCCACTTGGAGATAAATAGCTGCACTGTACCTGTACCTATACTCCGTCTAATCTGTTTCCTGGTTTGTATCCATCTTCAAGCTCAACCCTGAACACAACCCACCACACAACCTGTGATGTACCTCCTGTCATCCGAGTACCCTACCACATCCGAACCTACAAACACATGTAGTGAAGTCCTGACCCTGCATAGCATGAATCCCTGCTGCCGGTCCCTCTCAAGTACCTGAGAACCCACTTCCCCGAATTGGCTCCTAACTCTCTGATAGCTCCCACTGCATGGGAATACTCAGGTCTATACCAGACCTCATGTGATTTCAGACACTGTACCTGTCGAGCCCTTAGTGTGCTCCAGCTCTGCATCCTAAACCTCACCAACACCTGATTCACATCAGCTCCCACTCGAGACAAAATCAACCTGTGATCTCCATGTCTCCCATGTCAAAGAATTTCACTGCTCCAAACTCCTCATGACATGCCACTGAACTAATCTTACCCTTAGCTCAGCAAAACCCTGTATGTACAAACTTGCTAGCTAGCAAATATACCATCCACATACAGCAACAGAATGATGTCGCGATTCATCATCCACCTGGTAAGACAAACCATAGTAGTTACCCTGACATTGACTAAAGCCATGATTCATCCTCCACCTGTCAAACCCTGTACCACTGTCCTGCAGCTCCTCAAGACCATATACCTGGTCTTCCATCTCACGTATCCATTCTCTCTATTCTTCAACTAAGGTATCCATTCGTCTCTGTGTTTTCATCCATCTGGCAAACCTACCAAAAACACCTGTTTGGTTCTCCTCCAAGGAATCACATCCTCATCCATGCCGAGCTCACACATGTTTCCTGGATCCTTCCTGCTATACGATCAGCAACAAGTATAAAGAAGAGGAACAACAAATTTGAGGGCCTACTTACGTCTTCAGTCCTCCGTATGGGTGTTTGAGACTCCTTGACAGCGTGCTATCCACCCAAAATCCGTTACAGTGATCGACCTCAGTCACCCCACAGTCTGCATCTGACCGACGTCGGTTCCCATGCGTCTGTCCCTAACTACCGATCCTGCGGTGTCCCTGCTACCGACGTCGGTCCTATGACCGACATCGGTCTTACATACTGCCGACGTCGGTCCCATGACCGACATCGGTCTTACCCTGCCCGACATCACCGGCTTCGGTCTGCACATGACCGACATCGGCACCTGTCTGTTCGACGCCGATTCTTCCTATCTGACGCCGGTATCTGTGTTCGCCTGTGAGTGATGACTTTTTACCCGCGAGCTCCTTTGAATCAATACCCATGTCCAAACTGCCCTGCTCAGAAGTATCCAGCCACATCCACTGGGTTCTGTCCGCCATCTCCTCCATAAACACCAAGGCTTTCCAGTTCTTAAGCCTGCCAAATATATCTATCTTCCGCTTAAGAACATGCATCTCCTTCCTGCTCATGTGACCAAGCCTACGAAGCCACGTCTCTGCAACAAAAGAAGAATTAGTAATATAAACAAGTAGATAAAGCATACCTATTTTCTTACCACCAGCTAATTCAAGTGCATCCGCTGTGAGAGTTCTTGTGCATCTCTCATCACCCAATCTTTCTGAAGAAATTAGCCATATTTCCAAACCTGGGCCCTGCATGACCTTCATCAACACCTGTGTGTTGGCCGCCTGCAATTTCAGCTTCACTTCCCCTTTGCCAATTCTTTGGCAAGGCTCACCAGCTCCTCTACCTAGGGCTGCATGGAAAGAGGCAACCGAATCTTTTATCCAAGATTCAACTTTATCCAAGAAACCTCCCAGAGCATCCTGTGCAACAACACCTGCTACATCTGCTTCTTCAGTTTCTTCATGCTGATATGCTACCAACCAACAATAATCTTTTATCTGCTCTTTCTTTCCATAGGACCGTGAGTGACCATCTGTGCTTTTCAACTCCTCCATTCTTAGCTTACTTTCATCTGCCATTGCTCTACTCCCACTTAATCAGAAACCCCTGAGAGTGACCTGTAATCAAAACACACTACCCAGATCTAAACCAATCTGTTAGTGTCCCAACCTGAAGCTCTGATACCACTTGTCAGTGGTATCAAGCTATGAGCTAACAACCTTGCTCTGATACCACTTGTCAGGATCTTGCTCCACCAAAAGAGCACAATATGATTACCAAACCAAGCAACTTAATATGCAGAAATTAACCAGATTCACCAAGTAACTAGAATTCAGAATAACACAAGATATGAGAGACAATACCCAACTTGTATTAACACTTTATACATAAAAGAATACAATAAAGAAGATGCCACTTCTTCTCCACCACCTTACAGAGGTTTCCCACACCTCAAGTGAACAGTAATTCTTCTCCCCAAAGCTCTCCCTCTCAGGTCCCAACACCCAACTCAAATACAGAGTTGGTGTTCACCTCCCATGCTCCACGCACACCACAAGTGCTACACGCACTCCACAAGCACTCCACGTGCTCCAGAAGTACTCAAGGTACTTCAAGTAGATCTCCCATGAACTTGTAATAACCTGCACTTCAACAGACCATACTTATGGAAGGAACTCCCTTGCCTTCCTCTTTGCTCTATCTGAGTACACACCTGTACTCCAAGTAGATCCTGCCCTGATACTGCTCCCTATTGTGTTGCTATCTATATGATTCTACACACCTGCAAATCAAACACGGTTCTGCTCACCTGTGAACCTTGACCTTGCACACACATACACCTGCAGATCAACGATCTTACTTACCATGTAGATCAATCTACACCCTGAAAAACCCTTGTCCTTTCCTCACCAAGTCCTTATGATTCTCCAACCAGTACCAAGCTTGGCACTGATAGGGAACTAGGAGGAACACCCTTACTCACTTCACACACAGAAGGAGCAAACTTTGCTCAACTCAAACTAGAACACTTTTCCAATACAACCATGAGTCTATTATATAGATCTCATCCAAAAAATAATTAGACATCTAATTACAATAATTAGATCCGCAGCTCTCAGTCTAAAAATAGCTCTAATCATGCAAACACTTGGTTCGTTAGCTAACTGCCCGTAATAAGCTCGCAGTCGAACCACACAGGCGACCGACGTCGGTCCCTGTCTGCCTGGAGGTGACCGACGCCGGCCGACCCATGACCGACGTCGGTTGCTTCTCTTCACTATCCTGCCGACGTCGGCTGATCAGACCGATGCCGGTTGCTCTGATGCTCAGCAACCTTCAGCAACCCCTCCAATGGCCTTCTCCATGTCTGCATCAGTGAAGCTTTTAGCTCCACAACCTAACAGAAATAAATTGCCTACCAATATTCCAATGGTGTTATTAGTCATTGTGTTACTAGGCAGTAGAATCCATACCCATTCTTACCTCTTGTCATTGGCCATCATTAAGATAATTTCATATTATTGGTAGCCATGGCTATACAAAAATCATCCTTAAAACTATCATTCCATGATGGCATGTAATGGGTACCTTATGGAAATGTTCATAGGCATGTGGAGGAGCTAAGGACAAGGTTAAACATCACCTATAATCACAAAGCTAATGAGGATGATTGGTACCACCTAAACCCATCAAATGATGATGAGGTGACTAGATATACAAATGTTACAAAGGTAATTTAAGATTACAAATCTAGAAAATAGATCTTGGAGTAGAGATATCCCTCAAATGATATCCCAAGGACAAATAAAAGGCTTAAAATCATTCTTTTATAATGGATCCCCCTAATGGTTCCCCCATATTCATCATCCACTATTGTTTCATATAGATAATCATCTCAAGTAAGTTTTACTATAATTGAGGAAGAATTACATATAAGTGGTTCTAAGTCTTAGTAGTGTTCCCTAGAGGCTCAACATATGATGTCATCTAAGCCAGGTATCCCAACTTATTTAAGGCTAACACCACAGGTAATTTCCTCACCTGGTAGCTCAACTTAGAGCTAGGATTCATTGGATTCCCCTATTATTTTTTTCCTTATATTCTTCAAAACCCTAATGTATCAATCCCAACTATTCTAACATGTCCCAGTTCAACATTTACTTCTCCCATTCCCCCAATTGTCACCAAAATAGTTCCTAGTGTCATAATTCCTATGGCCCTTGTGACTTTTATGGATCATATTTTTATTATCCCTTTTGTTTATCTTAACACATTTAAAATCTCAATTCCCCCAATATTTAGTCCTCCATTTTCAAGTTCCTCAAGGAATTCAGTTTTCTTAAATCATCCCTCAATCATTGAGCTCAATTACCATCCCCATGGGAAATCCTTCTGCTTATAATTTCATAAGGGTATACACAAGACATGACTTAGTGTACCAAACTTCTCAAAATTTCCCACATCTAGGTGACATTGCCCAAGCAACTATCCATCAGCCTAGGCCTACTCCACCATTAAAATAAATCTATATGAATCTCTTTAGAGATAGCATATCAATAATTTCATCTTTCATAGTTGGAAATATTCTCCACCCTTTGCATCTCAAGGTCCCTAATATGACTCTTGTCCCTCCCAAAAACATGGTTAATCAATATCAGCTATCCCATTTGTACCACTCTCATATATCCATGGTCCCCCAGGGTTACATTCAATAGTTCAATATCCTCTTTAAGGATGATGACTAATCTCCCAAGTGTCATTGGACCCTTAGTCCATATGATGCAAGAATAAATCATAGCCTTTATGACCCCATGTGAATAACTCTTTTCCATCCCTATATTTTATCCCACTCACCCACCTCCATATTCCACTTAATTCATGCCCCTTTCACATTCATCCCCCCTTCATCCATGCATCCACAATCCACTTCCACAGATATTCCCTCAATTGCTACCACTTCAAAATCCCTTAGACTACTGTAGGGAGGTGACTGGTTATATTCCTTGGAGGTAAATAATCTATAAATACCTAATATTTTGTAAGAAGGGACCCTATTAACCAATTCAAGCCTAATAAGGACAAAGAAAGAATGACTAGAATGATGACTCAAAAGTTCACCCAAGAAGGATAATTTGTAGTATAGAAACAAAGGAAGATTTATTCTCCTTAAATACAAATTAAAAAACATGGGAGAAATTCATAATTGAAGATCCAATCTTAGTGGCAAGTGATTCTCATGATATGAAAGAGAAGATTATGGAAGGGTTAAAATAACAAGTGAAAACCCTAGAATATTAAGTGAGGGACACCTTTACACTTAATTAGTAGAAAAGGTTAAAGGGGCACTATCTGAGTTATTTTTTCATTTGGGAGAGGTGATTGAATCTCTTACACAAGGAAATTTGTTGTATCAAAAATCATAGACATACTTGGATAAAATTATCAAGATTTATAATAAACATAATAAAATGGCAATTATAATCAATAGGGGGGTGTTCCCTTGGTTAAAGATCATTCCATTAGAGGACCTAAAGTTGTAACATTCCTTTATTTGAAACATGAGGACATCTTTGGAGGAATGGCTCATAGACATGAAATAAACAATTATCTCCTTAGATAAGATCAAATACAAGTTGTTGGTCTATTTCAAGTAGGTCAACATTACTATGGTATTCAACCTTGATGACATAATTATTAGTGGAGGTGAGTTTGGGGTAAACCTCAAATGGTTTAGGTCTAACTTTATAAATAAGATTTCCAGGGCCAATACGACTAAATCTAATTCCATCATGGACTTATCCATGCATCTTATAGGCATTATCACCATAGTTAGTGTAGTAAAGAATGTATTGGAGCTCCCTAAAAAGGTTTATAATGAATTATGTACATAGGGGCATGTGATTTTTAGAGATTCACCTATAAACCTTCCTAATATGGATTGAGAGGATAATATTATTTCTCAAGCTTTTGCCACATAAGAATCCCAAAATTAACTAGGTGGTGGTCTCCCTACATGACTAGTTGATCTTCAATGATTATGTTTGAGTAATCCCAAAGTAGGAATGTTGTGGCCAGAAATTAGAACCCACGTTAATTTGTCTCTTTTGAGCATGTATTATTTTAACTAACTTCATCTTGAGGGATATGATTGGGATTACTTGATCCTAGCTAGTGGGTTTCATCTTTTCTATTTATATTTCTTTATAACTTATTTTAAACATCAGATTTCTTAAATATAAAACACATGAAATAAAAAATCTTGGAAAATTTTTCATGTATGTTGTGTTCTTTTTATGGAATTATTTCACTTTTATCATGATGAATGGGTGTGTATTCACCTAAATTTTCTTGCTTTGTTTATCGTCACTAATATTATTATTTGTTAACACTAACATCACTAATTTCATCTAATGAGCACTAATCCCATCTAATTTTGTCTAATTCATCTTTACTAATCCTCTTGATATTTTTTATATCACCTCTTTCCATTATTCTTCATCTACTAACCTTATTTTTACCTCACACACCAATTACTCCACCTTAATCCCCATTATCTACTAACTAATCCCACTTGTCTAATACTTGGGAGTTTAAAATTCCCATAACCCACCTACCTACTCCTAAGTTTTCCTACAAGTATAATCTTTATTCTTCACCTAATACTTCTTCTAAACTAATATAACCTCCCTCTAATCATAATCAAGTCCCCTGATGGATTCTAGAATTCTCCAATTCTAGATTCCTCCACTATCCTATCCCTCATCTCGAGAAACCTCTAAATCTAGAGTCTTCTTGGAAAAATTTAATTTCCTTTTATTCCCTCCTATTTTTATATTTTAAATCCATTATTCCATCCATTCAAAATAAGATAAAATATCTATGAAATTCATAAGCTTCCATGCAAATCTCTTGATCACAATCCATTGGTATTTTTTCAAACAATCCTCTAATCCATGTCTTGAATCAAGCCAATATCATGTTGTCCAAGAAAATCTAAGTCTGTAAGAAATGCATAAGCATTTGATCCTTTTCTTGTTTAAACTTATTTGGAGCATTTAGATTTAGATTCATAATGTTGCTTTTTAATTTTTATTAGTGTGTATTATGATCTATTCGCTCTAAATTATGAAGTAGATTGTATATTTGGGTGATTTTGATATAATTAGCATAATTAAATCAATTATCCAAATTCATCATCTCACATTTGGTGATCACAGTGGGAACTCTCTTTTTTAGCTGACCTAATGTGTTTGAAGTGTGTGGATTAATCTTGCAAGTTAGATTGAAGGTGAAATTGGGATCAAAATTTTCAAAAGATCTTTTTTCCAGGTAATTATTGATTGTGCACTACAAAGGGTGATTTTGAAACTGTCCATTATGATTTTGAATATGATATTTTCTATTTTGACTTGACCAAAGTACTTAAATGTTAACCATTTTGAATAGTTATGTAATTTGTACAAAATTGCTTATCTCTAATTTTGATATTCGTCTTAACTTGAAATTTTTCCAGACTAACTTGTAATTTTGCATTTAGTCTATATTTTTTTCCAAAATTTGATAACATCACAATTTATGACTTTGTTATATTTAATTTTGGTTTTATCCTATAGACTCAAAATACAAACATATTTAAGTTTTTTGATTGATTTATCTAATAATTTTAGGGTTTTATAACATCTATAAAGATCTAGTTTCTGTGCATAACTCTATTTTTTTTAGGGATGATAGGGATCTTGGGAGAATTTATACTCTTCATTGGTCGTGTTTAGTTTTATGCAATATTTGAAATTTCCTAGATAGAATACCATGTTTTTGTAGGCTTTTAAAACATCGTAACTCTAGGCATTTTTATTGTAACTATGTAGGGCATTCAATGATCTTGCATAGACAATAACAATTTGTTTTATTTCTTTTGTATAATATTGAGTAATTGGTCAACATAAATTTAATCTTATAGTCTCACAAAATTTGTTAATTAGGCACTATAAGACTCTTAATCATTTTCTAATTGTCTATATTATTATTAAAATCTTGCTCAAATATTCATAAGGTAAGTTATAAAATTGTAAATAACTTAGTCCTTTTAGTCAATCTATACATTACCTAATCTTTTGTGAGTAGCTTGTAGTAACATATCACTATTTGATTATAATTTTGGTTATAGTCTTAGAATTATGTGTATTTTGTGTAAAATAATAACTCTCAGGGTGTGATGAATAATGATTTAAAAAATAGGTATTAAATATATCTTTTCAATATCATTTATTTTTTTCTAATATTTTTCTTTTGCAAGTTGTGGTTATACTTAGTCTATCTACGATTTTGAACTTAACTACATAGTAACCATGATAGTCTACTTGGAAGCTTATAAAATCGCTTGTCTTAATTTATGATTTTGACTTATCATAAATAAATTTGACTCTCTATATGTGATTTTGATTTAACACTATATTATGTATAAGTGATTTTGCCTTCTATAGTTGTGATTTCCCCCTTTTTTTGCCTTAAAAATTGTCCTTTTTGAGTGTAGTTTTAAGGTCATTTTTAGTGAATTTTCAGTCATTCTAAGCATTCCACAAGTCCCAAATAGTGGAATGTTTTCCAAGGTTTTAGTAAATTGTGATGGGTAGAGACATATTTTAAGACACTATGGTTATAAGTGAGATTCTTATATGAATCCCTCATATCATTCCATTTCACTCATGACAAGGAATAAATGGTGGCATGTTTTCTTGCATAGCCAAAACTTGGTTTAAGGAACAAAAGTTGGTTAGTATAACACCTAACTTTTGAACCACACGCCTAATTAAAAAAATGACTTCTCAACCACATAATATGTGCATATAATTTAAATAACAACCTTTATTCACTCTATTTCCCCCCCACACTCAAACCTTGTATGAGGCTGGATGCATCCCTTAAGGGAAACTTGGCATTCTTAAAGTTAAAAAATGCAATCTTTTTACAACCATTACATGCAAACTGTGAGGGATATATTCAAACCATAAGCTCTTGAATTTGCACATTGGAGTCCTCAAAACATACCATATGACTTTTAAATTCATAATATGTATTTTATTTTAATATTATCTATTTTTAAATAATATAAAATTCTCTACTCACAACATGAACCAAGTAAAGGTGGAAGCTCATTTGGAACCACTAACCTACATTAAATGTGTTCATAATGATTTTAAACAAAAATAAATACATAATGACAAACTAATTCTAAAATAAAATAAACTAAATTGAATAGTAACATTTATAATTAAAAAATTAACTTGCATTGAATGCTAAACTTACCAAGTTAATCCAATATACCTTCAAGATCAACTCCTATTTTAAGAGTTTCAAAATTTTCTTTATGCTCAGATTCAAAAACTTTCCACAAATATTTGTTATGTACCTTCCCATGGAATTTGATCAATTGAATATTTTTATCAATAGCCAAATTCAAATTTTGAAATATCTCGCTATTAAGTTCAAATTATTCAATCAACCATTTCTTTATTTATTTAAGAAAGTATATTCGAATCCAAGTTCCTATAGCTACCAACTATCTAGTGGGATGAACTAGGCCTTCACCATTTTGGATAGTTTTTGTTAAAAAAATTCCCCTCTACACATTGAGATAATTAGTATTAAGTTTCCCCCTAGTTATATTTGCATGTGATTACATTAAAAAAAATCCTCCATTTAAAATATAATCATTTTTAGGGCATGTATGAAAAAATTAAAATATTAGTAATGTTTAAAGCTAAATTTATATTATAATTAAATTTAACTAGTTGCACAAGTTATAAGATGTGGTCACAATCATGATTTGATTCATGATCCGTACTAATTTTAATGAATGGCTAATCTCCATAGGCCTTATGGGCATACAACACAATTATTAGACTTTTTATTTTGACTCACATTTATTCCAATAAAATTCCATACAACCCTAATAAAATTAATCAATGTCCCTAGTATAATTAGTCCATGAAATTCAATTTAATCTTTGGAATGAGTGTAAATCATTCAATCCAAGAATTATACTACAATATTCATACAATTTATTATTATTTTCCTCCATTGACCAAAATAATATTTTCACATGACATTTTTTATCTCATCCATGATAAATTGTTTCATTATACCAAGCCACAATTTACTTACAACATCAATCAAACCAATACCATCTATTTATTTCTTTTGCTCTTGTTAATGACTTTTTTTACACGTGCATTGAAACCATCATGCTCCCCTTTGCCTTTCCCAACCTCAAATAAAATATATAATTTTTTTAATGCATTATTATCATGGATAATTCTCAACCATTCAAATATTTTATAGTTCTTAAAATTATTTTGCATAATTGTCTGACAAAATGTAGTGTGATGAGTCCAATTTATGACTCATTATATCCATAATCACCTCTGTTACACCTATTAACCTACTATCTTGGATTTATTATTCCATGAATATTAATAAATAGGGTCAATATAATTTATAAAATATATACTTATATATCTTTGGTTTGTGTGAGTCTGAGATTCTCATTATTGTCACTATGTTCTGAGATTTGGCATGGTTAGTTCTCTAGTTTTGTATATGCAGGAAGTATAATCAACTATAAAAAAATACAAAGTGTTTTCATATAGTATGTTAACCCTTGAAGAAATACTAGATAAATATGGTACCCTATAGTGAAGCTCCAAAGTTTATCAGTAGATCTCTGGAGTTTATCAGTAGAACTCTAGAGTCTATCAGTAAAACTCTAGAATTTGTTAATCGAGCTCAAGAACACTACATGCATTTTACGAGTGAACCATGAAGCTCTTGAAATTTTCAAAATAAATATATAATTTATCCATAACATGCCATAAAGTTTTTTGATGAGACGTCAAATATGCCATAAATGTTGAGAATGCTATCTCTAGATTATGTCTATACCCACTTTTAGGCTTTTTACTTATAGGACTTCCAGTTTTAGAATTATAGTACTTCTAGTTTTAGAATATTTTAGTTAACACCATTATATCTAAAATATATTTTGTATTAATTTATCTAATACTATAAATAAAAAATGATGTAACCAATTGACCAAAATTAACATGTGTTTTCCTACTTTCTAACGTTACTCCTTAGAGCATGAGCAATTGTAACACATCTTTCTATTTTAAAATTTAGTTGATAACTATTGTGATATTATTACATTATTATTTTTTTAAATGTAATATAGGCTACCATAAAAATAGTGCATTATAATAAAGTAACATTTCTTGATACTTCCTAGGAAGGAGCATATAAGGAATTATTTGCAACGGATGTATTATTCTAGTTTGTAACTCTTTCTATCAATCAATGAAGCAAGGGCCCACTCACCCAAGGAAATTAGGACTTATGTGGTAGTTATGTTTGTAATTTCATCATTCATTTAAGTTTTTATAATATTTTTTATGTGTAAGTGTGGATTGTTAACCTGCAAGATCATCTATGTTTATGTGATTACATTTGTTTCCTAATTATTTTACATTAATATTTAATTCATTAATATAAAAATTTCATTAATAATTAAATTAAATTCTGCAATCCTTGACAACAAGTGTGTTTATAATTTTATCAAGTGTGTTTCCCATTCAAATAAGTGTGCTTCTCATTCCAGCAAGTGTGATTTTGATTCAGCAAAAAAGTGTTTTCATTTACAAGAAATTAGATAGTTTTCACTTTCAGCAAGTGAAATTATAACTTAGGATTAGTTGCTCCATCCAAACCCCCCAAAACACCATTGTTATCTAAATCACCAAATTACTTCATTTCATATATCCATTAGACATCAATGACATCAAAATTAAATTAAATGAAGGGGTAAACAACACCCATCATATTATATATATATATATATATATATATATATATATATATATATAAATTCATATTTCCATTAAATAGATTAAAAACAACTTGGGAAAACTCTAGATATTTTGATGTCATATCTCATGTAAAAGTGGAATTCCTTCAAATTATTTTTACTATATTTTTTTGATACCAAGTGCATATCTTAGCACAATATGTACAAAAATGAAAACTTTAATAGAATTATATTTTTAAGATTGAACCTCATTTTGTAGTTATAATGTGTAGTTTTGATCAAAGTCCAAAATTGAAAAAATGGTTTTGAGTGGGAAGTGGTCCTTACATAACTTGAATTGATCATCTAATCATTTTTCTTGGTGTGTGTGTCTTTCATTTTAGTACAGAATATTTTTATTTAATTTAAAAATGAAATTAAATACATATACCTTATTTGTAACCAACTCACATGTTGATGAATCTTTTCCATATTTTAATGCATACTTTATAGATTTGTACCTCTTTAAATTAACTAGTTTTTCACCAAATTCATGTAAAATTTCATTGTGAATGTAACTATTCAAATATGACAAATCACCACAAGTATTACATATTCCATCTAAATATTATTTGTAAAAAAATCCCATTAATTATTTGAGACAAAATCTTGAGATTAAATATCTTGATGTTTTAGGTGGAAAATCCACCATAAATTCTTGAATAAGCTCATCCATATGTAAGGTAAAACATATATGATAAGAAAACATTAAAATTTTTAGTAAAATCAACATGGATATTAAAAAAATAAGTGGCATGTTTTTGATTGATTTTGACATAGAATGGCTTGCACCTCTCAAATTACCTTTGGCTAGTTACCAATTGTCCATTAAATATTTTAATAAAATTCTAATAGCCTTATGTTTAGATCATGTCTAAGAAGTCTTTTGCATGTGAATTATGGTTTTTTTAACATTTTATAATTTTAATATCTTTTATATTCAGTGAGACCCTTGTGTTTTCATGCCAAAATTTTCTATCAACTATCTTGTTGCTTTAATTAAGACCTTCACTTTTCACTAGAGTTTAAAACTAAATTCCAAACAATATGTGAGAAAAGGGTCGTCTAGTCTTGTTATTATTCTTACATATTTAATTAGAGTTTCTATTTAAAATTTAAAGTTGTACATGTTTGACTAATATATCAGCCTCTATATATTATATTACTCAATATAGACTCTATTATTACTCATCTTTCCACATTATTATCTTTGTTTTGAATTTATTACCTATTACATTAAATGCATTACTTATATTCTTTATTATTGAATTATTTTTTCCCTTTGAATTTATTATTATTAACCTTAAATTATGTACCATAATTACAAAAAATCCACTTTCATCAATTGAATAAATTATTAACATCAATTTATATGGTGTTTACTCTCAAATGCATAATCCCATACAAGTTGAGAGTGATGAATTACTATACATTTTGAAATTTTACTTTGCATAGGTTATAATATATTTTCATATATTTCAATAAAATATATTGGTGTTATTCAAATAATAAATGGAGATGTGGACCCATGAGCTACTTTATTTTTTAAATTTAGTGGTGTTATCATTTCAACTGTACAATGGATATTCAAGCCTATGTTAACATTTGAATATACATGCAAAGTAAATTTCTCTTAATTTGGAAAGAATTAAATTATGTTCATTACAGATGTTGATTATCACCATACTAAAAAGAAACATTATGGATATATGTTTCATTATATATATTTTTTCAACATGTTTCATCATTAAATACAAATTCATTAATTATAAATTCTACATATTGAATTTCATCACTCACTTAGGATTGGTTAACTCTTATATAACATGAAGGTGTTTCTAGATTAAATTACATGCAATTGGACTTGTTATTTTCAATTGAAACATTATTAGGTGTGGAATAATTACCTTCACCTTGTATATAAACTCTTATGAATGCTCTCATATGTGCTTGTATTTTTATTTATTTTCTCTCTTTACTTCAATCTCTTCATTTATTAGCTCCCCACTCAGTATTTTGGGGAGACTACCCTACCCCAAGATCTATCGTTATGGTTTTTAATTTAATTAGGATAAAAATCATATAAAATTTGATGAATTTATAATAAATGAGACAAATTAAGTGAATAATTTGGAAAGTGTCAACTATAAAAATTAGTTCAAAGCTTGTAAAGTGTGAAATGGTAGAGTAAAAATCATGGAGATAAGAGTGTTAAATTTTTATGGAACTACAAAGGAAATTCCCCTTTTTTAACACAATGCACACTCTTTTTAAGATTAATTTTCAACAACAATATTCAATTATAGCATTTCTCATTACCGGAAGAGTGTAGTCCCTCTAGAGAATGGTGTATGTCCTTTAAAAAGGGCATGTGTTAAAAATGGTGTGTGCCATTTATAAAGTGTGTGCACCCTTCATAAAGGACATACATCATTTTTTTAACTACAAATTTTAACTTCGCATATTTTACTCCAAAACAACATTGGTTTTAGGCTTGGAAGATCTGAACCTAGTCCAAAAATTTGTCATAGACTAGTCAACATGACTTTTTTTTCTAATTTTTTATATATATTTTCACCTTTGCAGATATATTTGACTGGGAATATTTATTTATTTTCAAAAATAATTATATAAACTTGTGTATGGGATAACTTAGTTTTCAAATATATAATTTTTTAATGTTAAATTATTATATTTAATTATTACTTAATGTACATATAAAATACCCCATTATGGTTCATACATAAATCATTAAAAATCATTTAATAACTTTATTTTAGTAATGATCAAATTTTAAAAACTTATATCTCAACAATTGACACATCATTGGCTATTCTTTAAAAAATGATTTTTATGAAGTTATAGTCAAAAGGTTGTGTTTTGTATAATTACGGTTTTAATTTTTCAAATTTATTAACATATATAATTAATTAAAAATATATATTAATTTTAAAAATAATAAAACAATTAACAAAAATCTTTGACATTTTATCTATTCATATATATGATTTGATGATAATACCATTCATTTACTCAAAATATATTGTTCATATGCATGTAGTCTAATTATTTTTTCATAAAAAATATTATGTCATCTTTGTAAATACATAAATTTTATATATTTTTATCATCTAAGTATTAAAAAAATTATATATTTAAAAACTATATTCAAAATAAAAGAATTCATTTTATTATGTTATCATATAATTATTTTTCCTCGTGTCTCTAAAAGATTCTCCAAGTTTAAGTATTTCTACTTTTAGAAAAAAAGGACACTTTAAGACACCCTTGTTTTTTCCCATTACCCTACATCCACCCCAAAAATTTTAGCCTTATGCTTCTATCTAGGCCTTATCCTACAAGGATTTCAAGGAAATTTTATCTATTCCATTTTTGTATGGTTTTTTGTGGGATATGTTAAAAAATACAAAAAGTCATAGCTCAGGGTTCCATGGAGTTTAGATGTTTTGTTGTTTTTGTTCTTACTACCATCTAGTTTTTTTTCAATATTATTTTTCCCTCACATTCACTTGTGTCAATTTACATAAATGTATTCATGGAATTAAAATATCTTCCCTACTCATCATCCACTTGCTATAAGGAATTTACCATCAAACAAGTTCTAGTTTTAATGGATGATCGTCTCTATTCATTTTTGTTGGGTTCCCTATTGTATTTTCCCTATTTGTCGATATTCAATTATCTTGTATCACTTTTTTTGTCACCCGTGTTTTGAGATATTTTTAGTGTTTATATAATGTATTTTAGCTTGAATGTGCTTTTTAATAATTTATTTAAGCATTTTCTCTTGCCATAAAAGCTTTTAGAAACACCAAAACCCTAACTGAATTTTTTATTTTTCTAATTTTAAAAACATTTTTTTAAGTTTACATTGATAGAATATACTTGTATGTGATAGATAATACATTCATGAAAAAATTAATATCAATGAAAACATAAGAACAAATTGAATACAAGAGGTATTTGGAATGTGGTTATTTCTCACAAATAGTAGAATGCTCTGTTAGAAGTTCATGATTTTTTTTTTCTAATTTGCTATGGTGACTATAAAGTTGATTTGGGATATCGACTAATTTTTCAAAGTACACACACACACACACACACACATCAATTCAAAATGTAATTTTTAGTTATGAATAAGAAAAGAGGTGTTGCATGATAGTATGGAGCATAATAGTGTGTCCCACTTTTTGGCATGAGGAGCTCACATACACTTCTAATATATCCTTAAAATATAATGTTTTTGGTTCATTTATATTAATAAAATATATGTGTTTTAGATTATATATACAAAGATGTAGTGCATATAGTTTTTCCCAAAATTTAAAAAAATTATTAGGTATTTTTTAGGATTTATTTATGAATTAACTTTTTACATATTTATTGGCCACCTAGTGGTACATAGTATTATTATATCTTAATGGGAGATTGTTATATTTGACTTAGAGTTAGATAAAATTATATAATACCTAACTTTTATTGAACTATAACATTGGGAGATAAGTGTATAAAAATAAGAAGCAAAATGAAGGGTCAAACATGCAAAATGTGTGTCCTAAGAATAGATTTAAAATTATGTTCGTTGGTGTAAAAAAAACCATATGCAGATGGTCATTGAAACAATATGGGTGGTTTGATATTTTTTTTCAATTTTTCATGACGGGTTTCCAATTTCCATGATAGTTCTACAAGGCTACACCCTAAATGTCATGGATTTGGAAGGGTTAAGCTCAAAATTTTCAAGTTTGACACTTGATGAGGCCTAAAAAGAACAAAAATATGAAAAAAAGGTAAAAACCAAGTCTAATAATTTTATTATTTATGGAGGTCATTCCACCATCATTGGATATCATGAAATGTTACACCGTGCCAAAATTGGATGCATACAGACACGTGTGGTAGTTGAAAATATGTGACTACTTTTATAACTATCTAGAGAGGGGGAAATAGTGATATATAATATGGAGAAAGTATTATTAGGATTATAAATAATTATTTCATAAACTAGGGTGATCATGAATATGTGTAATAGAAAATTGGGTCAGACAAGATACAATATGTGTAAATTGATATGGGAAATGTGTAGAAGATTTAAATGTGTACACACAAGTCATGTATATAAAATATGTCAAAATTAATGTTTCTAACAATGTAATACCAAATTTAGGTGTCTGTAAATATCCCTTATTAGTATAATATTTGAAATTATATATTGAAATGATAAAAGAAAGAAATTCAGTATATATGTTAATTTCACTTTATGTTAACATGTATTCCTCATATGTCTAATTTTCTCAATGAAAATCCTACAAGGAAACTTGTATATATATCAATATACACTAATGATTAAAAATAAATAAAATAATATATATTATTGAATTACTTGAAATTGAAAATTCAAGGAACGAATACACCTGAGGGTACATAAACCAAGTTGTCATTTGTTGAACTCATTTAGAGAATGCCATGAGGTGATTATGCCCCAAGGAGATACCACTACTAAATCCATGAATTGAGAAGTATAAATGCCTCAAATAATATTAGAGACACATAAATTCTATTATTTAATTGGTGTAGAATATTCAACCACAACATTCTAAAAATCATCAAAACTATTTTATGAAACTCTGTAATAGGTTCATATGTAAATTAAAACTCTGAATTAACCAAGGCAAGCATGTTTTAGATGAAAATTTCTTACATAGTACCATCATTACACATCAATCCTCAATATTTAAATATTAAAGTGTTTGCATAAAAAAATCATGCCCCAAATTTGATCCATATGTACCTCAAAGTGTTCTATAATTCCATAACTTGCTTGTTGATATGCTCAATCTGATACATCTAATAAAAACATTCTCAATTTGACCATACAATCTATCTCATAATCTCATATAAGTTATCAATTATTCATAAAAATCATATATAATGTTCCACATATGCCTTACACATGCCTCAATATGTATAATCTATCCCATCTCAATCACATAATTTGACCCAAAATGTGAACTATCTGTCTATCATGGCATGAATCTCCAAGACAAGCCCACTATTTGGCCCCCTTTTGAGCTGAGGGAGAAAGGATGTGAGTCAATCATTTAAAAATAATGAGTTATTCACATCATGGTTTATATAAAAAAATGTAATCATGTAAATAATATACACAAACACAATAGTTTATGTCATCATACTAAGATTTTATCATTTAAGTTCATATGAAACATGATATCTAAGATAAAAAATATACAAGTGTCATGTCAATAAAATATAATAATTAGGAAAACTATAATAATAAACCTAAAATATGCATTATAGAGATCATGCATCATGTACAATAAAAAAATGTGTTATATAAATCATGACACCAATATCATAAAAAAACATACATGTATCCACACACATGTACATATGCACATAATATCATGAACAAGAATCACTCAAGATATTACTTGACTCTGACCTAACATGGATTAGAGGATCCTATGACACAACTAATGCATGACATGAAAGAAACACAATCAGTTCACTCATAGAACATATAAGATAACATCATGAATGATTGCATAAAGTAGTAATATACAATGTATCAAACATGTATAGATTAATAAATCTCGATCAGCATATTGAATACATGTATATGATTAAAAAAAAAAAAACATCAATAAATCATGTATTCTAGCAAATTATTTCATGCATAGGTCCTAATGTTTTTTTTTAATATTTGAATTTTTATTTTATTTATTTTTTATAATTTTGAGATTTTTAGTGTTATGAATTGAATTATATTCCTAAAAACCAATGATCACATCAAAGGGATGGCCAAATGTATCTCATGGATCAATAATTGTGAATGTAACAAACCATGGGATAGGAATAACAAATTTATCAATTTCTAAATTGGATAAGTGATCATGCACTATAAAATGCCAAACATACTCATCATAGCAAACATGATCATGTATAAATTGTGTGGCTCTAGTAACCATATTAGCCTGAGGAATTAATTATATGTTAGGATAAAATATTAATGTTCATTGTGGAACATGTAGAAAATACTTCAAAATGATATTAGGATGTGACAAACTATCTAATATCTATTGAATTCAATCATACCAATGATGAAATGGAAATTGGATATTTGATATTCACTAAAGATGAATTACCTATCTTTAATTTTAATTTTTAATATTAAACTATACATTCTATATAATAGGGTTTTATGGATGTGATCGAGTAAATGTCTCAAGATAAATTGAATAGTCATATGGATTACTTAGAATTTTAACCACTTGGTTGTAATAAATATACTTCACATATCGATGTGTCAAAATAGTATTAAACATGTCTTATATATCAGACATCTAAATAGCATGTCAAATTCCCCATTATTGTAAAATAAATAAAAACCAATTATCAATGGCTCTCTACCTACCATATGTCATAACACAATTCCCCCAAGAGGATTTTATCCTTTTCCATCAAATCCTTTCATTGTAATAATTTTACCAATCAAATATCTACATGTGTAGCCAAGGCTAGTAAGCATTGCCATAGTGGATATGTTTTCAATTTACCCATTCTCAACCATAACACTATGTATATGATATAATTTAGTGGAATCACATGCATATATTGGAGCAATATTAGAATCATCATCAATAATCTCATTTTCATCAAATTTGGTTATAGGTTTTTGTACATATGTACTTGTATGTGTACCAATAAGATTGTTTAAAAGATGAATCTCCTTAGTTCCTAAAGCATAATAATTTAGAGGAGGATTCACATTGTAATTTAGGATTAGTCTTGGTTTCTTGAGTCAATGCTTTGGAAAAGGATCGATAAAGATATTGAGCTTCACATTAGGATGTATAACCAAATCATTCATAATTTTATTAAAATTTATAACCTAAATAGTATTATTCTCAATCAAATATTTTATTTTATGTCTCGACCCATAACATATATTTTTATAATGTTTCATGCATATATACCAATCATAATATATATTTATATCGAAACCATTACATTTTATCGTCATCATATCGACCTCTATTGGCATATGGAGAGATATGATATTAAAATCAAGTCATTTTGTCACACCTTATGAAAAGGTTTTGATAATTTTGTAAACTTACTCCTTTGAGGAGCCAATAATAAATTATATTAGTAGGTCGTGAAACTAGATTACCTATGGATTTAGCTCCATTCTTAGTATCATTAGCCTTAGATTTTAAATTTTTTTCTTTTAAACTTTGCATTAAAATATGTTTTAGGATTATACCCATACTTTAGCTTTTTCATATAATGTCTATTAACTTCAATATTTTTCACATTATGACACATGCCATCAAAAGATTGAAAGTATTTAAACATAATTGACTCATATATAGGATAAATTAAGATTTTCTTGAATATATCTTGAAATTCATTATCAAGGATTTTATTTGTCATTTTATAGATCATAGTTTAATAAAAAATCATATAATCACTAATAAGGTCACTGGGTCCTTGACTGAGTTTTATGATTTGATCATTGGAGGCCTTATGACTAATATTGATAGAAAAATTAGCTAGGAATTGATCAACTAAAGGATTGAAAGTATGTACTTGTTATAAAGGGATTTCATAGAAGCATCACAAATCATATTCCTTAATACTCATTGGAAACATTTTAGTCAATACCATATTATTAGATGAATAATATAAGAATGTTGTATGCAAAGTTTTAAGATGTTTTTTGGATTGAATTTACCATCGTATGGTGTAAGATTATGTGAAAAAAATATTATGGGTAAGTCACAATTATAAATATTTGGGCTCAAAGGGTTAGGTAATAATTCTTTATAATTAGTCAAACGACTCACTCTAGAATAACCTTTCTCTCATCACAAAATGTTAGCTTGAATATTAATATTTTTTTTACATAAGAGTTTGATTATTAGGCATATAATCTTTATTTAAAATAGATGATGTAACATGAGTAAAAATCCTATAAGCCAAACAATATGTCACATAGGAATAGCCAAAGAAATATGAGTAACTTGTGTTTTCCCATACTATAGGTGGGAATCACATGTAGAGCCTTAGGTGTAGACACATGAATAGTAGTCTTAAGATAATTATTATAGAATTTATGCCTCTAAAAGGTTTATTAGTCTTTTATTTAAATTTTTATTTATTTTATGTTTAGAAAGAGAGTAAAACATGAAAGAAGGGTGAGGTTAGTAGAACCTGGATGTGGTTTGCACTCTATAATCTAGATGGTTGTAGATATTCCTCTTTGGCTTGGGAGGATGACCTATAGATGAGAAAGAGACTAGAAAATGGTTGATTGGCTAGGTAGGTGGGTAGATTGCCTAGAAAGTTAGATATAAGAAGTACATAACTTCCTTAGAGATTGTCAATCCACCTTTTAAAACAAGTTAATGTTGATGAAGTTGATGATAAGAGAGGTTGCATAGAATAATGAAAGTACTTGATCAAAAGAAATAAATAATTTTCAAAAGAAATTATTGTTTTAACAAAATAAAATTAAAGGTAAAAGCTAAACTATCAAAATATGGTTCATGTATGGCTAGGTTGTTGTTTATGGTATGTGTTGTGATAGAAGTCAAGAAAATAGGGTTTTGGCTAAGGTTGAAAAGTGGTTTTTGCTTGCTAATTTTAGGTGTCTAGTTTTACACAGTGATCATCGATAGTTACTGTGACCATCAATGATGAAGGTGGCCGTCAATAGTTAGGGTGACCAATAGTGGTCAAAGTGACCGTTGATAGTTAGGGTGACTATTAATGGTCACTGTGGGTTTGGATACCTTATTGGTTTTGGCTAGAATAGGTTATGGATTGGTTACATAAATGTTCTATGGGTTTTCAGAACTTAGTTAATGGTTGTGAGGGTAAGAAAGATCCTCAAAGGTATCAAGGGTAAAGGTTTGGTACTCAAGAGGTTGAGAATGGTCAGAGAGTGTTCTGGTGGAAGAGGTAATATATAGATTTGTAAAACTATTGTAACTAAATAACTGAAACTTAAAACAAGAACAATATACTTAACTTGTGATTGATAGTTGATGGATTGAAGAAGTATTTGAGTTAGTAGATTGTAAGCTAGAGGAATACCTACACAATAAACTTTGATCTCTTGCCCAAGAAGTTATGATGATGATTTCTATAATTCTGGATCTAGATGATTTGGATTTCACATTCTCCTCTTATTTTAGGAAGGAAAGAGAGGTACAACAAGATGTTAATAAGATATCCAACTTTATATCTAATTTTAACTTTAACATACATGGTCTCGCACACTAATTAGACAATTTAATTATAAAAAAAGTAAGTTAGATTCAATTTGGTGTTTGATTGTTCAAGCGGTGTAAACCTGACCATTGGTAGTCAGGGTGACTATCGATGGTTATGGTGACCATTGATGGTTGATGGTCTAAAGTAAAGTTTGGTAAAAAGGTGGGTTAACCAGTAGGTCAATTCTAACTTGGGTTAGGTGGATTAGGTTTGGTTTGTGGTTGAATGGTCTAGGTTGGTCCCAAGGGGGCCTAAGGTGGTTTAAGGGTATTTCAACATCTAGAACCATTATGTATGGTTTTCTAGTGTCTACATTTTTCCCCTTTTTGTTATGAATTTTATATAAATAATTTTTAAAATAAAAATAGATTGTGCTTCAAAGGTTTGGCTACCCCAAGCATGAGAGAAGGTGTTTCCCTTTAAATTGGGAGTTGATGAGGTAAAATAAAATTAGGTATAGGTTTGATAAGTGGTGAAGGTGATGATAAAAAGTCGGTGATAGGTTGGGCACTAAAGTGCACACATGCACATGTAGTGCAACAAAAAGTGTGATAACCAAGATCATGCATTGACTAGGTTGTCATAGCTAGTAAAAATAAATTTTGATACTAGAAAGATAAGTGACAAATAGACCACATGATCGTATTTAGCATGGTGGTTTGGTACACTCATAAACACAAGTATCCTAAGCAAGGTATGTGTTTTCATGGGTATCAAAGGTAGGAATTACTCCCAAGGAAAACACAAACTAGTCAGGTGTAGTCACAGGTATCCAAGGTAGGAAGTGCTCCTGAGAAGACACAAGGTATCACAAGTTCAAAAGCGGTTAACATGGTAATGTTGTCATTGTGCTCAAAGGACTAGGCAAAAGTAATTGCAAAAATGCATGCTAGTTGGCCTAAAATAGACCAATGGTAAGGTGATGAGGTGGGTGGTGGTTGGTGGAGAAGGGTAATCTCCAATGGTTAGGGGGTTGGGGTAAGGTAGTAAAATATGGTCGGTACTAGAAGGAAAGTGACAGGATAACTAGGCCACAACATTAGGCATAGCTGATATGGGTTACTCCTATAAACTCAAGTCTCCTAGGTAAGGTCAATGTATTCACAAGTGTCTAAGGTAGGATGTGGTCTTGAGAAGATAAAAATGGTTGTAGGTGTCGAGGATGCAAAGGGTCATGATCCAAAGCACCTAAATGGTCGGGGTGCACAAGTAGTGTAAGTTTATCAAAAATGGTAAGGTAAATGATAGGATCAAATTGACCAAGGCAAAGTTGGGTTGTAAAAAGTGTGAAAGGTGGGTCAAGATGACCAAGTTGAGGTTAATTAGTTTGGTTGGGTAGTGGAGAATAAGGTGCTCTCCAATGGGTGTATGGTTAGGTGGTTGGTGTTTCAATGAATCAAATATGGAAGACACATGTCTTTTCAAGTGGTCATGCAAGTAGAAGGAGGTTGAAATGCTCTGGTTGGTAAAGACCAAAATGGAAAGATGGGTGGGATTAAGAACATAATATCCTTTCATGAATTGCATTGGTGTTAGTTTGTTGGTTAAAAGAAGTAACTTGATCAATTAGTGTCAAGTAAGCTCAGAATCCCTTGCTTTATAGAGGGTAAATGAGAGATGGATGAAATAGGTGAATGGATGGTAGTGTAACCTTCTCATGGGGATGACTTACTCCTCCTGTAGGTAACCTATGAACCATTATAAAAGAGTCCATGTTCTAAGTTTGGTTTAGACTGATCAAGGTGGGAAGTCTAAAAATGTTATGTGAAAGTGGGTTGAAGCTTTATTGAGATTGATTTATTTTTTACTTTTGACTTGAGGTCATTTTATTTGTTTGATTTGATGGTTTTGGGAAGCTGAATGATGCGAGAAGCTTCTAGGTGATTGCTTGCTTGACAAATGTTTGGTCTAGCCATCCTTCAAGGGAGTGGTCTAAGCTTTGGATATGTTTATGTGTGATAGCTATCCTTGAATGGAGCAGTCTACCTTTTTAAGTAATGTTTGGTAGTTTTGGGCAATTGTCCTTTAAGGGAGAAATGTGCAATGCCAGATTTTTTTACCCATGTGATATTTGGTATCCTAAATTATTTTTTTGTTGGTTTAGATATGGACATGTCTATATAGGCTTGAAGGCTTTCCTTTATGGAGGCCAAACCATTGCACAAAAAGGTGAATGATGGGTAAAATAGGTTTAAGTGACAATGACCATGGGGACTCATCCTATAAGGGGTGAAAAGTGTCCATGAAAATCATGCCATAAGTAGAGCCATGGTACCCATGCTTATGATTAGGCTAAGGTTGTGATGGTTAATCACATGATCTTGTTTTAATCGATTGTCCTTAAAATAAGGAAATAAAGGTGGACAAAAATAAGGGATGAGCTTAAGTGAGACACAAATGACAAAGAACTTGGTTTAACAAAAGAACATGGAATAAATGCAAAGGCATTTAGGGGTTTAGGTTTGAATATGCCCCAAATCCATACTTGTGCAAATGGTTTGAGCCAATCAGGGGTGAAGATGTCCCCTAGTTAATTTATAACACATGATTAGACGTGGAAAAGATGTTGGAGTGATGATGGTTAAGTAGGTAGAATGAAACAAAATGTTTCCATTTATCTCTGCAAAGTTGGTTAAGTGATGGTTGCTAGACTTTGGTTACCGGTAAAGTTGGTTGGTTTTTGGTGTGGTTAAGTAGGTTTATGCATTGGTTTGGGTTGATACATGGATAACATATCTTAAAGGGAGAACTCCCCTAATTTTCTCCTTCCATGAACATTGACAAAGCAAGAGGCAAGTTTGGTTAGGTGATGATAGTTAGGCTTGGAGTTAGCTTTTAGGCTTGATGGTGGTTGGTTATGGTTTGTATTAGTTTGGGTTATTGATGAAAGGTTGGTCAAGGTCAAGGTTTGTTTAAGTTTAAGGTTGGTTTGGTGGTATGCTAGGTGTAGGTTGAGGCATGAGTTTCAAGGGTTGGTTTGGTCATTGGTTAATGTTGGGGTTATTGCTTAGGTGAAGCTTTTGGAGGAAGAATTCCCCTTGATGCTCTTTCCATGAACATTGAGGTAGGAAAAGATTCCCAGGTAAAGAAGTGAGTTAGTAAAGAGGGTTTAAGAAGGATGAAGATGGCTTCATTTGAATCTCAAGGGTTTTTAGTTGTTAGTTTGGAGTTCAAGTTGTAGGTGGTGGTTCAGGCAGGATCTCTGTTATGGTGTTATTGCAAGAGAAATGTTATTGGGTCAGATTTGGGTAGGTTTGAGGTGTAGAAATGATGTTGAAAAAATCATCCTAAAATAGAGTTGGGGTGGACAAGAGTGTCAGATGGTCCCAATGAGGGACCTTAGGTGAGGTGTGGGTAACTTGGATAAAAGGGTAGCCAAGATTTAATAAATCTCGAATGAAGGGTTGATGTTGGTTTGTGTTGATAGATAAGTTTCTTATGGTTGGATTAAAATTTGGGTTGATCATGGTTGGTTGAATTGGTTTAGAGGTTGGTTTGATTGGTTAGGTAAGGTAGAATGGGTGGTTTATTCATCTTGTTAGTTGGGTCTGCTTGTTTATTTGGTTTATTTGGTAAGGTAAGGTGACAAATATTTGACCCTATTCAAAAGGGAATCAAACCAAAGATAATGTCATTAGTGTTAGGGTGTGGAGCTAAATGCTTCACCTGAGGCAAACAGGAGGTTTTCTGTGCATGACAGTCACCGGCGTCGGCAGGCCACAGCCGACGTCGGTCAGGGGACAGTGCAAGGGAAACTGGCATCAACAAGAGATCAGCCGGCGTCGATCACCTCCAGGAAGGCAGGGACCAAAATTGGTCGCCTGTGGTGGTTAGAACTGCTGTTGATGGATAGTCAGTTAAGTGAACGCAGAGTTTGCATGATAAAGACCAGTTCGAGTCTTTGAGCCACTTGTCTAAATTAAGTGTATGCATGAGATCTATATAATAGACTCATGGGCTGTATTGTTAAGTGTTGAACTTGTAGAACCCAAGTGTGGAGCTTGGAGAGTTCTTCCCATGGTGGAATCAAGTAGGATTCCCCATGTATGTAAGATCAAGTTTGATATGCAGGGTGTTGTAGGATCATGGAGGAGATCTACATGTGATAAGTAAGATCAGGTTGGTCTACAAG
Organism: Torreya grandis; assembly: GCA_037957365.1. Lineage (NCBI taxonomy): Eukaryota > Viridiplantae > Streptophyta > Pinopsida > Cupressales > Taxaceae > Torreya > Torreya grandis. The sequence continues at coordinate 416,646 of JARHVA010002492.1, read as the reverse complement.
GATGTGTGTATGCAAGGGTCAGAATAGGATCAGTGGGGGAGCAAGATCAAGGTGATAGCAATACATCAGGAGTAGGATCATGGTGAGATCTACTTAGAGTACCGGTTCGTACTCAGTTGTATTGGACGTACAATGAGGTGAACAATAGCTTGTGTTAGTTGTTAGTTGTGACCTATGAGAGAAGATTACTCAGGTGGGAAGATTACTTGGAGCCCTTGAGGAGGAAGCCTCATAGAGGTGGAAGAAGAGTGTGATCTCTTTATTGTAATTTCCTTTGTAATGAGTTGAATACAATTGTGTGTTGCCTCTCATATTTTGTGTGTTTTCTCATTGATAGTTATTTGTTCTTCTGGTTATTTTCGCATGTAAGTTGCTTATACATTGGTAATCATGTGTGATCTTAATTCTAACAAGTTGTGTCAGAGCTTTGGGGAGTTTTGGTCCTATCAAATGGTATCAGAGCGAGGTTGGATGTTCTCAGAGTGAGTTTGACTAATAGATGGCCCAGATCTGTTAAGTGTTGTTGATTACAGGTTACTCACAGGGGTTGCTGATTGAGTGGGAGTATAGCAATGACAGAAGAAGGTAAGTTGAGGATGAAGAAATTTAGGCACAGGATTAACACCACAAGGAGTGTGGTGGGTTGTCTTCAAGTGGGAGCTTGAAGAGGAATACAAGCCATGATGCAGATTAGACAGAGTACTAGTATGGGTACAGGTGCAACTCTTTATCTCCAAGTGGGAGATTGTTAGGGTGTGGAGCTAAAAGCTTCACCTAAGGCAAATAGGAGGTTTTCTACACATGACAATCACCGGCGTCGACAGGCCACAACTGACATTGGTCAGGGGATAGTGCAAGGGAAATCGGCATCGGCAAGAGATCGGCCGGCATCGGTCATCTCCAGGAAGGTAGGGACCGACGTCGATCGCCTGTGGTGGTCAAAACTGCTGTTGACGAATAGTCAGTTAAGTGAACGTGGAGTTTGCATGATAAATACCAGTTTGAGTCTTTGAGCTGCTTGTCTAAATTAAGTGTATGCATGAGATCTATATAATAGACTCATGGGCTATATTGTTAAGTGTTGAACTTGTAGAACCCAAGTGTGGATCTTGGAGAGTTCTTCCCATGGTGGAATCAAGTAGGATTCCCCATGTATGTAAGATTAGGTTTGATATGCAGGGTGTTGTAGGATCATGGAGGAGATCTACATGTGATAAGTAAGATCAGGTTGGTCTGCAAGGATGTGTGTATGCGAGGGTCAGAACAGGATCGACAGAGGAGCAAGATCAAGGTGATAGCAATACATCAGGTGCAGGATCATGGTGAGATCTACTTGGAGTACCGGTTCGTACTCAGTTGTACTGGACGTACAATGAGGTGAACAATAGCTTGTGTTAGTTGTTAGTTGTGACCTATGAGAGAAGATTACTCAGGTGGGAAGATTACTTGGAGCCCTTGAGGAGGAAGCCTCATAGAGGTGGAAGAAGAGTGTGATCTCTTTATTGTAATTTCCTTTGTAATGAGTTGAATACAATTGTGTGTTGCCTCTCATATTATGTGTGTTTTCTCATTGATAGTTATTTGTTCTTTTGGTTATTTTCGCATGTAAGTTGCTTATACATTGGTAATCATGTGTGCTCTTAATTCTGACAAGTTGTGTCAGAGCTTTGGGGAGTTTTGGTCCTATCAATTAGGTAGATGAAAATGAGTATATTATAAGGGAATTTAATGGGTTTTATTTTAGTTTAGGTTGGGTTAGATTTAGTTATTGGTGAGGTGATTTAACTTTGGGTTGGATCCATTAAAAGAGGAAGTGGAAGAGGTGGGTCGGTTTCCTTAATGATGATTTTAAAGGAAAGTTGAGAAGGATCATCTTGGTCAAAAAGTGGTTGGTTTAAGGTTGATTCTTCCTTAGTGATTATTTGAAAAAGAAGTTGAAAAGGGTGCAGTTGGTTAACAAGTAGATGGGTTGGGGTTTTGATTATAGTTTCCCTAGTTATAGATGCACTAAGGACCAAATCTAATGAAGGGACCTCATTGTGTTGAGGTCCTTGATTATGGGCTTGCACAATAATGGGTGAAAAAAGAGTTTCAATGATTGATTATTTGAAAACATTCAAGGCTAGGTTGGGGGGAACATGGAGAATATCCTTTGGAACCTCCTTTTAATCGATAAGGTTTTGGATGATCATCTTAAAAGACCCACATCTATCTACCACATGTCCATTTGTGTGATGATACATACAAAACTCATTCTCTATAAACCAAATGGGTTTTGGAAGAGAATAATTGATGGGTTTGATTTGAGGGAGTCTAATGATAAAAGCCCTTATAAGTTTGTCAAGGATTGAGGCATATGATTCCCCTAGCAGGGTATACTACCTAAGAAGAGGGTGCACCCATGGCTCTTGAGTTTGCGAGCTAATTAGTTGGTTTAATAAAGTTGGTTGGTAAAATAATTTGGATTAATATGACAAGTTTGAGTGATTTGATGGGTTGGGTATACTTGATAAGGTTGGTGGGTTGGAAAATTTTGGTTGATAGTTATTGGTTTGATTTGGTGAGGTTGGTTGGTTTAACAAGATTGGTGGGTTTGAAAAGTTTGGTTGGTTTGCTAAGGTATATAAGGTAGGTTTTTTTGAGAGGTTGGATAAGGTTGAGGTATTTGATATACTTGGCATGGTTGATATGGTGGGTAGGTTTGATATGTTTGGGTGGCTTAAATTTTTTGGATGGTTCAATATGGTAGGTTGATAGTTATGGGTTGGATTTGATGGGGTTGATAAGGTTAAAAAGGTGGGTAAGGTAGGTTGGATTTATAGGTTTGATAACATTGGTAAGGGTGATATGATTGATTGGTTATAATTTTTTTTTATAGTTGTTGGTTGAATGATTGTTGGTTTGATTTGATGAGGTTGATAATGGTTGGTTTGATAGCTATTGGATTGATAGTTATGGGTGGTATGGATAGGGGGATAGAAGAAGTCTTAGTTTTTATATAAATAAGGTTGACACAAAGGGGGTATAGGTGATTGATATGATGGTTGAGGTAGGTGATCAAAAGTTTGATATGGTTGAGGTAATTCATATGATGGTTGGGATAGGTAACCCAAATATTGGTGAGGTTGACATAGTTGAGGTGGGTTATGACAAGGTTAAAATAAGGGTTGAAAGGTTATTGCTTGCTTGAGGTGATCATCAAGTGGTTGTTGAAAGGTTGTGAATTGGTTGTAGTTGAGGTTGAATTGACTGCAGGCAAGGTTGGGTTGGTTGAAGGTGAGCTTAGGTTGGTTATAGGTGAGATTGGATTGATGGTATGTAAGGTTGGGAGCACTAGTAGATCATGATGCAAGGTAATGATCTAAGGAAAGAGGGTTATCATCTAAGAGTCTAAAAAAGTTAAGATATATATCCAAAAATATAGGTGGGTTCCCCATTGAACAAGGCAATAGAGATGAGGTGGATGAAGGAAAAATGGTAGAAGGTTTCCAAGGGAAGTTAGATTCCACACAACTCAAACAAAGAGAAAACAAGAAAAATTCAAAATAAGATAAAACATACACTAAATCACATTAAATCCTAAGGTTCTTTTTAGTCTCTCTTGTGGATTATGCCTTAAGTTTGAATTGTGTGACTCAACTTGGATTGTGAAGTGGGTACTAGAAAAGAAGTCTATGGTTGGGTTTTAGGTTGTGTTTAGGCTCTAAAAAAGATCTATATTTGAAATCAATATGTGGCTTGGTATTTGGGCCTGCCCTTCACTTCACATACCACAACGATAAGGGTGTCGGGTGCTTATCCAATATACACCAATTTCTAGAATTTATACTTAACCAAAGAGATCAGTTGGTTCTACACTTGGTAATGACCTCAAAGTAAGATTTTTAGGAAAGGGTAAGGTGACCTCTAGGTGATAAAAGCCTAATCAGGCCTTATCTCAAGTTGTTTGATGTTTGATTGATGTAGGTGGTTTGGTTTAGTGTGTGCAACCAAAGTGATGCTATGATTGAATTACTTTGCTTTAATTTAAAATATGTGAGTTAAAATCACAAGCAATTAATATATGCAATTGATTTTAAACCCAAAATAAATTTCAATTTCGTTTATGAGCACAAAATACTGATAAGAGCATATAAATTCAAACAAAATAAACTTGAGTAGAGACTCAAGGTCCCACCAGGCGTGCCACAATGTTTCATGTAAATTTTTATTTATTTTATGTTTAAAAAGAGAGTAAAACTTGAAATAAGGGTGAGGTTAGTATAAATTAGATGTGGTTTTCACTCTGTAATCCAGATGATTGTGGTTACTCTTCTTTAGCTTGGGAGGATGACCTGTAGATGAGAAAGAGACTAGAAAATGGTTGATTAGTTGGGTAGGTAGGTGGATTTCCTAGCAAGCTATATCCAAGAAGTACAAAACTTCTTTGGAGGTTGTTAATCCACCTTTTAGAACAAGTTAATGTTGATGAAGTTGATGATAAGAGAGGTTGCATAGAATAATGAAAGTACTTGATCAAAATAAATGAATAATTTTCAAAATAAATTATTATTTTAACAAAATAACATTGAAGGTAAATGCTAAATTATCAAAATATGGTTCAGGTATGGTCATCTTGTTGTTTTTGGTCTGTGTTATGACAGAAGTCAAGAAAATAGGGTTTTAGTTAAGGTTGAGAAGTGATTTATGCTTGTTGATTTTGTGTGTCTAGTGTTACACAATGATTGTTGGTGGTTAGGGTGACCATTGATGGTTAGGGTGACCGTCAGTGGTCAAGGTGACAATTAACAGTTAGGGTGACCATCAATAGTCATTATGGGTTGTTTACAAAAAGGTTTTATGGGTTGTTAGAGGTTGGTTAATCATCTTGAGGGTAATAGAGAGCCTTAGAGGTATCGAGGGAAAAATTTTGGTACTTGAGTGGTTGAGAATGGTCAAAGAGTGTTTTGGTGGAATAGGTAATATATAGGGTTTTAAAACTGTTGAAATTAAATAATTGAAACTTTATATAAGAATAATATACTTAGCTTGTAGTTGATATTTGATAGCTTGAAGAAGTCCTAGAGTTAGGACGTTAGAAGCTAGAGGAATACCTACATAAGAAGCTCATATCTCTTGCCCAAGAAGTTTTGATGATGATTTCTCTGATTCTAGATCTAGATCATTTGGCTTTCACCTTATCCTCTTCTTATAGGAAGGAAGGAGAGGTGCAAAAAGATGTTAATAAGAGGTCCAAATTTCTATCTAATTTTAACTTTGACATGCATGGGCTCGCACATGAATTAGACAATTTAATTATAATAAAGTAATTTAGAGTGAAGTTGGTGTTTGATTATTTAGGTGGTGCAAACCTAATCGTCAACGGTCAGGGTAACTGTTGATGGTTAGGGTGACCATCAATGGTCAAGGGTCTAAGGAAAAGTTTGGTAAAAAGGTGGGTTAACCAATAGGTCAATTTTGACTTGGGTTAGGTGGATTAGGTTTGGTTTGTGGTCGAATGGTCAAGGTTGGTCCCAAGGGGGCCTGAGGTGGTCTAGGGGCATTTTGACATCTAAAACCATTGTGTATGGTTTTCTAGTGTCTATAATTAGTATCATTAAATATTTCAGCATGTTGATCATCATATTTGGCTACCTTGGCATTGTTTTCATTCTTATCATCTATTATTACATTAAAGACTTATCCAGGTCAATTGGTTGCATATTGATTTGATTTCAAAAATTTCAAAGTGATTCTACTTATGCAAGATCTACACCATTAAGATCATCAAGATGTATACTACTATGATATTCATTATTATGTTCATTATCATCTTAATAATTTTCAAGTTCATGGATGTCATCATTAATAACATGTTCCTCTACACCTATGTTTTCTTTATGAACATTTGCATCCACCTAAAAAAATAACTTCCATTTCATCATTTTTATTAATTTTATATTGCACATAAATACATGGTTGGATCAAATGATTCTAATTATAATAATTTTCAAAAAAAAAAACCTTAAACATTTCCTTATAGGTACAAGATATCTAACCTTCTTAGAGGGCATAAAATATTCTCATGAAAACATCATGAAAGCCAAATAATTTTTTCATAGATTATTTCCTTTTTAAGAGGAATTCATCAATCATACTTGAAATCCTAATGCAATATAAATATGTATCCCACTGGAGTAAGACCTAACATTTTCCATGATCAAAATAAAGATTGGGTTCACTATATATTTTTAATTTATTTTGACATTTAGATGATCTAAAAATGTTAAAACTAGTGCTAATCCAGATTTTGTAAAATTGAGAATTTACCATATATATATATATATAAATAATAGAGATTTATTGGACTTTCTATATTTATATTTGACCATGATAAAATAGAGGCACTAATCTAATTTTATAATTTATACTGCTCACTTCCTGCATCATTGATCTAGAAAATGTTTTGTATTAGCTCTGTGACTGTTTGAATTAGGAAACATGACCTCAAAACTTGTTAGGATGTTTTTGAAGAAGCTTAGACCCTTAAAATGACTAATACCATCTTCTTCCTTATAAAACTATCTAGGTCAATTGTGTCAGTTTAATTCATCTCAAATTATTGTGCTTACCTTTTTAGATGGTTTCTTTGTATTTTCTTGTCCTTAGCTTTCTGGATAGACCTTGATTTTTCTACTCCTAGCCTTGAAACCATATATTCAATATATACAAAAGATTTAATTGGAAAAATGGGTTAGAAATAAATATTAGACAACTCAAACCACTCTCCGCTAAGGAATTGAGTGTTGTTCTTACATTACAATACTTTGAAGAGGGCTCAAATCATACATAGTTTTCTCGTCTAGGTGTGTGCTTGAACCATCATGATCATGCTATAATGAAAATAAACATTAAGATTTTGACATTTGAAAACATTCAACTTAGACCCTTATTTTGTGTTTATAGATGGTTATAAGGCTTTTCTTTTGAGGGTATTTCAAATTTTATTCTTTTTAAGGTAATGTCTCAAGAGAGTGCAAATGGATTTTTCAAGCTTGTAAGTGATTATCAATGTAGTGACCAAATTTATAAGAAATTAGGCTTGATTTGTATTTCTATGAGTCTTTGTGATTTCATCACATGACTAAAATATGATATGTGTCTAAGCTGAGGTAAGGGAGACATTAGCTATTAAATATCCTAGGACATTATTGATAAAGGCGAACACATGTAGTAATCAAAAATTTCTAACTAATTCTAGAATTTTTGAGAGGAACTCAAAATGATAGGTAATATGGAAAAAATATTCTTAGAATTATAGAGCATTCTTTCAAAAACTAGGGTGATCCTAAATATCTTAATAGCCAATTGGGTTGTCCAAGACAATAGATTGGTAAAAAAGTAAGGAAAAGTGTGTACACAAGTCAAATGTGTATGCACAAGTCATTTATGTCATATATATATATATATATATATATATATATATATATATATATATATATATATATATATATATATATATATATATATATATATATATATATATATAAATATTTTCAAGTGTCAAATAACAAATTTGGGTGTCTACACAAACTTGTTCTAGAGTATGGATTTGATGATAAGGAAACAAAAAAAATGTTTAATAAATCCCCCATTTTAAAGGTTTTTTAAGGTGTTATGAGATGATTAGGATTTCAATAAAGAAGATCAATTCAATAGATATTTTTGTAGAATAATATAAAAAGGGAGTGAGTTTTTTAGAGACCAGGTGTAGAGGAACAATGTCTTGAATTTTGACTCACACAATATTATAGTTTCCAAGTAGATACTTGTATAGTCTTATGTAGTGCCAAGATAAGAGTGGCATGATTATGTTCATTCAATAAAATTTATTTTTCACTCATAATTTTATGGGTTTATTATAATTATTAGAGCCTTATATTTGCACATTTAAATTACTCTATAGTAGGACTTTATGTAATTATACTTGAGTATTATTCCCACATTACATAAGACACTTGGATTTGTATGGTATTATACCCACTTCCCAATTAAATTAGGTATATCACTCTCATTTTCAATAGGATTATTGTTATTTTCAATTCAACCATGAATTTGTATTAAAAAAATGAATGCACCATTTATTAATTGTTAAATTACATAATTTTAACATGATTGTGTACTTTTGCATTTATTAGTTGTTAAATTGCTTTATTTTTACATGCTCATTTACTTTTAATTTACTTATCCTTTGGAATGTTTTGTTTATTTTTTATGGTCATTTACTTGTCTCTCAACTATTCCAACACCCATTTTATCTCCCCTCTGATATCTAATTATTATCTCCATTCCTTGTTCCCACATTTTTCTCTTTTTAATTGTTGTAGGTTGGCTTGGGCATAGTAGGTTCCTAATTTTAATTTAATGTCTATAAATACAAATGCATTATAGTTTATTTATGGATCTTATATAAAACAATAGAATTCACTATTATAAATATTCTTGTAAAACCAATTAAGATCCTACACCAAATTTGGTTCGATTATAAGTCATTATGGAGATTATTTTTACCTAAAAATGTTTTTTATGCCATTAATGACCCCTATACATGGTATATGTATACTACCTTTATCTATGATATTCCCAATCAACCCCCAATCCAATTAAATCCTACACCACTTAACTATTATTTTTTTACATTAAATATGGTCCTCAAGGCTATCTTTAAACCCAAGCCTAATAAAGCCCAAGATATACAAAATTTAAAGGTTGAATTTATCAAACAGAGTCTACATGTTTTGTCTCTATATATCTCTAATGTTTAAAATTTAATTGTTTCACATGGTCTTCCCCAAAATTTGACATCTCATATTATTCATCCCATCTTCAATTATGGAAATTATCTTCAAGCATGGAACTACTGTACAATCATGATTGGTAAACTTTGATAAGTTTTTTCTAAAGTGTTAGTTGATTATATCTCCAAGTGGGCAGAGACAAAGACATAAAAAAAAGACTAGATAACGTTTAAGAGTAATCACTGAGAAATTCATTACATATTCACTCTTTTTGTTGTTATTGAGGAAGGAAATGCTAGAAAACGTATGGTGTATTGTTGTTTTTGGAATTTTGTAATGCATTTGATATAGTGCTAGGCATATTTTGATTTATAGATACATAGTTCTTTCAAATTTAGTAATTTATGTGGTAATGACTATATATAATGTATTTTTTGGACATTTTCATACAAAAATGAGCATTATAGATAGAATCCATAGTACCATAGGTGTGAATCATGGCTATCCACTCTAACCTACTCTCTTTGGATTAGATATATTGATGAATTAGAGGATATTATTTCAAAATAAATGATAGGTATTAGTGACTATAATATCTTTTGTATTTCCATTGCTATTAGATATACAAAATTTAAAGGTTGAATTTATCAAACAGAGTCTACATGTTTTGTCTCTATATATCTCTAATGTTTAAAATTTAATTGTTTCACATGGTCTTCCCCAAAATTTGACATCTCATATTATTCATCCCATCTTCAATTATGGAAATTATCTTCAAGCATGGAACTACTGTACAATCATGATTGGTAAACTTTGATAAGTTTTTTCTAAAGTGTTAGTTGATTATATCTCCAAGTGGGCAGAGACAAAGACATAAAAAAAAGACTAGATAACGTTTAAGAGTAATCACTGAGAAATTCATTACATATTCACTCTTTTTGTTGTTATTGAGGAAGGAAATGCTAGAAAACGTATGGTGTATTGTTGTTTTTGGAATTTTGTAATGCATTTGATATAGTGCTAGGCATATTTTGATTTATAGATACATAGTTCTTTCAAATTTAGTAATTTATGTGGTAATGACTATATATAATGTATTTTTTGGACATTTTCATACAAAAATGAGCATTATAGATAGAATCCATAGTACCATAGGTGTGAATCATGGCTATCCACTCTAACCTACTCTCTTTGGATTAGATATATTGATGAATTAGAGGATATTATTTCAAAATAAATGATAGGTATTAGTGACTATAATATCTTTTGTATTTCCATTGCTATTTTATTGTTTACAAATGATATTATTTTCCTTCCCTCACATTCAATTATAGGTTTTCAAAATCAATGTTATGTTTTAAACAAATTTTATGATAAAAATTTCTTTGAAGTAGGTATTTAAAAAAATAAATAAATAATATAATTCAATGTAACCTATAAAGTGCCATTTATAATAAATTATATATATATAAATCACAATAGGCCGAGGTGGTGCACTCTTACACTTATTTGAGTGTGGGGTGGGGTGGGTTTCGACCACTTATTAACCTTGTACTTGAAATAGAAATAAGACATACAAAAGGATATGGAACATTGACATCCTTGGAAAAACAATGTTTTCAACACCATTTTCATGATATTGAAACAAATATTTCATTTTTTCATATGTTACTTACATCCACACTATTGTACATGGATGTAAGGTTTCAAATGTATGAAAGTATTTTTCATAATTTTTATATCAAATAACATTTAATCCAAAATAATGGTTCCTAACTTAATTATTTCCTCTTTATCACTTTACTTTCCCACTTTATCACTATGGTATATAGAATCTGATGTTTGGAAAATTCTTTCTTTAGTTAGAATATGTATCCATATTTATCTTCAATCTTCTATGCAACTTGTCAAATAAGAATGCACATATTTTTGGCATGTAAGAGATATGTATCTCCTTTATACCATAGATATGGATAAATAAGGACTCTCTATCTTGTATTTCTTTTATTAATACTTCTTAACTCACTAAACAAGAAATAAACAAAAGTATTTATGAAGAGATAAATCAATTTTATTTGAAATTTACATGGATTAACTCAAAAGAGTCTTTGAAACCATTATTTTTATTATTTATACAAAAATAAGATGTTTCCACCTTGTTTAAGAACTTGTTTTTAATTGAGTTTTGGGTTTTTCCTAATCAACTTTAAATTAAATATGATCATGACTTCCCACAAAATAAGCATTGCATGAATAAAATATTGCCATCTTGCTTAAATACCCTTTTTATCTCAGTTTTGGATTTACTCTCATCAAATTTAACTATAACCTTCTATAAAATAAGTATGTATATCAATTATATTTTAACACAAAAATAAATAACATTTTGTTTATAACGATTTTTATTTAATATTAAAACCAGTTTATCTTTAAAACATTTTAAAATTGAATTTTAAAGACAACAAAAAATCATATATTCATATTACATGATCCAAATTTTTAAAGATTTATTAAACAACATACATTTTATTAGTTTTAATATTTAATTTTAAATTAAAATAATTATTTCTCATTAAATATTTTTCAAAACATTTTTTTTAATTTATAGTTTAAAGGATGCAGATGCATTGACAATCATATGAAATTTATGAAATCTCAATTGCAATCCCAAACTTTAAAGACAATAATATCTATATTAAATTACTCACAAACGTTTATTGAACAGTTATAAAAAAATTCGAAGTTTATGTCAAAAAAATATTGAAAGATATTGGTTTTCCATGATATTTGTTTGAATCGTTAAATTATAATTATATTAAATTAAAAAAATTAACAATTAAGAAAGTAGATAATAGTTATATTAAATTATATTAAAATAAATTATAATTATAATTATATTAAATTAAAATTGGTATTTATTTAAATCGTTAAATTATTATTATATTAAATTAAAATAATTAAAAATTAAAAAAATAGATAATAAAATTAATTAAAAAAAATTAATAAAATAATATTTAAATTAATTAAAATAATTTTATTATATTCAATTCCATCTAAATTCAAATTTCAATTATATATTAAACTAATAAAGAACGTTAGAAATGTTTATGAAAATATTACTTTTATACATATCCAATGACCCTTCAGTAGAGACAAACTTAAAAAAAAGAGTATTGGAATTGTTTTTCCATTTATTGAGTATATTCAATAAAATTCTAACCTGAACACTCAGGTTGTACAGGGAAAGGAAGACGGTTAGACTTCCGCTAGTACAACATTGTCTTGAAACCTAGCTTACAGTGTATAGAAGGATGCTGCTAAAACGATTTATAAACATGGATTACGTTACAATTTTTTCTTGGTTACAAATTCGGCTGGGTTAAGAGATCAGATAACCTAGATTGACTAAGAGTGTTCTTCCGCCCTGGTCATATGGCAGAGCCGGCTTGGCTGCGGGTGAAAAGACATTCTCCGCCTCATTTGATGAGAGGAGGGTTGTATGAGGGCGGAGAGAGCTCTTCTAACCCATTCTCTTTCCACGCTGCCGATCCTCACCAGCGAATTGGTCATGGCAGAACTCCCGGGGTGCAGCTTCGTTGAAAAACTGAAAGATGATATTCTGTGGACACTGCAGCGGAACGACCCTGGATGCGTTGTAGGCGAGCAAATGCACGTCTGAGCGGCGGTAAAAACCTCCTTTTTAGAAAGGCCGCCGCCGCCGCCGCCTCTGGGCGGAGGAGGCCGTGAGAACGGAGCCTTTGGCGAAACAGATCGCAGACAGGCGGCGGAGGTGCGGCTAGGCGACCTGGATCTGGGAAAGTCACGCGGAGGCGAAGGCGGAGGCGGTGGCGGTATGCGTCGGGAAGAATGGCTCCTCCGCTCCATTCATTAACTCATTTCTCAAACCGTTTGAGATGAGCAGAGCTTTGGGAGCTCGGTAGTCGATAGGGAATGAGCGGGGTTTTTTATAGCTGTGTTATAAACCCGCTTTAACGGTTTAACTGATATAATGCAGATTTGGTGTATTGGGAGCGGGGAGACATTGCAGTGATTGCTGGCACGCGTTTATTGAATAGAGAGGGCCACCTGGCGCAAGACATGACATACACGATGAAGGCAAATCCTCGGCTCACTCATCCGTGAAAAAGATTCCCAATCATTATCCATTCTCTTTTCACTCTTCTTTTAAATTTTTTTAATGCAGCAGTGCAATCCGGCCATTCATGTCTTGCCGTGAATAAATTCTTCAAATTTTCAAGGGCCGGAGGCACTGAACATTTAGGTCACGAATCTCCACGTGTCGCTTTATTTGTTTCTTTTTATTCATTGTTGTCGAAAGTAGACCGTATTCATGGGTTGGTAATATATATGGGTTGGTTTAATGGTAAAGAATGTGTTTTTAAAATGAATATAAGAAGTTTAAATTTTATAAGGGTAATATATATATATTTTGTATATTTGTATTGTTCATATTTAAAATCATATTTTAATTGAAAGTAAAATAAGATAGTTTAATATTGAAAGAATTTTTTAATGGGAGTATAATAAAATTGAGGGTAAGGTATGTACCTTTTATATATATATATATATATATATATATATATATATATATATATATATAGAATCATGAGTAAAGTACAATTTAATGAGAGTTTAATATTATAGGAATAAGGTATGTACTTCTTGTAAGTATGTATATTAAAAGAATATTATAATGAGAGTATAATAGCAACAAGTGTAAGATATATACTTTTCATATGTATATATAACATGTAAGATACATACCTTTTATATATATGTATAATATCATTGGTAAGATATAGTTTAGTGGGAATTTGATGGTATCAAGAGTAAGGTATGTATCCCTTGTAAGCATTTATAGCATTATGAATAAAGTATAGTTTAATAGAAATATGATGACACTAGTAATAACGTATGTACCCCTTGTAAATATGTATGCTTCATATTTGAACATAGTTCAATAAAAATTTAATAACACCAAAGATAACATATGCCTATTTCATATTCGAAGCACAATTTAATAGAAATAAGATGATAATATGGACCATAAAAAGAACTTTCATTTTACTTTTCTCTTTCAAATACCAAAAGAAACTTTATACCCCATATTTTAAATTAATTATATACCATAAACCAATCACTTACTTATATATCTATTTTCATTAATTCTACTTCAATTAGCAAAATTGTAGGTTTAATGCATAGTAATCTCTATTCAAATTTTTTGTTTCTCATTTTGTTTTCCCCAATTGTTGGCATTCACTTGGCTTGTACCTCTATTTTTCTCCCCATGTTTGGATATATTGGGAGTGTTTCTACCATTAATTTTAGCTTGCATTGTGATGCATTTTGATATTTTATTTAAGCATTTTCTCTTGTCATATTTTTTTTTACAAAACATCAAAAGCACAATGGAAAATTTTAGTGTTTTGTTTTTGTGATGTATTAGCTACCAAGTGCATGGGGCCTAAGGTAAAACATCGGTATGAGTGTCTACCATATTACACATGCTAGGAGTCTTCTACTTACAAAAGTCTATTTTTTCCCTAATTCTCCTTCCTAAAACCTTCCCAAAACTTTCTCCACATATCTTCATGTATGACAAGAAGATATTCAAGATGATTATAGAGTACAAAATGATCATAAGGTGGAGTGAGGAAAAGTGTAGATAAGAATTATATTTAGTAGATTAACATTTGTCTTAGTAATTTTTTTTTGAGTTTCAGAGAAGGGTTTCACAAACATGATTAACATGAGGGTTTCAAGAATCTTTGAATATTTCTAATTAGTATATCTACAGAGATTACCCTTAAGTTATGGTTTCAAAAATCCCCTTAACCCCAGGGTTCAGAACTAGAAATTGAAAATATGTACATGGAGTAGTAGAGTTGGAACACAACAAGATATTTCATGGACACATTTCAATAATGTTTCCTAAAGTCATCTCAAAAAAAAATTAATTCGATGATATATTCTCATTGTATTCATAATTTTGATGGGTGCTCCATTATGTATTGAACACTATATTTTGTATTATCAATAAATTATTTGTTAATACAAATAAAAACTTACCTTCACCTATTTTAGGACTCTTTCCTCCACCTTTCCCCTATCCTTTTTTTTACACACATAGTGTAATATGTGTGAGTCATATTTTGGTGTTATTTCGTTAATACCTTGTTAATGTTAGATTTTAATGTTGACATAAAATATATTACTTATGTATTGTTGTTTATGAAGTTTGAGATGATTTTAGTTAGTGCCAATGTTAAAAAAATGTTAATATTGAGGATTAATTTTTAGTTAGTATGCACATTTACTAAATTTTGAATAAGGTTTTTTATTATACATTAATTCACATACAAAATAGAAAATGCACATGTATTTCCTATTCTAACTCTCTTTATTCATATATAAAATCATAAAAAATCTCTTACATGCTGCATATCTCTTTACCATATACCTATGTAATAATTATCACTATACTCTTTATCTCATATATTACTTCGAATATGAATTGCACAAATTATTCCTTTTTATAATGTTTTTTTATGTTCTCTTCCACACTATTTTACATCATTATATTATCTTTAAAAGATAAAGGTTCCATCTATTCACTAATAGTTACTTTTGGTAATTATTGATTTACACTTCACCCTCTTAACTACGAATTAGAGTATATTTACTTATATACAATAGTTTATATGTATGTTCTTATATAAACTATAATATAAGATTTATCCAAAATTTTGTAACATGTCATGAAGCTCCATATGATACTACACTTATATTGTGGTCTATTTTTTGCCTTTGCAGTGTATCTTTATGCTCTTATAATTCTACAGAAGAATCATGCAAAGATTTACCTATATTTTATAATTTTTTCTTGTCCTCAAGACATCTCTAAATAAAATTGGTAGGAAGAATACAAAACAACTTTCTATCTTGTATCTTTATGTGAAAATGATTCAAATGTTTTATGAGAAAAGGATAACATTATCAACAACTATAAACTTGAATGTCTGACATAGGATACTTAGTTCTATTGCTGAGCTTGTCCATTTACATTTATAAGACAATTTTATCCCTTCCGAAAAAAATCCTTCTTTAGTTGTCGTTATTTTGAAATCTCTAAATTAATTGTATTGATATTATGCATACTCATGACGTCAATTCCATACTCTAATATTTTCACAAGTTACCACAATACTTGTGCGATAAAAAAATAAATTATCAAATACCTTTTAGCATCACTTTAACTCTTTTACTTCTTAGGAAACATTTTAGATTATGCAATAACTATGTTGAATGATTTGATGCTCTAGAATATAATATAGGCATTTATAAGGATTTACAAATATTCACACATGGCTACTACTTTGTTCTATTTATATGTCATCTTTACTATCACTATGACATGTGTGAAGTTTATGTAGTACACAAAAATACACTTCTAAATTAATATATAATCTAACCACCATTTACTTCAATTTTGAAACATTTTATCATCCTTGACACTTATTGCACCAAGATACCATTTACTAGTTTTCAACTTGGTGTTCAATCTATATATTTTTCTATTTTTTTCTCTTATTTTTTTCAAAATTATTTTGTATTATTGTATTTTTTTTTTATCTTTTACACATTTTTTTATGGTTATAATTTTTTTTGTGTTCCTTTACTTTGGTACCAAAAAATCTTTTATTTTTTTTGCTTCTTCTTCTTCCCAATATTCCTATGTTTTTCCATATTTTACTTCTCATCTATAAAAATATTCTTTTTTTGAATTATTGTGGATAATATTATCTCCATGGTTCTAGTAACTCCTCACCTTATTCTACCTCCATTTTAAGGTATCTTGCATCATTTTATTTCACAAGATCCTTTATTTCATTATTTATATAATTACAATATTTCAACATCTTTCCTAACTCTTTCACACTTGAACCATAATTTTAGATTAGCCTATGCATCCATGATTAATATTCCTATAAGTATCTTATAATTATATCATTCATAATATTCACATGTAAATCTCCACTTCCAAAAAAAAATAATTGATTATTTTGGGTTTGTAGCATCTTTTCTGGGTTTGTGGTATTTTTGGTGGATATGGGAACACTTTTA
The DNA here is from genome assembly GCA_037957365.1 of Torreya grandis. Classification (NCBI taxonomy): domain Eukaryota; kingdom Viridiplantae; phylum Streptophyta; class Pinopsida; order Cupressales; family Taxaceae; genus Torreya; species Torreya grandis. Next base: position 399,721 of record JARHVA010002492.1, on the reverse strand, counting down.
TTTATGTGGAATAACTTCTAAACTCATTTTTTGTGTCACCTATATATCCATGATGCAATATTTGCCTCTTATTTTGAGTTGATTTCTTCACTCTTTATGTTAATCTAACCATCCTTATGTATTTCATAGTCTTTAAACAATTTGGTATCTTTTCTAATCGAGTTTATGCCAAAACATCATGGTCCCATTATATTATGTTCCATGCAGAAGACATATACATTTCTAATGGTAAATAGACTATTATTCCAAGGTCAATGCACAAAGTTTAGGGATAAGAAAATGGCTAATTAAAAAAAAATTATCATTGCTTACAAACAATTAGTGCCCTTTTTCAAATAAAACAAAATTAATTTTAAATGCATCATTGCTAACCTGAGAGTGTGTACATTTTTTTAATATTAAGGGTTCATGCCCATTGAAGTGTTAAAATGTATATGCCCTTTTCATCACAAGGGAAATCCACCATTCGGTAATTCAAAGGATGTGGGCCCTTTGTATTACAAAGGATGTATGCCCTTGATTTAACCTTTTAGGGTTTTAATAAGTAAAACCTTTGTTTAGATTAAAGGGATGAGATGTCTAACTCATTTAAATAAATTTCAATAATTAAGAAATAATATGTTATAGCATTTGACCTTATTTGAATTTCTAAAAATATCAATATATAGGCATAAATATTGACTTATCTAAAAATCAATTATAATGCATGATTTGGGTTTTGAAAATTGGGTTTTGGATAGTTTTGAGTGTCATCAATAGGATTCTAGTGTTTGTCTACTCACTAGATAGTAGCATCCCATATGGATAATAGTGCCATGTTTGTGTAGTATCCTCAAGGTGGCCATAGTGTCCCCTTTGTAGGATTTTTCCTATTTTTTGAGAGCACCTACACCTATTTTTTATGTCATGTTCCTGCGTGCATGAAACCTAGAGCTTTGTGTTGTGCCTAAAAAACTTAATTTAGTGTGCAAACCCTAATCCTTCTTACAAGTATGGCATGATAAATAATTATGTGTTTGTTAGTAGGATAGAATATACATCCTTAACACCTCATTATGAAGATATTTGCCTACATACCAATACTACAAAGAGGGATCAAGCCCGATGTAAATCTCCCACATAGTGCTTGATGCAAGTACAAGTGAATGCTAGAATGAGAGTGGAATTGGATGCCTTGAATGTTCTTTATCTTTGAAATCTTTGAAAACTAGGATAAGGGTTGTTATATATGGTAGTATGCATAGGTAGGGTAGAATAGGGATCAAATACCTTAATTTTCTCAACTTGTCTTTGGTTTGAATGGGCTTTTGCATCTATTTTCCATCTAGTGTATAGAGGTCAATTAGACATGTATTTACAGAGTTTTTTAGCTTGTGCAGATAAGAAAATATGCTTAGGATAACATTAATAGGGTTACACATTTGAAAAAGTGTCCATTGAGAAGAGATATGGCTAAGGATAGTAGCTCCTAGTTGGGGACACTAGTGCCATGTGGTTGTAGTGTCTCAAATGTGGCACTAATGTCCACTTGGCAAACTACTAATCAAGTTGGGTTGGGACCTAAGAAGATAGTTCTAGGACTATGTTTTGATTGATTATAGGTGAATTTGGTCTACATAATGACTAGAAAAGTATGTTTAAGCCTATGAGATAGCTCTAGGGCTAAGCTAAGATATGGTAACTTAATTGACACTCTTAGTATCCAATTACCACTTTTAGGTGATTATATTTGCCCATACTTTATGCTAGTAATGCATCAAAGTGAAATGAATAGTATAAAGGAAAAATAAGTGTACATGGACTTACCTTGGAAGTGAAGCCTATACAACTGAGTTTGAGTATGCAAATTTGGTCCTGCATATGTGAAACATTATCCAAATTAATGTCATGCAATGAAACATGCAAAAAATAGTCCTTAATTAAGAGATGATCAAAATCAAAAGACTATGATAAAATAATGTAACTGAGTAAAGATGAGTAAAGAGAGAGGAAAGGAACAAATACACCTCATTAGGTAAGAGAGCTAATGCGTGAACTTGGTGACAACCTATGTGTGTAAGTGTACACAGTGATCATATAGTTGAATAGCTTGGACTGAACTGATGACTTTCTCAATCCTCATATGGGTGGCTCAATAACTCAATCTGATTTTAACTCCATCATTTCCCACCCTTGCTTAATAGATCCTGATCTTTGTGAATAGCTTGGATAAGAATGCAAGTGTGTATAACCCTCTCATGTAGGTGTCTCAAGAACTCAAGTAGGACATGAATCCATCATTTCCCACTTATGTGAAGTAAATGTATCTGTAAATATACTATGAAAAGTGATGAAAATATCTAACTAAGTAAATATAACTATGTATGTTAGTTCCACAACCACTCAGTTATATTAGGTTGCTTTGGGCCATTTAGGAATGCCAACCACTACAAATGAAGTAAGACATGAATCTATTGATAACCTAGAATGTGATAACAAGTGTATAAATGTAGAGAATGACATGGAGTTTGTCATTCCATCTGATCTACCTATGTGTAGCTGAGTATATGGAAACTATGTGTCATACACATGCCCCCAATCTAGTATCTAAGTATATTGAATCTGAATTGAGTATGTAATAGTTGAATGCATGTAATTGAACTAAATGTGGGAGTGATCATTCCATGCATGATTCCCCCAAATTTGAGAAACTGGCATGAATCTGAGTTGAAATGAATATATCTAATCTAAATCTAAACATAATTGTCAAACTTGTGACTATATTTGTGAAAATATGTATCATACTTGGTGTATTGGTCTGAGTGATCTAGACTATCCTAAATCTGGGTATATTGGACAATCATTCCCTATAGTGGATAGTAGCACCATGTGGTGCTAGTGTCCTAATGTGGACATTAATGTCTGCCTAGTCTGATTTTTATGTGATCTAATCAGAAATCTGAGTCTTTGTTCTATTCTATGTTTGCCTTGAGTCTAATGTCTAAAATTGAGCCCATGTGCTAAATTTCATCTATGAAAAACAAAGTAGGAACCTAGTCTCTATGACAAACCCTTATGAATGGCCCCTCTTTTTAGGGTATTTGTGAAATCTTTGTAATAACTTCCCTCTAAAGAAGTATCTCTAAAAAAAGAAATTAGCCAAAGCATGTGCATGATATTCCAATATAATGTACAAACATAACATTAGAATGTAAATGTAGCTAAGCATGAGCAAGTAATGTAAGATGTATGTTGTAATCCATCATTTCACAAGGGTGTCAATATAGATGTACTAAATTTTTATAGAAATAAATTTGAGTAACTACCTAGGGGTGGTGGGCATAATGTCCATCATGGCTCCAAAGTACAAAAAAAGATGCATGAGATCCTTAATGGCATAGAAAACCAGTGTGTGTGTGTCTGTGTGTGTAATAAATAAATGAAAGTGTCATGGTATAAAATCATATAAGGAAGAAATCATATAATCACATGAGGCACACAAAATATAGGACAAGGGGCCGTAATACAAGGGACATGGGCACATGTCACTAAATACAAGAATGAAGACATACAAGGACATGCTCAAATGTACACATACATAAGCAATAAGTAACTTCGCATAGAGACACATAAAATGACATGTTTAAATGTCCACACATATAAGCATGAAATCACACACAAAGGACATGGTCACATGCCCAAGGCATACAAATAGAGCAATGGTGTAGAGCTAAAGAATAATGGCATATTTAAATGCCCTCAAAGATGTAAGAAGCATAAGAATAAAAGCAAGTATAATATAGGAAAACTAGAAATGAAAGCATGTATAAATATGTAATACAAACATATGTAAATGTTAGGATGTACATATGCTAAGTGTAACTAGTGATAGTTGGTAAAAAATCTGAGCAATGAGGAGAAATAATAAATATCTAGATAAATCAATGCGTAAAATGAAATGTATAGTATGTAAAGATAAATCTTGGCTATAAAAATTGTATAGGAGATGACCCCAGTGGGTAGATGTATCAAATGTATAAACCTGGATCAGTGTAAATGCATCTAATGGGTAGATTATAACTAGTTTAGATTAGTGTAAGGGATCAGAGTCATGTCTGGAATCTACAAGCACTTGACAATAAAAAGTGAAACATGTGTATGATAAAAACTAACTATACTAGGATAGCTAGCAATATGCAATATCATGCAAGTATTATAAATGTAAACATAGAAATGCATAAAATCTATAAATTTTGTGTTTTCATAATATTTGAATGTTTTTGTATTTTGACATGTTATATTATTTTTGTGTTTTATTTAGTATAAGCTATGTACAAGAAAATGAAATAAACTATGTACAAGGAGCGAGAGAGAGAAGGAAGTATGTACAAGGGTAGGAACCATACTAACCCATGGGTCTCATGGGAGACTCACTATCATCATGACCTATGTCAAATATGGGAACTGTGATCATGTGTGCAGTGTGAAAGGGAAACTATGACCCCATAATCTATTATGATTATAATTTGAGTCTAAAGCTACTGATTTAGTGATGATATGATGTTGTAACACTGACTATGGTGCCTTGTGAATTGTAGGGGTCTTAGGGACCCATCTGATAGAAGTAGAAGCTATAGGTAATGTAGGTTCCCTATGCTAAGAACTCCTAAAACCCAATATAATTTATCTCATTGTAAACTAAGAAGAGGAAGGTCCTCTATAACTTATGACATATCTTTGATGTAATGATCTCTCTAGTAATGTTCTTCATGGGATAGTATACATGTGTGTAGCTACCATAAAAGTAGACTTGGACTGCTTTAAGGACTCTACTAAATACTATGATGTATGGATAGGAGTTTTACTCTCTATTGTAACTGATAAACATGTAATATATAGTAAAGTTGCTTGAAATTTAAATGGTGTCTATGCTAGAAATGCCAATGGAAACTGTGTTGGAAATGCCTTTGGGATGGGAAGAAGATACTCATTTGGGAAACCATCAATCTTAACCACTTGGTTAGCATATATATACTTTAGGCATTAGTGTATTGTATATGGGATGGCTCAAAGCTATTGTGACCATAGCCTACCTATTAATATATCAAATACACCCACACTAGGTACTACTAGGAACTAAGCCACTATGTGTGCTAATCCAACATGTAATGAATCACAATCTCCTTGACAGAGCTCTAAACATGGCCAATGAAACCTCTAATGATTGTATCTATGAGGAATATATTTGACTCTATGTATCCCAAGTGTTGTAAGAGTATCATGGTCTACATGCTTATGTGTGACCCATTGTTAACCATAACACTATGAATAGGATGGTGGTCTATGTATGCTTGTAGGAAGAGCACATGTAATTTTTTGTCATTATCTAAAATATCTTGCTCTAAAAATGTGATAAGTGGTATAGGTGGCACTGTAGTGTGATACATGTCAATAATGTTATGCAATGCATATCTCCTTTATAACTATGTGATAAGAGTCTTGTGGTGGATGCACTTGGTATGTATAGTGAATACCTGATGTGCCCCTACCTCATTAGCTGTATGATTTGGAAAAGGATCTAAAACTATCTTTAGTGCCTTTGACTCTATTTTTTATTTTTTTGATGCCTCTATGGATGTGTCCACATCAATAATGTTAGCCTCAATGAGATCTTGTATCTTGTGTTTTAGTCTAATGCATCTATTTGTCATGTGGCTTGGTGCACTGTGATACTCACAAAATGCATTTGAATCATAACTCTTTGGAAGAGGTCATGTCATATCAACCAATTTAATGAGAGGGAAAGATATGACATTGCATTCCAATAGTTGTTATAAAACTCATGATGATGACTTTGGAAGTTTAGTGAAGACTCTATGCTGAGTAGTAGATAAAACCAATATGGGAGAAGGCTTAGAAGCTGCATTGACTTATGCTTTTAATCACCTTTATTTTATGTGGCCCTAACCTTATATGGAGGTTTTTTTGAACTCTTAATAGTTGATTTTGATCCATTTTTGTACTTGATTTTTCCCATTACTAATAGATTAACCTCTCTTTCCTTAATTATTTGGCACATATTGGTAAATGTGGGAATTTTTTTGAATAATATAGCTTCATGTAGTACTAGTAATAAACTATATTTAAGTATATCTTGAAGCTCTTTGTTTACCATGGGGCTAGTGAATTTGGATAAAATTATCTTATATCATAAAACATAATCAGTGACAGGCTCATTTGAATTTTGTTTTAAATGTGCCACTTGTGCATATGATATCTTATCATTGGTGTTTATAGATAAATTTTCTAGGAACATATTGGCTAAAAGAATAAATACTATGATAGATTGATTTGGCAAATCATAGAATCACTGTAGGGCATAATCCTTGAGAATGCATGGAAATAGCTTCGTAAGAAGCCAATCATTGGACACATAGTTAACGAATGCTATGTGAAAGGCTCTAAGGTGATGCTCTGGGTCACCCTTTCCATCATATTGTCTGAGATTGGATGTCATGAAATTAGATGGCAAAGGAATTTCTGCTATGTGATGTGCTAAAGGAGTATGCAAGAGAATGTTGGAATCCAAGGCATGTGATGGCCTAGTTTCTCCCTTATCAAGATGTAACACCTTAGATTGTATAGTGATAACCTCATACATAAGGGATTATACATAGGTATTTGATGTACTAGCCATAAGTGGCGTAGTTATCACTGATGGTTCAATAACAATCATAGGTTGTGCTATTTGAATTAGTTGAGTTGGCCCCACTGGAGGTGTAACAACATTATTAACTGGAGGGGTTGAAGATTGAGCATTGTGATAGGACCTAGGTTCGCCAAAGCTCTGACACAACTTGTCAGAATTAAGAGCACACATGATTACCATTATATAAGCAACTTAAGATGCAAAAATAACTAGAAGAACAAATAACTATCAATGAGAAATAGCACAGAATATGAGAGGCAACACATAATTGTATTCAACTCATTACAAAGGAAATTACAATAAAGAGATCACACTCTTCTTCCACCTCTGTGAGGCTTCCTCCTCAAGGGCTCCCAGTAATCTTCCCTCCAGAGTAATCTTCTCTCAATAGGTCACAACACACTGCTAACACAAGCTGTTGTTCACCTCATTGTACTGCCAGTACAATCGAGTACGAATTGGTACTCTAAGTAGATCTCACCATGATCTTGCTCCTTGATGTATTGCTATCACCTTGGATCTTGCTCCCCCGCCGATCTCCTTTTGACCCTGGCATACACACACCCCTGCAGACCAACCTGATCTTACTTATCACATGTAGATCTCCACCATGATCCTGCAACACCCTGCATATCAAACCTAATCTTACATACATGAAGAATCCTACTTGATTCTACCATGTAAAGAACTCTCCTAGTTCTACACTTGAGTTCTACAAGTTCTCCACTTAACAATACAACCCATGAGTCTATTATATAGATCTCATGCATATAATAATTAGACAAGCGGCTCAAAGACTCGAACTGGTCTTCATCATGCAAACTACCCATTCACTTAACTGACTGTTCATCAACAACAGTTCTGGAACCACCACAGGTGACCGACATCAGTCCTTATCTTCCTAGAGGTGACTGACACTGGCCGATCCTATCGATGCCGGTTGTTGTACACTAATCCCTGACCGACATCGGTTGTGTCTTGCCGACGCTGATGACTGCATACTCAGCATCCTCCTTCTATTTGCATCAAGGTGAAGCTTTTAGCTCCACACCCTAACAATCTCCCACTTGGAGATAAACAGCTGCACTTGTACCTAAACCAGTACTTTGTCTAATTTGCATCCTGGCTTGTATTCCTCTTCAAGCTCAATCTTAAAGACTACCCACCACACTCCTTGTGGTGCTACACCTGTGTCTAAATTTCTCCATTCTCAGCTTACCTTCTTCTGCCATTGCTATACTCCCACTCAAACAACAACCCCTGTGAGTAACCTGTAATCAACAGACACTAACTAGATCTGGGCCATCTGTTAGTCAAACTCACTCTAAGAACATCTAATCTAGCTCTGATACCATTTGATAGGACCTAGGTTCCCCAAAGCTCTGACACAACTTGTCAGAATTAAGAGCACACATGATTACCGTTGTATAAGCAACTTAATATGTGGAAATAACCAGAAGAACAAATAACTATCAATGAGAAATAACACAGAATATGAGAGGCAACACACAATTGTATTCAACTCATTACAAAGGAAATTACAATAAAGAGATCACACTCTTCTTCCACCTCTATGAGGCTTCCTCCTCAAGGGCTCCCAGTAATCTTCGCTCCAGAGTAATCTTCTCTCAATAGGTCACAACACACTGCTAACACAAGCTATTGTTCACCTCATTGTACTGCTAGTACAATCGAGTACAAACCGGTACTCCAAGTAGATCTCACCATGATCTTGCTCCTTGATGTATTTCTGTCACCTTGGATCTTGCTCTCTCATTGATATCCTTTTGACCCTGGCATACACACACCCCTGCAGACCAACCTGATCTTACTTATCACATGTAGATCTCCACCATGATCCTGCAACACCCTGCATATCAAACCTGATCTTACATACATGAAGAATCCTACTTGATTCTACCATGGGAAGAACTCTCCTAGTTCTACACTTGAGTTCTACACTTAACAATACAGCCCATGAGTCTATTATATAGATCTCATGCATACAATGATTAGACTTGCGGCTCAAGACTCGAACTAGTCTTCATCATGCAAACTACCTGTTCACTTAACTGACTATTCGTCAATAGCAGTTTTGGAACCACCATAGGTGACCAATGTTGGTCCCTGTCTGATTGGAGGTGACTAATGTCAGCTGACTACTGCCGAGGTCAGTTTCCTTTTGCACTGTCCACTGACTGACGACGGTGATCCTACCGATGTCAGTGACTACATACTCAGCATTCTCCATGTTTGTAATAAGGTGAAGCTTTTAGCTCCACACCCTAACAATCTCCCACTTAGAGATAAATAGCTGCACCTATACCTATACCAGTACTTTGTCTAATCTGCATCCTGGCTTGTATTCCTCTTCAAGCTCAATCTTGAAGACTACCCACCACACTCCTTGTGGTGTTAATCCTGTGCCTGAATTTCTTCATTCTCAGCTTACCTTCTTCTGCCATTGCTATACTCCCACTCCAATAGAAACCCCTGTGAGTAACCTATAATCAAAAAACCACTAACCAGATCTGGGCCATCTATTAGTCAAACTCGCTCTGAGAACATCCAACCTCGCTTTGATACCATTTGATAGGACCTAGGTTCCCCAAAGCTTTGACACAACTTGTCAGAATTAAGAGCACACATGATTACCATTGTATAAGCAACTTAAGATGTAGAAATAACCAGAAGAACAAATAACTATCAATGAGAAATAGCATAGAATATGAGAGGCAACACACAATTGAATTCAACTCATTACAAAGGAAATTACAATAAAGAGATCACACTCTTCTTCCACCTCTGTGAGGCTTCCTCCTCAAGGGCTCCCAGTAATCTTCTCTCAATAGGTCACAACACACTGCTAACACAAGCTGTTGTTCACCTCATTGTAATGCCAGTACAATTGAGTATGAACTGGTACTCCAAGTAGATCTCACCATGATCTTGCTCCTTGATGTATTGTTGTCACCTTGGATCTTGCTCCCCCACCGATCTCATTTTGGCCCTCGCATACACACACCCCTGCAGACCAAATTGATCTTACTTATCACATGTAGATCTCCACCATGATCTTGAAACACCCTGCATATCAAACCTGATCTTACATACATGAAGAATCCTACTTGATTCTACCATGGGAAGAACTCTCCTAGTTCTACACTTCAGTTCTACAAGTTCTCCACTTAACAATACAGCCCATGAGTCTATTATATAGATCTCATGCATACAATAATTAGACAAGTGGCTCAAAGACTCAAACTAGTCTTCATCATGCAAACTACCCGTTCACTTAATTGAATGTTCATCAACAGTAGTTCTAGAACCACCACAGGCAACCGACGTCGGTCCCTATCTTCCTGGAAGTGACTGACGCTGGCCAATCCTGCCGATGCCAGTTGCTGTACACTGATCCCTCACCGACGTCAATTGTGGCCTGTCGACGCCGGTGACTGCATACTCATCATCCTCCTTCTATTTGCATCAAGGTGAAGCTTTTAGCTCCACACCCTAACACATTGTTTGTATTTTGGAGTTCCTATTAAATAATGTCTATGAAATCATTTGGTATATCCTTATGTTTGGACAAAGTTCTTTTAATTGTCCTTTTAGTTTCATCAAATCTATTGTTAAAATCTGTAATTGTAGGTTGAAAGGTAGGAAAACAAGTTTTGTATATTTTGAACTTGTTAAGAATAAGAATCTATGAAAAGTTTTAAAAATTTAAATATAACAACAAATATGATATTTTTGGAATTAAAATTTGAGTATAGATAAAAAATTATAAAACCTTAAGTGTGTCTAGGGTTAGGGTTTTTGAATGTAGGGTTTCTTTTGAAATAGTTTAAATTATATGTAAAATTAATTGAAACCCTAATGTGAAATTGATTTTAATTAGATAGGACATCTAAAAAAATTATAAAATTAGAAGTATGCAACCCTAAATTATTGCACAAAAATTTGGATTAATGCAAGTTAGGGTTTTATGCAATATTCGAAGTAAGACAGGTTCACCAAATGATTTAACCTTTTAGGGTTTAACTAATTAAAACTTATGTTTAGAATAAAGGGATGATATGTCTAAATTATTTAAATATATTTCAATAATTAAGCACTAATTTTTTATAACATTTGGATTTCTAAAAATAGTAATAAATAGGCATAAATATTGACTTATCTTAAAAGTGACTATCATGGATGATCTAGACTATAAAATTGGGTTTTGGATAATTCTAGTGTCATCAACATGATTTTGGTGTTTATCTACTCACTGGACAATAGCACCCCATATGGATAGTAGCACCATGTTTTTGTAGTGTCCTCTAGGTAGCGGTAGTGTCCCCTTTGTCAGACTATTCCTTTTTTTTTGGAGCACATGTGCCTATGTTTTTATGTCCTATTCATACATGAACAAAACTTGGAGCTCTTTATTGTGCTTGGAAAACCTAATTTAATATGAAAACCCTAATCCTCCTTGAAATTATGGCATGATCAATAATTATGTGTTTATTAGTAAGATTGGTTGGACATCCTCAACACCCCACTGTGAATAGAGTTTCTTACATACCAATACTATGAAGAGGGATCAATCCTGATGTATTTTTCCCACATAGTGCTTGATACAAGTACAAGTGAATTCTAGAATGAGAGTGAACTTGGATGCCTTAAATAATCTTGAGAATTGAAATCTTTGAAAATTGGGCTTAGGGCTATTATATATGTTAGTATGCAGAAGTAAAACAGAATAGGGATCAAATACCTAAATTTTTCTCAACTTGTCTTTGGTTTGAATGTGCTTTTACATATATTTTCCATCCATTGAATAGAGGTCAATTAGACTTGTATTTATATGGTTATGTAGATTATGCGGATAAGAAAATATGATTAGGTTGACCTTAAGAGGGGAACATATTTGAAAAAGTATTCGTTGGGAAGAACTAGGGATAAGGACAGTAGTGCCCTATTGGGGACACTAGCACCATGTGGTTATAGTGTCCCAAATGTGGTGCTAATGTCCACTTAGTAGGCTACTGAGCAAGATGGGTTGGAACCTAAGAAGATAGTTTTGGGACTATGTTTTGACTAATTGTAGATGATTTTGGTCTACACAATGATTGTAAAATTATGTATAATGCTCTAGGATAGGTCTAGGGCTAATCTAGGAATAGGATAACTCAAATAACGCTCTTAACATATAATTACCACTTTTAGGTTATTAAAACCCTTTATTAGACCAAAAAAATACATCAAATAAATCTACACCATAATTTTCACAAATCATTTTTTCCCTTTTTCTATTAACACCCATTAAGGAGAGGAAATCAAATGGTTTTCATGCTTCATTTCAAAAATTATTCTCCAATCATTTTCATTTGCATCACAATTAACATAATTTTATTTTTTGCCTTGGGACATGATTAGGGCTTGTAATGACATTTTTTTCCATGAATTTTATTATAATAATCACAAATCAATGGGAATTCGAATTAAAAATTAAAATTCTCTTATAAAAGCATTCAACTACATATTATAATGTTTATTTTTATAAATTTAGATTCCTAATATGATGGACCCATTGCTTGAAAAAAATATCCAACAAAATCTTGATAAAAACCATTGGTATTTTAACTTCATGGAAGAAGAAGGAGAATTCTATCAACCATATAATTCAAAGAAACAACAATTTTAAATTACCATGAATAGTTTTCACGATATTAAAAAAATAGTGCATTGCTAGCGGTGATCCCTAGAATCATTTATCATACTATGTTATATGTTTTAGTTTGTGAAGGTTAGACTCTAAATTGTTACATGAAATTGTAGATTAAATTAAGGCTAAACATAGTGAAGCTTCATATGTATACCTTTCAATTTATTTGTTATTACTATCTATGAAAATATTATCATTATTAGGATTTAATGAATTCACATTTAAAAAATATGTAATAAAGAATTTATTCTCATGGAAGATGCACTCAATTCAAGTTGGATTTATATAAGTTCAGGGTAAATTCTATAACTGATTATAGATACAAATAGTTGTATACAATTATTTTTATTCATTATTTAACCTTTCTTTTACAAAATCACTATAATATATATAGGTTGTGAATAGGTTATGGCTCTTTTTCTTCTTGAAATTTCATTTTACATACTAAAATATTCAAGGTGCATGTTCAAATTCCATGTGTTTCATCAACCTACATGAAACCATATTTTATACAAAATATTCTATGGTGTACACTTGTCACATGCTTATCATAAAAAAATGTGTGTGAAACACAATTCAAACCTTCCTAATAACACTTTATTAAAATTAATGAGTTATCTCCCCAAAGATAAATATGTTAACATAATAAAAAAGACTAGAACTAGTTGGAGTTGCCCTAAGTTGACATTCAAGATGCAATGGTTTTATTTTCATTCTAGGTTTCATTTGTTGGTTTTCACTTACTTCACATTAATTAAATACCCTTTCATGTTTTAAACTAGGTTTAATAAAAAAACAAAATCCATTTGTGGGTTTTCAATATCTTTACATAACAAATAGGTCACCTTTTATGGCTTTTTAGCTTTCCTAGCCCAACTTCAAAAAATTTCTTGCTTACACTTAAATGTAAGGAGGATACATTTATATTGATTAGAAGGCATATACTTTGAGGTTATATAAGGAGTGGTGTTATAATACTAGGTAGTTGCCAATGAATTTTTTGTTGATGATGAATAATTTGATCCAAAACTAGGTGGTTGTTATGATGGAGGTTGCATTATTTGAGGAGTTTTATTCATATGGAAAATATTTGTGTACTAAGTATGTGGAATGTATTGTGGTTATTCAAAGACATATTTCACCAGAGTGTAAATATTTGTCAAATATTGATTTTAAATTTTCTAATATGCCAATACATCCTTGACTATGATGAATAATGTGTGAAGTAAATCCTATCTTTGAATGATGCCTTGGACATCATTGTCACCTATTGTAATTATTTGTTGTTATTACACAACTATTTGTTGTATGTATTTCATGATTTATTCCATTTAATTGAAATTTTGTAAAAACAAAAGATATGGGGGAATAATTAATATCTATTTTTATCTCCCATGTTGCATCAGTTTCGACATCCATGGACACACATGCACTTTTCATCAAACAATTGACTGTCACACAACCAAGACTCTATTAATTCATTTCACATAGTGAAATAAAAATCATAATCTAAAAAACACACTCATATTCACACATGAATCTCTAGTATTACTTCATTACATGAAATAATTTTGGACTCTCTTATATTCCTTTTTGAATTGATACAACTCTTTGTTCTAGTACAAAAAGTTCTGCTTCTTCACCAACTTGTCTCTCTCTTTTAAACTCCCAAAAACCTTTCAAAAAAACATCTTGTATTAGCAATAACATCCACAAATTCATTGGGTGTATATTAAACTTCCATGACCTTCAAATAACATCCAAAATTTAGGTAGACTTTAGTTTTCAAGAACAACACCTAACTGTCAGTAACTATCATAAATTATCAGGTGACATTTCAAGTTGAACAATAGTTAGAAAAACCACCATAAATTCCATGTCATTAATCCAATTGATATGAAATTTGAAATAAATATCATATAATAAATTTTAAATCACCCGTACAAATTTAATCATATAAATCTTAACACACATCACCTAATGTTACCAAAGGTAAATAACAACCTTGCCAATTGATGCGGACTACATAAATGATAATTCCAAGAAGAATGATAGTTACTAAAACTTTCATAAATTTAACTTCATACATACAAATGATTTGAAATGTGAAAAAAAATAAAATGACTACATTTCATTTTATCAATGCACTATATTTGGAAACCTAATTTTTATTGTAGATCTACTATAAGGTAATGAACCATCAAGCTACAGAGATGCATTTTATTGTTGAGTGATAGTCATAAAAACTATCATACATTTTCTGAAACTAATCCAATTGAGTTAAAATTTGGAACACACATTATGGAATATATATTTTTATCACTGATATAAATTTTGAATTCTAATTCTTAACCTAGATATTAGACACAATCATGAACCTTCTGTAGACTAGACAAATGCATCTTCTTGTTGAATGATAGTTAAAAAAATTATCATAATGTTTACCTCACTTATCCGATTGAACGTAAATTTGAAAAAATGTTTTTAGAATTAATTTTATGAAACCAATCCAAAAATTTTAATCTAATTGTTACCATAGCTATATTGTAAGGTGATGAACCTTCTACCTAGTGACATAGGCATAACCTAAAAGAAACAACTACAAATTTTCTATGGAAACTTCAAATGGTGTGAAATTTGGTATACATATTTTAGGTGTCATATTAACCCAAAAAAATTTATCATCTAATTAATTTTGAAACATTACCATAAGGAAACCTCATTACATTGCAAAAATTGGTATTTATCCATGGTGATTCCAAAGGATTTTAAATTTTGGGCATAGGTTTTAAGTATCAAGTTATATGATCCCACCAAGTCTCTACATTTAACTCCTTCCACAACATTACTGAAAGTAAGGAAACCTCCTCCTAGTGTAATAGTTGGTATGTTTTTACGGTAGTTCCAAATGTTCTAAAAATTAGTAAAAATGTTGTAGGTGTCATATTCTATGATCTCATGAAATTTTGTCAAGTAAATCTTACTACATTTAAAGAACCATTTCTAACAAGTTTTTGTGACTTAACAATCCATATAGACTAACAAAGAGATTCAAAATATCTCCATGCTTCCCACCTAAAAGGAATACTTTTACAACATCATTCCAAGAGATAAACAAACTCACACAAAAAAGGCCATAACCCAAAAATCAAATAAAACACATTACACATTATTTTTGGTTGATGCAAGATTGCACAAACCTTGGGATGTTCCTACATTAGAAACTTGAGGTTTATAAAATGTGAGTTCCTATTCACATGGATGGGATAAGCAGTAAATCTATTATTTGGTCATGAGGCATAGTGACCATGGAATCCCATTCTAACATACCAATAAAAATAGTTATTTGTTGCTCTTTTTTTTGCACCATTTTCTAGATCCTACATGCTAGTTTTCCTTCTCTTCTCTTCATAATTCTAGCCTCTCTCCTTCTCCTTGTGGTATTTGAATCACCACAATATCTAACCTTTATGATATTTGACCCACCATAAATTGTCCTCCTCTTCCAAAGGCATAACCACCTCTAAATCAACTCACATGTGGGTTAAAATCCACTCTCATCCATCCACCATACACAAGATGATCTTTCATGCATCTCATTATCCAATGTGTGGCCTCAAACCCACCATATACTAACCACCATCTCCTAAACCCCACTTGGATTTGTTAACACATAGTCTAACCAATTGTTGGATCATTCACAACATCATAACTCACTATTTACAACTACTCTCTCATGGATGCAATCTCATTTATCACTCTCAATCTCAACATAATTAAATAAACATACACTAGGTCATCCAAATGATATCCCATGATATCAAAAATCACCTCAAGGATAGTTATTACTTTCACATTATTAAATGTCTGCATTACTCTAGAAACCAATCTCTCCATCTGAACTACGAAATCATCTTCTCCATCACATGCTTGGGATGCCATACACTTTAATTCTTTTTTACACTTGGTGAGAACAACATACTCACTCTACATACCTGAAACATCACATACTTGAGCTGATCTCAAACTCAACTTCTCCAATTCATTTGTCTCGGCATTATAAGCTTGCTCCATGTCAAGTTTTGAATTTTCAAATCCTTAACCTTCATTCTACCCACTCTCTAAGATAATATTTAGCTATTATTGTGATAACTCTTCTTCCTAAATTAGTTTCAAATGAGCCTCCACCTTCATATACTCTTGAAAACAATCATGTTCCCATATTTTAACACACTCCCTTATCTCCATATTAGCTTGAAGACACTCCTATATAACTTGAACAACATCACCGGCCATATCTTCCTACACTTCTACCATATTTTTTAATTAGTTAGCTTCTTCACTTTGTCTCTTATACTAATTAACATGTTGGAATGATACACTCTTAGTCATCTTCTTATCCAATCACTCTATAATTGTACTTGTATAATGCACATACATATTAGGAGAAATAAAATCTCCCTCAAAAAAATCCACCACTCCATAATTCCCTAAGGAAATGTTGTCAAACTCATTTTCAATGGTAGTATGTTGCTTGTAGTCATCTAAAATGTCATTTTAGTGCAATGAGTGTCAATTGAGACCACCTTATCCTTAACTTATCCCTAGACCTATCTTAGTTCCTTTCATGATCACTTATAGCTTTTGTGCAAGTCCAACCCATTCCTAGATATACCAAAAGCAATACTTAGCATTCATTTAGGCACCTAATTCTCTTTTTCACCCAATCCTGCCACTTGGGCATTAGTACTTCCCTTTGGACAATATCACATTATGATATTGAAAAAAGGGAAACACTAATGTACCCTAGGTCTTTTCACCCATCGAATATATTTTTGTTTCTCAAATAACCCTAGGGTTAGCTTAGGCCCATTTCATGTCTCAAAAAATAGCAATAGTCACACACACACACACAGACACTCACACACACACACACACACACACACACACACACACACACACACACACACACACACACACACACACACACACACACACACACACACACACACACACACACACACACACACACACACACACTACTTTCATTCATTCATCCCCTAGATGGAAATTAGATGCAAATACTCATAAATAAACTAAGAGACAATTGTGAAAATCAAGGCCATTAATCCCTATTCTAACCTACTTATAAATACATGCATCTATAGTAGCCTAAAGCTCATATTACTCATATTTACAGTCTCAATTCATGCTCAAACTAACACTCATAATATCATTAACTTGCACTTGCACCAACACTTAGATTGGGAGAAATACATTAGGCTTGATCCCCTTTCAAGGTATTGGTATGTAATAAATGTTCAACACATGGGGTGTTGAGGTCACATCCAACATACCCTTTTAACACAACTCCTTTTATACTTGTGATTCTAAAATACACTAACAAACATAGAGGCTTAGGGTTTAACTTTGAATTTAGTCAAAAATAGGGAACATAAAATGGTCTAGCATTTAGTCATATAGGCATAGGTTTCTTAGAACTAGGCGAAAAATCCACCCTGAAATTCTCCATATCTACTTCACAAGGACATTAGTGTGGCATTGGGGACACTAATATTGGTGACACCTTGTATTATCCCTGCACTAGTTTTTAGCCCACCACTTTTTCTATCTCAGATAGTTTTCTAGATAAGTATCTATTTTGTAATTTATTGTTATTTATAGGATAAGAAAATAATTCAATTATTGTATAAATTAGTGGTTATTGATATTTCTATATTTATTCATTGATTTACTATTCTAGCACTTTAACAACCCAAGGTTTTGCATTCCACAACTCCCTTAAAAGTTAAATTATTTGATGAACCTAACTTACTTCAAGCATATTATTAAAAACCATAGTGCACCATTAGGGATGCCATTATTAATTTTATAATTTGTTTAGTTTTTCAATTTTTAGCCTTTCATCATGATTATCATGAAAAAATTCATTTTTTACTTTTTTGTATAAAGTTTGGTGGTTTGCCTTACATGATTATTAACTGCCATTTGTATAATGATGCACATGTATCTTACTTCTATCATGGATCACATTATAACTCAGTTTAAATCACACATTAGTCCACCCCCTCTTGAGCTCCCCTTCTATGGAGAGAACTATTGTATGGCCAATTTTGAGTTACCTTTGATTACTAGTCGATAACAATGAGCTCAGAGGAATCCTTTTGTTCCTCCTCCACCTATACCAGTTGACTACCTTTGCTCACATCCTACCTCTACTACTCACCCTCATAAAATAGTAAATCACACAATTTGAGTTGTTACTAGAAGAAATCAGAGCATCCTTAGCTTATATAGGAGCAACTCAATCCAATAATACCTCCTCATCCCCATCATAATACAATCAAACCTAGGGATCGTCATAGAGCATATGATATAATGGATCAATTTTGAAATAAACCAGCTAAGATTTCTATATTGGAATTACTTCAAATGGCAATCATATTCAAAAATATTCTTTTTTAAACACTCAATCATACATATTTTCCTCTTGATACATAGCTAACTTATTTTTCATCTATCATGAACACTATAAATGATATTGAAGATGTTGTATCTTATGGAAATGAGGATTTTCCCTCATAAATAGTTATCAATAAGAATCTACCACTCCTCATCTAGGCATAAATTAAAACCACCACTATTAAACAAGTTCTAATTGGTAGTGGTTTAAGTCTTAACATATGAAACCTCACATTTTATAGACTATGGGGGTTTATATAACATCCATTCAGAAGATATATAATAACATTTGAGGTTTTGATGACATTACCTGATAGGCATTGGGTTATATTACATTAGATATCAAGGTTAGGTCAAAAACCCTATCTACACAGTTTCAGGGGATGCCTAATAATTTGCATAATAATTTATTAATCAGGAGACCTTGGATACATGCCATGGAGGTCATCCCTTCTACCTTGCATAATTATTTCAAGTTTTTACATGATTGATATTTATATACTTATCTAATTGATAACCAACTATTCAGATATTATAGAGTCATTGATCTTAATACCCAGAGTATATATTCATATGGGACACCTCATGTTATCATAGATTCTAAAACTCATATCATTCTTATAGAAAAGATGCATACATATGAGATTAAAGAATCTAGCACCACTATTCCTATACCAATTCCAGATCCTCCTATAACACCATTATCTTCACCCATGATGGATAGTTATCCTATTGCAACATGCTTATTCCTGTACATGGTGGTTGATGAGATTCACATAACACAATTAGCATTACTTAGTAACTTAGAGGAAGTATACATCAGAAACTCATATAAAGATTTCAAGACCACCACAAAAGATAATATAACACCCATGAACATTGATGATTATTATGTGAACTGAGATTCACACTAGTAGGCCTTGGATATTATAGAGATGATTCTAAGATAGTCATTCTTCTACCTACATAGGCATCACCACCAGTTCATAGATCCATAGATATAATCCCAGACTCAATTTCAGTTAGACGTAGATTCTTCTATACACTCAATACATAATGTTACATCTATGGATATTGACCCAGTTATCCAGATTTAGGTAAGTAGTACACATAATAAAACACACTAGATTTTATAGATATTACTTAACAGAGGATTGATGGCACTACCCACAGTTTGTCATAAATTGATTAATAAATCATCATAACATGATGATAGACCCTTTTATCATTTTCATAGGATTACTAGATGATATAGATACATGCTCAACATTACAACATAAATTGAATAAATTCAATGCTTAAGGCACTATATAGATTACACACCCTCCAACTCCACCAGTATAGGCACCCTGAAGGACTCTTCACCAACACATACATTCATAGAAATATCCCTTGACTATGTGGGATTTCATCAAGGACCAATATATCCCTCATATTATTATAGATGAATATTTAGATCCCAAAACTTATACATTGGAATTCTTATAGCACATAGGACATCAGGAGACTGAGATTCAACATGATATACATTATTAGGAATCCTTAAGGCACATCACACTCTTAGAATTGCATGTTTCCCTAAGGTGGTAAACACACTACTCTTCATCATGAACATAGACACTCATATACATGTTACACTTTGAAGTACATGGTTACATGAAATGGATGCCATAGTTGATCAGACATACAAATCTTTAACTTTCAATTATGAGGTTTCATATAAACACCTAGAGGTACAATGTGGTTTACCCCTATAATGTACAAGAGGCTTATTACATAATAGATTAGCATGATATTCGAATGAAAAAAATATGGACTAATACCAAGGATATACTTGTATTCACAACATGGTATAATTATCATAATGATGATGACTTTTTGAGTTTGGGCAGATTTAGTATATGACATTGGATGACCTCCCACTAGATCCACCATTTGACTATCCACATCCTATGGATGTGCTCTTAGGTCTATAAAGGAACTACATTTTATTTGTCTATAATATCATTTACTTACTCATCACTTGTACATAGTTTCATTTTCATTCTAGTTTACTTGTACATAGTTTAACTTATCTTGCTCTTTGTATATAGCTCCATTTTCATGTTATTTGTACATAGCTTACAATTTAAAAACACAAAAGCATTCAAATATTACTCATAAAATACAAATTTTAGACTATATGCATTTTCATGTTTACATTCCTTCTATTTTATAGGTACTACGTATGCTATGTATGTTAATGTAGTCAGTTTTATATGCATACATGCTTCACTTGTTCTTTTTGAGTGTTCACAAATTACTACAGGACTTAGGTCCTCCACTCAGATCTAGACTAGTTATTATTCACCCATTTAGGGCACATACACATATTCGACATTGACATATTATCCCATTAGGGAATCATACTTCATAGCTTCTATTTTGCCAAGTTATATATTTCTATATTCCACATCATAAATTTAACATTGATTATATATTAAAATTGATAATCCTATACTACATGGATTTTTTGATGACTACTATACTATAGTCTCAACTTATGTACATTTTGATCTTATACAAATTTATACCACATGTTTATTCATAATTTCATTTCTATATTTCATATATTTTGTCTCTTTTCTTCTACATCAACTTGAGGGAATTTGAATATGTCATTATTGTATGGATCTAAGTTAGTTCATTTCATTATGTGTATGTGTATTCTTTGAACATGTTCCTTTTCCTTGTTTGTGCTTCTTGATTATGTATGAGGACATTTGAACATGTACTTCCATGTGTCTCTAATCCAACCTTGATTAATCTTTGTGTATGTGGACATTTAAACATGTCATTGCATGTTTTACTTTTCTCACACTTAGTGACATCTGCCCATGTCCCTTGTATTGTGTCCCCTTGTCCTACTTTGCATGCCTCATATTTTTATATGTATGCTTTCATGTATGAATCATGTCCATGATACTTGTCTCTTGATTATTACATTGACACCCAATTACAATGTCATGAAGGACCTCATATATCACCCCTTCCTCCTTGGGTGCCTTGATGGACATCTTGCCGCATCCCACTAGTTAGTTTACATAACTTATACTTAGATTTATTGTTCATATAAATGCTTACATTGTCTTATCTATCTTGACAACCTTGTGAATGTTAGATCTAACATGCATTGTACATTACCAAATTATGCCTAAACTACTTTACATTTCAATGTCATGTATACACATCATATTGGTTTATCACACATATATCATATATTCTTAGTCTAACACTCATGATGCATTGATTTTATTTTTAGGACAATTATTGCAAAGGTTCAAAAAATCCCCTCAAAAGAGGTGGCATTCACAAGGGTTTCTCATAGATATTAGGCCATCATAATGCACTTAGAATAGTTATTATAGAGTCCCTACTCAAGAAAACAGGGTGAAAAACAATCACATATAGATCAAACTTAGTTTTGCAAAAAAAAAACACAATTGGTCAATAGCACGACACAAAGGATAATAGTGTAATGCACTATTGACCAGGGGAATATAGTATTATATAATATCCCTAGAAATAAAAAATTATAAAATTGTCAAGAAGGTATAATAGTTATAGTTCATATTCACATAGTCTCAGTCATAGATTATCAGATAAGCTCAATAAATACTCAATTTTTACATAGATTACATAGGTTTGCTTAGATTGGGGGCATCATGTGGAACATGATCACTCTCATTTCAGTTTTAGATACTTAGATGCATATTATTATGACTTAATCATGAATCCATATAGACAAATATTAGAGTTTAGGGCATGTGTATGGCACATTAATCTTGAGATGGATGGCCATGGTTGATCCTGACCAATCTCAAAAAGCTATAAATAGAGAGGCTATGAACATGAATTTTAAGCTTGATATATGCAAAGTTATTATGTAGAATTGTCTCCACAATCCTTTTCAGTAGACCACTAAAACTAGTTACAAGCTTCATATATAGGCTAGTTTAGTGATTTGGAATCATGAGCCTAAGTTTTATGGAGTGTTCTTGAGACATTAGAGGAGTTTGCTACCTTTGTTGAATAATACAAGGATACTTGATCAAGGGAGAACATGATTTTGAGCCACATGGGTATGGTGAATCCATTTGGGAAGGTAATATGATGTTTGTTTTCTTTCATTTGTTTTTTTATATCCTTTGTAATTCCCATAGGAATAGATAGGTTTAGTTAGTTAGTTCTTTATGAATTTTTCATTATTTATGGACTAATGTTTGACTAACTTTATTTGTAATCCTCTCTATATGTTCCACCCATGAGTGCACCAAAAATGCAAGAGTGGAACTCCATGAAGGAGATTGTGTCATGTTTGGAGATTGGAAACAAGATCAAAAAGTATAATTTTGATGAGATATGTCCATATCTATTTGATTTAAGCATTCTCCAAATCCCATTTTTTCCTCATTTCAAGTCACCCAAATTTGATAAATACAAAGGAAAGGGTCATCCACGTGAACATATCTAGGGATTTTTTATATTATGACAAGAGGTTGCTTATAGTAGCATGTTCTTACTTTGATTGTTTCCACAAAGTTTAGTAGGAGAAACTTTAGATTGGGTACTAAAGTTACCCAAGGGATTAGTTACGTATTGGAATGACCTATTTTAAAAATTCATCAACCATATTTTTTACAACATAGAACATTAATTGACCATTATTGACTTGTGCAAAGCCAAACAATGATATGAAGAAATCTTTGCCGCATATTTATAGAGATGGGGAGCATTAGCAAGTCACTTTCAATATAACTTGCTAGACAAATAGTTGGTAGATATATTTGCACAAAAATTAAATCCTAAGGTTATGCACATTCTACATATAACTTGTGCTAACTCATTTAAGGATATCATAGACAAGGGTGTATAGATTGAGAAGGCTCTTATTTCCAAGGGCCTTTTCAATATTTTCATGCAAAGACAAACATCAAATCAAACCCAATCACTAATTCAGATGTTGGTGCAAGAAAATCCTAAGGGATTTAATAAGAACAAGAACATGGTTGGAAATGGGGTGAATGAAACAAGACATGTATAAATGGTGAAGGCCTCATTGGCCCCAAATTTATAATTAGCTCCCCCCAATCCACCACTAAATTTATAGAGACAACCTCTATGATGAACAAACCATGACAGTTTTAAGGTCTTTAGAAAATTAGGAGAACCAATTGAAATAGTGTTCCAAAATATCGTAGCATCTAACTTGATTGTATGGTTAGTACCAAGGTCATTTCCTCAAGATAAACCAAAACTAGATTGGTATAAATAAAATGATTGTTGTAAATTTCATCATGTCATAGGTCATAGTGCTTATCATTGCATCTAATTATTACATATTATGGAATATCTAATTGAGAGTGGTGAAGTTAAGATTAAGTTGGCCCCTAATCAGGATATGGGAATGTACAAAGACTCCTTTCCTCAACATAATCAATCACCACCAAGGAAAAATCAAAACCAAGGATAGAGGTGAATTAGAACCAAAATCATGGTCAAAATCATAATCAACATGAGCATAATCATGATCATAATACCCATACTAATAATGTGGGTTACAACAACATGCCTTATGACTATAACAATATCGTGGCATGCATTTATGCAACCCATATTTCTATTTTTACTATCAAACCACGTGAACCATCTCATGCTCCTTGCAGTATGAGACCCATCATTATAGGGTAAACACCTTCTCTCTCTAGTAATATTGCATCGAGTTCACATAATTCTATTATGACTCCTTTTGCATGGGTTACTATTTCAAGACAATGCCCTTCTTTTAATTATAATGGATCCTTATTTACTTGAAATTCTAGCAATGCAACTAGAAACCCAAAAGTCACCCTCCAATGCCCTATGCCTTCATATTTTAATTATATTGGCTCCTCACCACATCTAGGTTGCACAGTCACAACTAGATGCTCATGAGTTACTTTGTAGGGCCCTTTCCCTACTTCTTCTATAGAACCCAATATGAACAATATGGAAACAAATCTAAATATGACTACTATGCTAGCCAAAACCAAGCTAACTCATCTTAATGTAGAAAAGCCTTATAGTCTATCAGACTAATTGAATAAAAACCCTACATAGATTTACATTTTAGATCTCTTATGGACATTTGAAGTCCATAAAACTATCTTGAAGAATCTTTTACAAAAATACACTATCCTTAATGACATAAATCATGAACAATTCTAGAACGTTATGGGACAATTGTCTTCATTTCATCAAGTAATGTTTGATCAAAAATACATGTCTGCACTTAGACCAAACCATAATAACCCACTGTACATTGAAGTAATCATTAAAAATCATAAGATCAAGTGGGTTTTTATAGACAATGGTTTAGGGCTAGATATCATATCTCTTAATTTGGTACAAAGATTGGGCTACGCTATAAAATACATTCATCTAAAAATGATTGCCATCAAGGCTTATGACAACATAGAAATGGAGTCTACTGGTACTATTTGGTTGCCAATTATTATTTAGTCCATTTCACATCATACATTGATTCATATTGTAGACATTGAATTACCTTATAACATAATTATTGGTCATCCTTGGATCCATGAAGAATAAGCCATTCCCTCTACCCTTCATGAGTGCCTTAAGTTTCCCCATGATGGGATCGAAGTTATTATTCTCATATATTAACAACCATAAGAGTATTACAAACATCTTAAGGCTTAGTTCTATAATTATAACTATTGTCTAGGTTTTGAATTTATGGAAAAGAAAAACAAGGCTATAGATTAACATACACCTCCATCTAATTATATCAACCCTAGTGATCTCACTTCCACTTCGACTGATCTATTCCCTGTAAATATTGTGAAGCAAGTTGTTATTCAAGATGTGGGCATTTTAATGTACAGTCTTAAGGATGCCTTCCATATTACAAAGTTTCCTAAACATCCAAAAACATTTAGTAAGCCTAAAAATTTAAATAATCCTAATGGAACCACAAGTATTTGGTAATAGAAGAATAAATTAAAAAAACCACCTATGTTTTTTATACTTGTTATTACACCAAAGAAAGGTTGAGAGGCTTTTACTAAGGGAGACTGGTTATATTTTGAAGGCCTTGCTAATTGATTTTAGAATTCAAAGTATCCTATCCCTAATTAGATCATGGATCATATTTATCATATAGGAAAATGCCTTGGCCCAGGAGTGCAAGTAATTATAGAACCCTCAGCTAGAGTACCTAATTTGAATCATGGTCTCAGATTTATACCACCATAGGGTGACCTTATAACTTTTGATAGTGATTCTCTTGAATTAACTAGTGATGAGAATATTGAAAGTGACACAGGATCCCATTATAGCCTTTTAGATGATCTTTTTGACATAGAACTATTTAATTCAAATGCTATTTTAACCTTAACAATTGGATCTTCCCATCCTGAAGGAAGAACCCATTCTATTGGTGCTTCCTGCCCTGAAGCAGAACATCATATTTTTAACATTAGAGATTCACATCCTAAAGTATAACCTAATTGTTCCCTATGTATTTTCCATACCAACCTCATTAATTGGGACCATCAAAATTTGGTCATATGCTTTGATGAGTTTCAAAATGAAGAACTACTTGTAGAATACATGGGCCTAAGAGATAGATTGCCCATTGGCAATCATAAACAAGGATTTGATTTTTCATTGGATCCTTTAACCTACTTTGGAGAGAAGGAAAAAATTATTGGTCATAATAAATATGAAACATAGATATATTTGAGTGAAAACCTCTTTGAGGCACTCATCGATAAGGAAAAATGTAAAGAAAAAGATAAGACATCGAGTGGAAACCTATTTCAAGTGCTCTCGAGTAAGAAAGTTTTCTCATCCCTTGATGATGTAGAAGGTCCATCTATCCCAAGTTCTATACTTAGTATAAGCATCTCTTCAGAATAATAAAAATTGTTTGATCATCTTGCTCTTGATTTTCTAGAGGTTTTTTCTACTTGGCCTTTACCTAAGATGGCAGTTTTTGATTCATCACACTATCCATAACTTTGGGAGGAACAAGAAGAAGATGTAGTAGAAGAAGATGATCAAGATCAGACCTTGCTTACAATTCTAGAAGATGGATCCACACTCGTTATGGAAAATATGATATAAGTGAACCTAAGAACATATGAGGATCCTAAAATTGTTTATCTTGGAGCTTCCCTTATTGAAGAAGAATGTAAACAAATAATATCCCTCTTAAGGGATTATATTGACATCTTTGCATGGGCATATTATGAGATGCTAGGATTGGACCTATATTTGGTTGTGCATCATCTTTTTATCCATCATGATGGTAAATGAGTCAATCAAAAATTATGGAAGATGCATCCATGCATCACCTTATTGGTTAAAGTAGAACTAGAAATGTTGCTAGGAGTAGGATTTATTAAACCACTAGACTACTCAGAATGGATCTCAAACATAGTCTCAATGAATTAAAATACCATAGGTATATGTATTTGTATTTATTTTAGAGATATCAACAAAACATGCCCTAAAGATGATTTTCCTCTACCTAACATTGACATTATTATCGACTCAACTTATTTGTATGAGATGCTATCCTTAATGGATGGATTTTATGGATACAATTAGATCAATATATCCAAAGAAGATCAAGACAAGACTATGTTCACAAATCCATAGGGAAAATTTTGTTGCCAAGTCATGCCATTTGGATTGAAGAATGTTGGAGCCACATATCAATGTGCCATGACTGTCATCTTCCATGATATGATGCATGATATTGTTGAGGACTATGTAGATGATATACTAGCAAAGTAAAGAACAAGAGATGGACATCCTAAAGTTTTATGAAGAATCTTTGAGAGGATTCATGAATATAAAGTCTGCCTAAATCCTAAGAAATATTTCTTTAGATACACATAAAGGAAATTTCTAGGTTTCATTGTATCATAAAGAGGGATTGAAGACAACCCCATCAAGTTTAAGGCCATTATGGAGATGCCTCCACCAAATAATCTCAAATAATTACGAAGCCTACAAGGAAAGATCCAATTTATATGCAGGTTCATTTCTTAATTAATAGATAAGTGCCAACCATTTACCCACCTTTTGAATAATGGGGTAAATTTTTAATAGGATGAAGATTATTGGATATAATTTATGAAACTCAATACATATTTAGCCAATCCACTAGTCTTAAGACTGCCAACACCTGGATGACCACTACTTCTTTACATACTAGTAATAAAGCATGCACTAGGGACACTTTTGGCCCAACATGATGATCAAGGTAAATAAAATGTAGTATATTATCTAAGCTACACTCTGGTGGCTTATGAACATAATTCTACACCTATTGAGAAGGTGTGTTTAGCTATGGTGTTTTCTACCCAAAAATTGTGAAATTATATACTAAATAACAAAACTATTATCATTGCCAAGGTGGACCCTCTCAAATTCTTATTGTCTAAATTAGATCTTCAAGGATGCATGACTAAATGGGTTATGCTCCTAAGTTAATTTGACATTGAGTATAAGAATCAAAAATCAATCAAGGGGTAGGTTATTGCTGATCAACTTACAGAAGCCCCTCTCATAGATACTCAACCACTAAATTTAGACTTTCCAAATGATTATATTATGGTAATAGAACAAGCATCACATGAACCTAAATAATGAAATATATATTTTGATGGCTCCTTTACATCTCATGGATCTAGATTTGGCTTATTGTTGATTACATCTCAGGGGGATCTGATTCCCAAAACATTTCATATACAATTTCGTTGTATAAACAATATGGCCAAGTATGAGGCATTAATTGCAAGGATTTGACTTTCCATACAATGGGATATTTGGAGCTTAAAAGTCTATGGTGATTCCAAATTAATCATAAATAAGGCCACTTATCAGTATCAAACTAAAGATGATAAGGTTGTTCCTTATAAGCAAATTGTTGATAATATCAAAGGTCATTTTAAAAGTCTACAATTTGAACAAATTATAAGGGCCAAAAATAGATCTACTAATGCAATGGAAATGATTGGATACATGATATATATTGATGGAAGAGCTAAAGAGTATCAATTACTGATTGAAAATCTTCTTCACCCTACACATGTTATACCAGATTTAGAAAGGGTATGCCTTATTGTTGGTCCCAATGCCACACTTGAATTACCCTAGTTCTAAGACCTTTATAACTATTTTCATGATCATGTTTTCCTAGCTGACCTATCCAATAGTCAATAAAAACTATGCCATCATTGTTTATCATATTATACCCTCTTAGGAGACACACTTTATTGTAAAGGCTATGATGGAATGTTTCTTTATTGTTTATCTTCAGAAGAATCCAAGAAGCATTAAGGGAGATTCATGAATGAATGTGTGGGGCCTACACCAATAGTGTAGTATTAGAAAAAATATCCTTAGAATATGCTATTATTGGCCAAAAATGAGACTGATTCTTAAAATTAAGGAAATGCATTCCTTGTCAGTAACATGAAAATTTGATACATGCACCTTATTTACCACTACAACCGATCACAACACCATGGTCATTCTCAACATGGGCCTTGATCTCATCAGGAAAATAAACCCAACATCTTCAGATGGCCATAAGCATATCCTAACTACTATCAAGTATTTTACTAAGTGGATTGAGGCCATTCCTCTCACTTATGTCATTGGGAAGTAGATTACCAAATTTGTCCATTACCATATCATCTATTAATATGGCATCCCCACATGCATTATATCTAATAATGGTAGATCCTTTATAAACCAAGATGTAAAAGCTATTTGTACAAAATTCAAGATCAAGCACAATAAATTAACTCCATATAACTTATAAGGTAATAGACAAGTTGAGGCATTAAAAAAACCATTGTAGCCATTTTAAAGAAGATTGTTAATGATGTTGGCTATAATTGGCACTTGAAAATATTTCTTACCCTTTGGGTTTGTAGAATTAGTCATAAAGCCCCAACAGGAGCTACTCCATATCCCTTATCTATGAAACAAAAGATTTATCTTGATAGAGATCAAGTTGCCATCCTTGCAATTATTGTTAGAACATATTTAAGATGACAAGGACTACAAAGTCTCAAGGCTGAAAGAACTAGAACTTCTTGATGGCAAGTGTTTGACTTCCCTAAAAAACTTCCAAGCATATCAGAATAGCTTACAGAGAAGCTACAACAAGTGCATTCTCCCTTAGGAGTTTGAGATTGGTGATTTGGTCTTGAAAAAGAACCAAAAAAACATAAGCATTAAATGTAATAAAAAAGGTAAGTTTTAACCTAATTAGTTGGGACCATTTGTTATCATGACAAACTATGGATTAGGGGCATATCAACTAGCTAAACCAAATGGTGAAGAGCTTATAGAGCTCATGAACATCATCCACCTTAAGAGGTTATATGTATGGACAACTTTGAACCATTGTATACAAGACCCCTTACTTGGGGGCAACTTGTGCCAAAGTAATTTTATCCTACCATTTTATATTACCCTAAATTGCTCTCACATAATCCCTCTTAATTTTATGACTTTGGACAATGAAAACTTTTGGACTGTTGGTACTCTAAATGCATTTTATAATAACTTGTGTTGTTCTCTATGTGAACCCTATTTTTTGTTATATCTAGGGCTTGTTGTAACCTGAACACCTTTGTCCGTTGACCATTTATGATGTTGATTATGTCTCATCAGCATTATGAATACTTTCAAATGCCAATTTTACAAAGCAGTTCAGCCAAGATAGTATTTAACAGCTTCTTCTATAGAAAAGTGAATAAGAACACCTTTACAGCTTAGGATCTTTGATTACCACATGGTTCTTTAGATTGATTTCACACTACACACTATTCTATATTACATTTTCTATTCTTTGTTAAACATTGTTTTTTTTCCATGACCCTCACTCTCACCAATTTGTGAGCATGTATCATTGCAGATATTTTTATTTATTATTAGAACTCTCAATTAGTTCCCTAGTCCATTGTTTATATCCATGATTGTTGTTACAACTAGCTTTAGCTGTTATTGGAACTTCTACTCTTGGATGAGCATCTCCTAGATTAGTTGTTTCCCCCTTATACATATTTTATCCCCAAAACACCAAAAACATTAAAAAACAATAAACAAATAAAAAAACACATTGTATTATGATTTTGTACATTTTTATCCTCATTATCTTGCCATTTTTCAAGTAATTTATCCCATGCACTTCCCTTTTTACAATATCATTCTCCTTCATCTCACCAACTTTCCATTTTATAAGACCAATTTCATTTTTTAAGTCTTCCCTTTTCCTATATGACATTAGTAATACGTTTTTGATCATCATCATGTCTTATATCCCACTTCCTTGGAGAACTACATTTCGCTTGAAGTTCATGTTGGAACATGCATCTATGGAACTATGTAGGTAGTGCCCACTTGTCTTGTACATCTAGAGTCAGCTTGACCAACCCCTTCTTTTTATTCTCTCCCCCCATTTGTTCTACCTTTGTTCCTATTTAATTAGGGAACTACTCTTTTTTTCGTACTCATTTTTACATTGTAGTGGAAAGTAATGCCTTTATTACACATCCATGAATCATTGTTTTTAAACTGCACTAGCTTGGTTTTTGTTTGTGTATGTTTATTTGAGTTTTATTGGTGTTTTGTTGTTTTTTATTGGTACTTTGATGTGATTTCACACCTTTACATTTGTTTATTCTCCTTTTCTATTTTTATTACTTCTTATCTTACCTCAGTCTTGTGTTTCCTTGTATGTCTTTGCTTGTCTCTTTTGTGTTTATTTGATTTTTGTTGGTGTTGTTTGGTCTTTTGTTTTTTTGTTTGGTCTTGCTTCTTTGTTTCCTTTTTCAAGTAAATTTTGATGGAACACATGGATCTTGATTATTTTTATCTTAATCTCATGTTTTCAAGTCATTATTGCTTAGTTTTTATACACTCTTGTTCCTACTTAAATCTTGATTGCTCATATCTCAATTTTAAGTTTGATTCATTTATATTTTTCTTTTTTATTTAAATGTAAATAGTTGTAAATTTGGTTTTGGTCATTGTTTACTATTATCCTTAGTTAGAGGCATTCAAATTTGAACTAGATTCACATTGTACATGTCATGTCATTATGAGTTCTTCATACTCATGATGCCTAATTTCTTTTGCTATAGCAGACACTTTGTGCTATATATTTAAGTCTTAACGTCAACATCTCTCTGATGAATAGGTCTAAAGAACACTATGATTAAACTAAGATCAATAGGTTTCTCACCTGACTCAATGCTTAGATGTAGATCTCTTTTCAGACATCATGAGTCTAATCAATCTTTGGTCAGTTTTATTCATCCCTCATTCCATTCTCTCTCATTTCTAGGTGAACTACATTGGCCTAAAGTTCATGTTAGAACTTGTGTATGGAACTATGTAGGCAACATCCACTTGTATTATACATATGGAGTTAGCTCGTCCGTATTCATTCTTCTTTTCATCTCTTCCATCACTTGGTGTATTCCCATATGCCTAGTTTTTTGTGGCTTTTTCTAAGCCATTATAACCTTGTATCTATGTTTATGCATGCTTGCTTTAATATATGTTTTTAGGTTATATCTTTGAGCTATTTCTATTTCAAATTTTCCTATGATGGGGAGTAATATTTGAAACAAGTCAAAAATCTAAATCAGCCCTCGTGAGGAAAGACCATTATTTATTCTTTATCAAATGGTCAAAATTTTCCCTACTAGGGCACAACTATCTTATCATGATAAAATATGCTCTATTGGGACACTTATTATTATCATTTTTTAGGAAAAAACACTCTACTTTTCCTATAATTCCAATCTCTCCACACTATTTCCCATGATAGCACTATTTGAGTGTGTAACTTTTCTCAAGACTGATCAATGTTGTAAGCGTGCAACTTGCACTCTCAAATTGGGTATGTTCAAAGTGTGTTGCTTATATTATTGGATTGAATCCTTCCCATTCACCCCATATTGGGGCCTATGATACCTCTATTTATATTTTGATCATTGATTGTAACCATGTGTGAAAGTATTAATGCTCTGGATGTGATCTATTCCATAGGTTAAGCTCTTTTTTCCCTCTCTTATTGAGAGTCCATTCTTCTCTTTCATCCTAGTATGCCCTTTTAAGGGGGCATCATGGGTAATTTCCAATTCCTTCTTGAAAAATATTTTCTTTGAAAATATGTTGCTTCACCTGAATGTCTCATTACACCTTCTCAAATAGAGGAAAAATGTAGACATCTAATTCCTAACACCATTTGTGTTGACATTGTCAATCTTACTCAAATTGCATTCAAATGACTAAATTAGGCCAAAATCACTAAAGTGCACTAAATGGTTTGAAATTATCATATACAAGTGAGACTTTAAGACAATTTACCCCTAAATGGGAAAATGCATTTTATGTGATTCCTAACTTTGACCAATTCATTCTGAGTTAACTGACGATTTTGCCTTTTTGTGCTCTAGACCACTCTTTTCTTCTCATTCATTAGTACATGTCACATATCTTTGTTATTTTGTGTTGGCAACATCCTAAATGGGATAATGGTCCCAATTCATCTAAAATCAACTTCTAATTATGACACAATAATATGACTTTCTCACCATTTTCATTAATTGAAGATCAATTTCCAAAGAATTGGACAAATATTGATTAATCTTATTTATGGCTAATTAATTCAATCAAAGAGCTTAAGTGGATTTTACATGGAGGTTATTGAATATTTATTTTTGGAAATTTATTCCTATTAATTGCATCATCATAATGACATGATCAATGGGGTGGCATTTACAAAGCCATAAATGCATAAAATATCTAAATTATGGGCACCCATGCCTAATTAATGCCCCTTACCCCAAATCATTATGAGGGCATTTATTATTTTTAGCCTCCAAAATTGAATGGATTTTTTTGGACACATCTTGATCTTAATATGAACAATCATAGTTCTTTCTGATCAATTACAAAAATATATAAATAGGAGGCCTCTCAAACCATCTCTTAACCTTAAATTGTGTAAACTTATAATGCTAAAATATCTCCACAATTCCTTTGTGTTTTAATTATTGTGTTATTTGAATTTGGATTAGCTTCATTGATAGGCATATTGTATAGTTTATATCATGAGCCTAGGTTATTCATAGATTTGTTAAGGCAATGGAAGAGAAAAGAAGCCATTGTTGACAAAGACTAGAGCTTTAGATCAAGGGGAGAACATGTTTGGAGCCACTTTTTAGTAATGGAGTCATTTAGGAAGGTAATGGTTGGTTGTTTTCTTTCATTTGTATCTTTTTATCATTAGAAATTCCCACATGAATATATTGGCTTGATTTGTTTAGTTCTTTATGCATTTCTCTTTGATTTATTGACTAATGCTTGACTAATAAAATTTTATGGTCCACTCTACACTTACACAACTAGTACAATGGAACTCTTCCATGCAAAGGAATAAGTCATCACAACAAGATGATGAAAAGTGTAAATAAATGACCAGAAGAGGTAACGAAATTCTACCTCCTTGTTCTTATACTCAGCATAGCACTAGATAGAATTATGTAAATTCTAAACCTTTTAATCCTCTCTTTCAATATAAAAAATATGGCTACGATATACAAAAAATATGGCATGCTTTTCCTTACACTTTTTATGGGGTAAATAACCATTCTATTTATATTTTTTGGAAGAGAAGTTCATTACTGAAGAAGTTGATGCCTTGCATTAGAAACAAGGTAGGTGATAAAGACCAATCTTGTCATTCAGAGGTGAGAAATGGAAAATGTGATTCCTCATCCAAGGAGGCCAAGAGGAAGTTTTATGCTCATTTTCATGTGAATGGGCATTAGGTTGAGTAGTGTTGGAGACTTCATCCTTCTCAAAACAATAAGACGAAGATGGAATATAGACCTGTTACAAAGATAAATGAAGTTCTTAATCCACCACTAGTTGATAAGTCAACTTGGGTATTTATTGAGGAAATAAAACCACCTAAATGGGATAATTTGATAAAATGGGAGGGTAAGAATTTCCTTAGTTTTATGTTTGCATAGCTAGAATTGTAGATTAGCGTGTAAATTTTTTAAATAATCTTTGGGATTTTTTATGATTGATGAAAGGGAAATTAACCAATGTTTTAGCTTTGAATATTTTTGGAGTAACTAGATGCGGAGAGTCATGTGATAGGTTTATCATACTTGGTTTTTATCCCATTTTAAAAAACTTGATTATGAAGCTGATAGCAGTATACATAGGTTGTTTGGGATATGTTTAGTGAACCTAATTTATACTTACAATTAAATTAGCTATTGTTATGAAATTGCATCTGATGATAAAATGTGTAGGATGTAGTTCAAGACCCATACATGGGTACAATTTTATCTATAGTTGTACCATGTGATATTTTTTAGTTACAAGTAGTTCACCATATTGGGAATGTAACCAATGACATAAACAAATTCTTCTATCCTTAAGCTATATAAGATAGCTTATTCATTGGCAGATCATCAAATCAGTTAGACACTTGTCTCTTTAACATTGAGATGTCTTTTTCAAACTGAACATTTTGTGTGATGTTTTGCTTATAGTGGAGTGATGATTTTCCATAGGAAAGGAATGGCATAGCCTACCCATATCAGAATAGTAATTTCAAAGGCCACAGATTCCACTACATAGATATTGATGAGGAATTGCAAAGAACCAAATCCAATAATAATAAAATGAATGTTTCTACTTTTTTTAAAACAAAATCCTTCTTAGTGGGGAGGCATGATCTGAAGGATATTTTTAGATGTTCCCTAGTTTTATTTAAATGTGGTCCATAGTGTATATTTCATCAAGATATTTTTGTTAACTATTAGAATGCAAAAAATAGATATTGTATGATCCATTTATCACCGGTCAAATTTTAGTCAATAGATAGTCAAACTTGGTCAAACTAGAAAAATTGATGGTCTTGGAATGTTTCTGAACCAGTTCCATGGTGTATAACTCATCACAATTTTTTTGATGCATTTTGAACAGACCAATTCCAAGTCTATATATGAAGTTATGGCCAATCAAAGTTGTGGTCAAACCTAGTAAAATTCATCGATGACATGGAAATATGGACCAATTAAATGGTGGCATGTGGAGAAAGTAGCAAGGCACATGTGGATAAATTTGCACATGACACATGGCATAGACTAGTCAAAATTTAGAGATTTTAAATAAATAAATAAATTATTATTTCCCTCCACCCCACATATGAGCCTTATTTAAAGGCATAAATAATGGTGAATGCCATATATATGGGATAAGTGGGGGGATAATGTTAAATCCCATAAATATTGTAAAGGCATTACTATCCAAACCTCAAAAAGTGGACCCTCCACAAGTATATAAAGGTGTTAGAGGTTCATTTGAGAGAAGAGAAATTGATTGGGATTCTAGGAAGTCACACTCAAGCCACTCAATCCTAATTCATGTAAAGACATTTGATCTTAATTTGAATTTTTAAGCCTTAAGCAAGATTGTGAAGGAATTCCAAGTGTATTAAAAAAAAATGGATTTTTCTTACTATTATTATTGCTTTGTAAAGAATTATCAAGACTAATTCTGGTGTTTATTACTCAAAGCTTGAGGAAAGAATAGAGGGTTTTTTTTGGAGCATTGGAGGAGCATTGTATGGGACTATGGAAGCTGTGATTCTCTATTATTCATAGGGCGTTATTAATCTAAGTATTGTAATAATAGATCTATTAGAGGAGTTAGCATTACATGGAGGCCATAGAGAACGATCATTTTATGGAGCTGATGACTAAAGCCTATTCTAACTTAGCTTTGTGTAGAGTCTCCTAGAGGCCATGTAGCAGAGGAGAAGTCAATAAGAAGGTGTGAAGTATGGAGGCCATGCTAGAACATTGTATAATCCTTGCATGACTAGTTTTGGTGTCTACAAGACCAATTGACACTTGAGTTGATGATGGATTCATTATATTTTTGTAAGTGTTAAATTTATATTTGTAAATGAATTTTTATAATGGACCAGTTCATCATTTAGAGAATCTGGAGGCAAGCATTTATCGAACTCCATTATCAACTTATGTGCAATGTTAATTACTACTTCCATTACATTCTTTTCAGTTGATTATATTTATAGAGTTGAATTTTGGCATTAAAAATAATCCATCTATAAGTATCCAATAATTAAAAAATTTAGAGTAGGAAATCTACCTATTTACTAATCATTGAAGAGTGGCTTAGATAGCATAATGCTCAAAAGTAGCTAGTAGTTGATCAGCCAAGGTCTTATATTTCTTCAGGGTGTGATTTTTACATTGATATATTCCCTTTATCTAATTGAACACAAGTTGCAAATCACCATATATTTATAGTGATTTAATACCTAAGTATAAAGTGGTTTTGAGACCTATGATCAAAGCCTCATACTCTACCATATTATTGGTGTAGTCAAAATCATGTTTAAATGATAAAGGTACAGGTGTCACCCTAAAGGGATTAGGATAATTCTAGATCCCCCACCATACTCACACTTGGATCCATCAAAGAATATGGTCATTTGATATTGAGGATCTAATTGAGGTGTGGAGGCTATGGACTCATTTGGGAATTCATATTTGATTGGTTGATTATTAGCAAGAAGTGCCCCAAAAAGTTGATTAGCAATGATCTAAACTTTAACTAAATTTTATTGGATAAATTTAAGATCAAATTTTACCAAAAACATGAGCCATTTGGACATTTATTGATAATGATAAGGATTTGAATGCATAAATTTTAGGGGATCTATGTTCATGATCACATGGATTTTCTAATTGAGTAGATAATGGTGAATCTTGGAGGCTACAAAGACAAGAACTAGGCATAATTTTTATTTGTACATATAATGCACCTTGTAGTCAATGAGAGTGCAAATTATATAATAAACCACTTGCTATTTATTTTGCTCATCATGATGGGCAAGCATGGCTCCTAGGGCATGGTCTATGGTTGAAATATAAAAGAACAAAAGCTGTCCCTCCTTAGGAGGATTAAGAATTGGTGATGAGAGGAGATATGTTTTGAGGGAATTGAAGGCCTCATGATAGCTAAAGTCCAAATTAAAATGG
The DNA here is from genome assembly GCA_037957365.1 of Torreya grandis. Lineage (NCBI taxonomy): Eukaryota > Viridiplantae > Streptophyta > Pinopsida > Cupressales > Taxaceae > Torreya > Torreya grandis. Next base: position 361,662 of record JARHVA010002492.1, on the reverse strand, counting down.
GTATCTTTCCTTAGGAGGTGATGAAATGGTTGACATCAATTGGATAACTAGAAGATAAGATGATAAATGGATTGAAATTTTCCTTGTAAGATATAGAGCTACTTAAGATTGGATGGGGGTGGAATTTACATAATGGATTTGATCTTAGTGGGGTTAACCTCTATCCCTTGAATAAATATTATGAAACCCAAAATATTACCTTATAAAACCCCAAACATGTATTTCTTATAATTAAGATGGACGTGAAATTAGATAAGGTGAGTGAAGATTATTTTAAGCATTGAAATATGGTCTTTTCATAGTTTTGACTTACCGAGGAGATAACCCACATAATATTCATTGTTTTTATAGATTATGTCATGGAAAATATAGGTCATGGCCCTTTGATAGGTGGCTTGACATTTTTCAAGCCAAAAGGCATAACTTGATAGCAAAAGGTCCCCTAGGGAGTAATAAATGAATTCTTATGTTGATCTTCTAGTGTGATAAGGATTTGATTATACCTAAAGAAACCATCCTTAAGTGACAACATTTTGTGACTGATTATTAAGTCCACTAATTAGTCAATAATAGAGAAAGAGAAATCATCTTTAGGATAAGTGAGGTTAAGTTCATGAAATTTAGTACAAAGGTGCAGTCCTCCTATGGGTTTTGTGATAGGGGAGATATTAGACACCCATTGAGGGTTATCAATAGGCTAGATAAAATTGATAGATAAAAGACATTACAATTATTCTTTGATCAAGAGTGTAATGTGAGGATGCATTTTTTGAAGCTTTGATTTTACAAGTTTGGCATTAGGAAATGTGACAATGTTATGGATGACAATAGCAAGGTCGATACCCGACAAGTCACTATATGACCAAGTGAATGCTTCATTATGATCTGCTAGAAATGTAGTGAAATCCTAGTGCTTTTGAATATATAAAGATTTTTTGACCTTAAAAATTCTTGGAGTCTCATGAGATCCTATGTTAATGTTGATGGTAGCTTCATTTATTAGACTAGAGGTTTCAAATGGAAGATAATTGCATATATGGGAGTTCTCCATGCCTAAATTAGTTAATATTGACTCATCATCCTATCAATAAAGAATAGGGATGGTGGGAAAATCTATCCCTATCATGTTTGGGTAGGAGAGAAGAATGGTTTTGACTTTCCAATTATTGTGATAGATGATATGTTCTATAGTGATGGCATTGACTCAAAAAAATTATGGAAGAATGGATACAACCTCATCTATCTCAGAAGGGGTATTAGATGGTGAGGATGACATGTCCTCTTCAAGAATAGGTAGAAGAGTGGTTTTTGGGGTAGTTTTGAGATATTTGTTAAAACTAAGGCTATGTTTTTCATGGGGTTTCCTAAAATCCCCTAATGTGACCTCATGTTGACCTTATTCATATAATCATACGCCAAAGCCATTCTAAGCACACCATTGCAAGTATGTTTTTTCAAAGTGGGGTTTATCTAGGAATGAGAAGTTTGAGGTGAATGATTTGGCATGAGCTCAACTATCAAGACCTGAAGAAGGATAATCAATCCCCCCTTAGATTAAATGAGTGAAAACGAAAGGTGTATTGAAGGGAATGAGTTCCCCAAGATTATGATAATATGCACTTTATTTGTCAAGACACCCATATTCCCGGGGAGAGTGTTGAGCGTTAGTAACTATTGACCAAATTTTGGCCTTTCAAGCCAAAATTGGGCCCCCCTTTTGAAAAATTAACCACCTAAGTCTATACCTTTGGCTAAGTCTAGTATGTAGATTTTCTTTGGAAAAAGTGTTCTTTGACAAAGCTCACAATAAATGTACAAGTCTAATTCTTTTAGGAAGTTTGTTTTAGTCTTTTGTTAATCCTTTACATAGTAATCCTTTCAATTCTTTTGTTTTTGACTAAGTGTTATTTCTTTTAGATTTTTCATTTGGCGAAGTGCTGAATTATTTTAGATAATTTATTTGATAAAGATTTTACGAAGGGGTTTTTTACAACTTTTCCAAAGGGCAATTTTCAACTTTTTTGAAGGAATTGTTTTAGACATTTTATCCAAAACAACTTTTATAAAAGGCACTTACAAATTTTTCAAAGGGAAATTTTAAACTTTTTTGAAGGAATTATTTTAGACATTTTATCCAAAACAACTTTTCTAAAAGGCATTTTAGTTTTTTTGAAAGGCACTTCAGATTTTCTGAAAGGTGCCAAATAAAAAGATGAAGGGTCATTTACAAGGAGGTCGAAAGGTTCCAAACAAAAATTTGAAGGGGTCATTCCAAATTTCTAAAGGTTCACTTCAATAAACCTAAAGGAACATTTCAAATAACCAAATGGTCCATTTTTAAAAGTTGAAAGGTCATGCAGAAAAAGGAGCTGAAGGATTTGTTTCAAGAAAATTGTCTGCAAAAATGGTTAAAAGCGAAAGCCTGAAAGATTTATTTCAAGAAAAGTGATGAAACAAAGTATCCACAAGGAAAGAACCCAAAATAAGATAAGTCTATGAAATATTTTTTTGGAAAAGAGTCTGAGGAAAATATCTCGAAGGAATTCATGATGGTTTCACAGGACGTCAACTTCAAGGTCACGGGCTAGTTGTTCGCATTTAATTAGTAGGTCTCAAGTAGATCAAAATAGTGAGTGTGAGAAAAATGTTCTAAATGAAAAAGGAGGGTGATGGCCTACAAAAATTCAATTTCAAACTATGAAAAATAGTCATTTGGTGTCAAAAGGCTTGACAGGAATTTGAAGGTGAGTATAAAGTTAACAAATGGCAATTGTAACTAAGGCATTTGGTTTAGTTGTAACTTATTCATTTATAACCAATTCATTTGGTTACATGGAATAGCTATTCCACCTCTCCCACATGAAAATTTAACTATTTTTCTCAAGATGACACATGTCCAAGTGACCCTTGGATTTCCTTTGCTCACTCTACCTCTCAAAGCTATAAATATGCATTCTCTTAGCTCATTTCAGCAACCTCCACTAGTTATTAGGAAAAATATAGTCAAATTTGTACTCAAAAGACTCTTGAATAAATAATATAATTTATTTTACCACTCACATGTTGTACTGTTGAGTGATGACTTGAATCTTATTGGTCTAGTATAGTGAAAGATTATCTTTTCTAGCATGTACTCTTGATGGTTGACTAATGTGTAGAAAGAGTGTCATTACAGGTCCTTATTAGTATTCTTTTCTAAGTGTATATAAATTTTAGAAGTAGTCTATGAATGTATTACTTATTGAAATCATCCATTACTCTCTTAAATGTTTAATGTCTTCTTGAATCTAACATGTGAAACACTGATGTGACAACATACAAGGAATTGTGAGTTTTGTGTGAGAAAATTTGTGTCAGTCTTTAAGTAATGTATTATCAATCAAATATGAGGAGATAAATATTGGTGCATCACTTTTTTTGTTTTCTTAGTTGTTTTTTTGAACCCTTTTCATCCACAATTATTAGGTATAGAATAGCTTTAAAGGTGCATAAAGGGGAGCTAGCCCCTTATCTAGAGATTCATCTCAATAAACTTGTCATCCACAGTAAGAGAGATGATTCCATTATTCCACTTGTATGAGGATAGTTTAGTATCTCCTCAAGGGTGTGAATCCAAGTGTCAACAATTTTTGGCATGCCCAATAGAACCTCCAAGTCCTACAATATTATTCAAGGTTGATGTTGGTCTTGGCATAGTTAAAGATGAAAGAAGTATCTACATTCAGTACTTGGTAACTCCATTAAATAACTCAAGTATTTAGTTGATGAACAATCTTATTTTCCATGCCAAAGGTGAAAAATATATCTGCTGCTAAAGAGACACCTTTCGAGTTTGTGCAACTACCTCCATATTCCACCAAAAGGTTTAGGTTTGTAAACACTCATTCTTACAAAAGAGATTTTGTGTTTAAAGCTTATAATTTTGTGTTACATTCCATTCCTAATATCCATAGTTATCATTCCAAGATGGATATAAGACAACCTTTTTTACCTTTCACTAGGGCATGTCCCTTGCATCTTGCCCAATATGATCAAATTCTAGGGACAACCCTTAAAAGTGTCCCATCTTTCAGTGGGGATGGTCCTATTACTACCATTGAGCATATTAGGAATATATAAAACTTTTGTAATATTCATAACATCAACCAAGAAAATGTAGATATTAGGTTGTTGGACTTGTCTTTCAAAGGAAAAGTTTTAGATTGGTATGGGACTCTACCCATAAATTCTGTTGGCTCATGGGATGAGTTGGGGGATTTATTGATTGATAGGTTTGGGGAAAAGAGTGATCACATATCTCTAGCTAATTAATTGACCATAATAAAGAGGGAACCACATGATTTTATGTAATGTTTTAATACTAGGTTTCAAAAAACATGGGATAGGATTCCAGATCTTGTGAGACCTACTCCAAACTATGCATTTTTATACTACCTAAAAGCGTTGAATAGTTACATTGCCATGATGATTCAATCTATGGGTGGAAACACATTTATTTTTACCTTTGAAATAGCCATTAATTCTAAGAATTGTCTTTTCTAGCTAGGAAAGATAGCTCTTAGACCTCCAATGCCACTATTCCCTGATTTGCATTCTCCTAGTCAAAGTGCAATGCCCACTTTAGCCCCTTTGCCTTATCAAGAAAGGATTGCCATTGATCCTTTAAATGAAATACATAAAGTTGAAATATTGATTCAAAGTGTTACAAATTATTTATTTTCCCTCAAGAGACAACAAGCTCAAGGTTATAGGCCATATCAAACATACAATCAATTTGGGCAAACAAGTAGACCTCCTTTCCAAAATAATGCACAAGCACAAAGCCAAATCAACCATGTCAAGAATTATCAAAGATATAATCCTAATTATCCCTCATCCTCCAAGTCCCTTTTCACCACTAAAAGTAACTTGTTCCAAGAATATCCCAACTATCCATATTTTGAACATGGTCAAGAGCATGTTGCTTATACAAATGAGATGCACAATCAAGGCATGGTAATGAAAGATAGTCAATCTTTCCAAGTTTCAAATTTTGAAGGATATATGCAAGGAGGGGTGGAAAATGGAAAACCTCAGATTTATTCTACCCTCATAAATCATTTGGAGGGTGAGTTTTATGCCATTAATTACTTGGGAAATACAAGCAATCAGAATACTAGTGTTACCTCTAATACTAGGTCCAAAAGGAGGACTATTGATGAAGCTCAAGGAGATAATCAAGGATCAATTATGACTCATAAATCATCTCATATGGTAAGTGGCTCTAATAAAACTCCTAAATTATAAGAAAATTAGAGGATTCCAAATTTTAGGCCAGCTACTACAACTCGTCCTCCATAAGCTACATCACAAGGTACCAATGTTCATAAAAAGAACCCCAATGTGAGTAATATTTCCATAAATGTGGTGTAATAGATGAAGAAGATTCATATGAACATCTCATTATGGTATTTTATAACATTAATAGTGCAAAAATATATACTCCAAAAGGAATTGCATGGATTGGGTAAACAAGTTGGCCCATCTAGAAATGACAATGTGGTTTTGGTCAATGGAACTCAATCTATAGATGGTCAAGTGAAGAAAGATGAGAAGACTCTTAATTTTTATCTATCTCTAATAATTGATGATTTTTTTTTTCATAATTTCATCATAGATAGTGGATTAAGCACATCAATTATGCCCAAATATATAGAAAATAAGCTAGGCCTCAAGAATGAGCTAATGACTAAAGGAGTTTTATAATTAGATGGATCACCAGCCAAGACTATGGGGGTAGTTAAAGGTTTGAATTTGATCCTTCATGATTGTTCTAATTTTTCAATTCCTCATGATGTGGTGGTGGTATATTTACCTCCCTATTTTTCTCTTCGCTTATCAAGAGATTTCACATCCAAGGTAGGTGGATATTTGACAGCCAATTGGTCATACATGGTGTTTAAAACAAAGTATAACACTAAAGTGAACATTGAGTTAGATCCTATTCATATATATATATCACTTGGAACCTTACTCACCTAATGTGGAAAATGTTAATTATGCTATCATTGATGAAGAGGAACTTCATATTGACCAATCTCCATCATCTTCCCTTGAGGGAGTTTCTAATTTGTTCCTAGATGAGTGGGAAGATGATAACTATGAAAATGATCCTTAAAGTTTTATTGAATAATATGGTATTGAAGTCTATTATATGTATGATAAGGAGTATTTCATGCCTAATTTTATGAAGTCAAGTGAAAATGTGAATGGCTTGTGGCAACGCTTCTTTGATGGGTCTAGAAGCAAGATTGGGGCAAGTGGTGGAGCAATGTTGGTTTCACCCTCAAAGGATTGGTATTTTTCAACTTTTATATTTTATTTATATTACACCTATAATGTATAAAAATATGGATCCCTTATTCATAGCCTTTAATGGGCCAAGAAAAGACGTGTCAAATAATTTCAAGTGTTTGGTGATAGCGAACTTGTTGTCAATTAAGTTAGAGGGAAAAATTTGACAAAAAACTCTTTGCTTAAGTCCTATAAGCATATAATGTGGGATATTATGGAATATTTCAAAGCCTTAAACATCACTAATATCTCAAGAGAAGATTACAAGCATGTTTATAGGTTGGCAATAATTGGAGCTTAGTTTGATGTTCCAAAAGGGATAAAAGAGGATAAGAACCAATCTCATCGAAATGTGATTGTAAGGCCCTCCATACTGGATAATGTTAATAATTGGTAGGTGTTTTATAGTGACCATAAAATATCAATTTTTATATAGGAATAAGCTAAGTTTTCTTCCAATAATTAATCTTACTACAACAACAATTTGGAGAGCAGATTGTGTAATTGAAGTATAACAAACTTCCTAAAGGCCTAGTCACTCTTGAGAGCATATTCAATTATGATGACCAACTGAAGAAAGAGAAGGTAAAAATATATACCAAGAAGGAAAAATATGAGAAGTTTCATATTTTCAAAGATAAATTACTTGCACTTGGGAAGGTATGTACTAGAGAAGAGAAGCATTTTTTTCATTGAGTTATACAAATAATTTTCTGATGTCTTTGCATGGGAGTATAGTGATTTATAGGGTTTTGATAAAAATATAGCTTAGCATAATATAGAGTTATATGACAATTATAAACCTATTAAGTAGAGGAAAAGGCCAATAAATACCAATATTGAGCCTCTCATGAGGAAAGAACTCACTAAACTGATTGAGTCCAAATTCATCTTTCCCATTAAGTATTCATCTTGGTTGGCAAACCTAGTTCCTGTTAGGAAAAATAATGGGGAGATAAGGTTTTGTGTTGATTTTAGGGACTTTAATATAGTGTATTTGAAGGATCATTACCCACTCCCTTCCATGGAATAAATATTGCAAGTTATGGTTGGTAGTGAAAGGTTTTCTCTCCTTTATGGGTATTCTGGGTATAATCAAATTCTAATAAAGGAAAGTGACCAGTATAAGACAGCCTTTACTACTAAATTGGGTATATATTCTTATAGGAAAATTACTTTTGGGTTGTCTAATGTTGGAGCTACTTTTCAATGTGTAATGGATATGGATTTTCAAGGATTAATCAATGACATTATATTGGTATATCTTGATGATGTGACAATTTTCTCCAAGGAAGCAAAAGATCATTAGAAGCACCTAAGGGAAAATTTTTAGAGGTGTAGAGTGTTTTATATCTCTATAAACCCAAATAAGTGTGTGTTTGTTGGTCATGAAGGCAAACTACTAAGACATATTATTTCCAAGAAAGGCTTGTCTATTGATCTGGAAAGGGTGAATGTCATCTTGGCATTGTCTTTGCCTAAACATAAGAAGGGTTTTAAAAACATCTTTGGTAAGATAAAATTCATTAGGATATTCATCCCAAATTTCACTAACTTGGTCAAGCCCTTGACATCCATGATAAGGAAAGATGAGGTATTCACTTGGACAAGGAGGAAAGAAAGTTTTGAAGAGATCAAACAAGCCATTGCCTAAGCTCCTACCCTTGCAAGTGCTAATTAATTGTAGACATCTAATTCCAAATATTTCAACTTGTGTACTTTTTGGAATGAATAATTAATTGTAGACATCTAATTCCTAACACCATTTATTTTGAAATTGTTAATCTTACTCGAATTGCACTCAAATGCACATTTTAGGTCAAAATCCATAAAAAACCCTAAATGGTTTAAACTTGTCACTTACAAGTCCTAGTTTAGGTCAAAGTGTCCATAAATAAGGAAATGCATTTTATGGGATAGCTAACTTTGATCAAATCATTTTGATTCAAAATGATGATTTCACCTTTTGTGTTTTGGATCGCTCTTTTCTCCTAAATTCATTAGTACACATCATGTACCTTTGTTATTTTGTGTTGGAAATATCCTAGATGGAAATACAGTTTTAGTGCATCTATCGTTGCCTTCTAATTCTTCTTGAGTCAAATTACAACTCAGTAATATGACTTTATGACCATTTTGATTAATTGAGGGTCAATTTTCAAATAATTGCATAAATGTTGATTAACCTTGTTTAAGGATAATTAATCTAAATCAAGAGCTTAAGTGGATTTTCCATGAGAGTTGTTGAATATTTATTTTTAAAAATTAATTCCCATCAACTGCATCATCAGGTGACATCATTTCTTGGGAAGACATCCCTAGGCCATAAATGCCATAAATATTAGGATTATGGGTCACCCATGCCTAGACAATGCCTCCCATGCCTCTTTAATGCCCCTTCTTCCAAGGTCATGATGAAGATAATTATGGATTTAATTCCAAATATTAGGATTATCCATGGCCACACATCTCAATTTTGATATGGATGGTCATGGTTGATCCTGACCAATCTCAAAAATATATAAATAGAGAGGCCATGGGCATGAATTTTAAGCTTGATTATTACAAAGTTATAATGTTAAATTGTTTCCACAAAGTTTTGCATTTGATCTTAGATTTTGCTTGCAAGATTCATTGATAGGCTAGTTTAGTGATTTGGAATCAAGATCCTAGGTTTTATGGTGTGTTCTTGAAGAATTGGAGGAGTTTACCACCATTGTTGATAAAGACAAGGATGCTTGATCAAGGTAAAACATGTTTTTGAGCCACATGGGTATGGTGAATCCATTGGGAAGGTAATATGGTGTTAATTTATTTTATTTGTTTCTTGCTATCCTTTGTAATTCTCATAGGAATAGATAGGCTTGGTTAGTTAGTTATTTATGCATGTTTCATTATTTATGGACTAATACTTGACTAGCTTGCTTTGTAATCCTTTCTACATCTTGGCATGATCGGTGGGACAAGGTGCATCTCACACCTAAAGAAGATCACTTTTCAATTCTAAAATATCCATTTAGACCCTTAAAACTTGTGCAAATTGATTTTATAACTTTATTTTTTCATTTTTTGTTTGCCATGGTTTTACATAGTAACTGACATTGAGAAGTAATACCGATGTCAGTTACCTGGCTTAACCGATGTCAATTAGTAAAATCGACATTGGTTAGATCTTGGTTAGCCAAAGTAACCTTCTTTAGTTGAAATAACTGATGTCAGTCACTGTGTTTTTTCCAAAAACATATACCCGAGAGCTAATTTTTCAAAGTTCATTGTTTCAAGCTAAAAAGAGCTTCAAAGCTAAAGGACATGCTAACATTTTTGCTATAAGACCAAGCTTGATATTTGTTTGAAACATGTTTAAATCACTTTTGCATGATTAAAAATAAAATAAGAACTTTGTTTTGGTGTTTAACAAAGAATTTAGATGTTTTGGTGAATGTTTTCAATGTTTGCAAGTAAGACGAAGGGGTCTAATGAATAGCACCAAATATTTCATTTGGGCTTAAAATTGAACACACTTGTAAATTCTTGTTTGCAATAGTTATTTAATTAGGTTGTGTTTGGAAAAAAGGGTATTGTTGCATGTATGCTCTTCCATTTATCCCCTTTAGGTAACCCTTGGAATCAAAATCACCATTGCTATTGCAAATAGCCTAGTCTAAGGATTAGAAAGAATGCCACCTAAAGCACTCCCCAAAAAATTGCCAAAGTTTGGGTGATCTTAAAATTGACCCAAAAGTCTTTTTATTTTATGATTTCTTTATTTTCATGTAAACTTAGCTTGCGAATGGGATGCCATTACCTCCCATGAGTTATTTAGGAAATATTTGACCTAAGGTTTCACCTCCTGACATTGACTTCATTTGAATCCTTTAGAGTTGCACATGGGGTGTATCCACATTTGGACATCGTACTACACTGAGAAAATAGTAGGATGTAGTGGTTGTAAAAAGGACTAGACCTTTTTACAACTAACCAATGTCATGCTCACCCAATTTTCATGATTGTCTTTTTCATCATTTGATGTGAAAGTCATTATGTAATTTATTCCCTTAGAATAATCGAAACCTTTCTAGTTTAGTAGACCCCACTTTGCCATACCTTGTCAATTTAGACTTAAGACATTTGTTTTTTGTCATTAGCTTACTTGGTCTTGATTTGTGTCTAAAATTGCCTTTTAACTTAAAGAACTTAACCAAAGCACATTGTCCTCAATTTTCTTAAGCAAGGGAGGCATTACGTTATCCAAATGAAAAATTCATCTTTTCCTTGTTCAAAATTGTTATCAAAAGGTTTGTGTCATGTCATCCACTTTGGTGCAGTCATGATGCCCAATTGAGTCTAGATATTTTACCCAATTTATTTAAATCCTTAATTTATAATTCACATTTGAAATTGAACCTTTCTAAGTTCTATGGGTTGGTGTGTCAAAGTGGGTTCACCATTTGTGCACTAAGCTTGTTTTAACTTGGGTTTAATTTTCCATTTGGATTGAAGGTCATTTATTAAGACTCAAAATCACATATCATCTTGGTAGACTCAAGTCATATTGCATATCACTCACACTTTGAGTCCTAGAACATATTTTATCCTATTGAAATCATGTGGTGACATTGTGCTACCTATTTGGTCCTAGCTTTATACTTAGTGATTCGCTTATGTTTTTACATATTGAGTTGCTTAGTCCATTTTGTCTTCTTTGTAATTTGAAGATCTTTCCTCTAAAATTATAGGGTCAACTTTTTAAGGTTAAAACTAGATTTTATAGTACGAGTGTATCACAAATATCTAGGCTTTGGTGTACTAGTTTTCACCTTGGGTCTTTGACTTACCTTACTCTCTTTCGATCTATATGATTTAAACTTTACCAAAGGTTGAGTAAACTCATGAAACAAATCTTATAAATTGTACATGGTTTCAAACCACCCTCCCTTATAGTTTCATTGGTACCTTGGTTATTTTTTTAAAAGAGATCCAAAAAATTCTTTGATTAGTTACCAAACATTGGTCCAAAGTTAGTCAAACACATAGAGCAGCTCTTTTTAGACATGACTCAAAGGTTCACTCGTAGTGGGGCATCTTATGGCCTTAGTTATGAAGGTGAGCAATTTTATGATGGTCAAGATAACCCCATTATTTTTGATGATATTCCACTAATAATAGGATCTCAAGATGATTACAATAGATATCGACCCTAAGAAGATCAAGATGAAGCCCTTCTTAGATTGATAGAATTAGGTGCTAGACTACCTTTTGATTTTCCTATGAATAATTGCATATCTTAGTTAGAGAAGGAGAAAAATGATAGCAAGAGCAAGATTTTGCACAAATGAACATACCTTCTTCCTCTAACAAAGGAAAGGAAATATAAACAGAGTCAAAACCCATAAATCTAGATCTTCTAGCTAAGATCAAGATAATAAATCAACGATATGCAGATCAACTTATCGTAGACTTAACTGACTCCCTAGTTTCTACTTCAATTCATAATAATGTTTTGAGAGAACAACAAAATGTGGTTGCAAGTATGCAACAAATATTAGATTAGGACATTACCATAGTAGATCAAAGTAATCTAAATGAATAGTTAAAGTCACAAGAGACCTTACATAGTACTCCATTTGATACAGAACATACATTCTTTAATTATCAAGAACCTCTTGTTACTTTACAAACTCAAAAACCTAAGCATTTAGTTCGAATTGAGGAAATCCCTCAAGATAATTTGGCTAGTTCTTTTCAACCAACCCAAAGATTGGTAAATAAACATAGAAATTTACAAAATCAACAAAGTGAAAAACAACCAAATTTAGGGAATGTTTTACAATCTAAGAATCAATGGCCTATGTTCTTAACTCAAGCAAAAAATCAAAACCAAATCATGGATTGAAACATATACGCTCCCTATAGATCCACACAAAACCAGGGGCACATTCCACCCCAACAACAACAAAACTAGGGGCACATTCTACCCCAACAACAATGAAACCAAGGGCACATTCTACCCCAACAAAATCTTATCCAATCCACAAATGCACCAAACATGCAAGAATGTAATTCTATGAAGGAATTTTTCAAAAGATTGGAGATGAATAATAGAGTCAAAAACAATGAGATATGCCCATATCCATTTGACTTATCTATTCTCCAAAACCCCTTTCCACCTCATTTTGAGGCACCCAAATTTTAAAAATACAAAGGGAAAGGAGATCCACATGAACACATACAAGTATTCTTCATCTTGTGTCAAGAGGTTGATTATAGTAGCGAGTACTTACTATAACTATTTCTATTAAGTTTAACGGGACAAGTTCTTGATTGGCTACTTAAACCAGCCAATGGATCAGTTGTAGATTAGAACAACTTATTAAAAAAGTTCATTAACCATTTCTCATATAACATAAAACATGAATTAACCATTGTTGACTTATGCAAATCCAAGCATTGTGATGGTGAAAGTTTTGTTACATATCTACAAAGGTGGAGAGCATTGGCAAGTCGCTTTCAACATAATTTGCTAGACAAAAAATTGGTTGATATCTTTGCATAGAATTTGCATCCTAATTTTTTTCATAATCTACAATTAGTTTATGCTAATTTATTTGAATAAATTATTGACAAAGGAATGCAAATTGAGAAGGCTCTTATTGTTAGGGGCCTTGTTAAGATCTTTGCACAAGGTCAAGCATTTAATTAGACTAAATCACTAGATCCTCAAATAGTTACACAGGATAAGTCTAAGGGCTTTCAAAAAAATAAGAACATGGTTAGAAATGGGGTGATATAAACAAGACATGTACAAATGGTATAGGCTATGCCTCCTCCAAATGTATAATTAACTCCCTCAAATCCACTACCTACTTTGTAGAGACAACTTCCACGAAGGACATTTCATAAAAAATTTAGAGTCTTTAGCAAGCTAGGAGAATCAGTTGAAATAGTGTTACAAAAGCTCATTGCAACTAATTTAATTATATGGCTAGTATCAAGGCTATTTCCTCAAGATCAACCAAAACTAAACTGGTACAAAGAGAATGAATGGTGTAACTTTCATCATGTTACTGGTCATGGTGCATATCATTGCATTTAATTGCAACATATTATTGAGGACTTTATTGAAAGTGGTGAACTGGAAATTAAGTTAGCCCCTAATTAGGACACAAATCAAGATATGGGAATCTAGAAAGACCCCTTTCCTTCACATGATCCACCGCCACCAAGGAATAATCAAAATGGTCAAAATCAAGGATAGAGGTAGAATCAAAACCAGCAACAAGGTTAGAATCATAATGAGAAAATTAAGATCATAATGCCCATACTAATAATGTGGCTTATAACAATATACCTTACAACTATAATAACATTATGGGATGTAGTTTTGCAACCCACATTACCACTATTACTATGAAGCCACATGGCCAATCTCGTGTCCCTCACAACACAAGACCCATCATTATAGGGTCAATACCCTCTCCCCCTAGTAATACCATGTCAGATTCACATCATCATGTTGTTACTCCACTTGCATGGGTTGCTAATCCTGAATAATAGTACCTTTCTTATAAAGGCTCCTCACTGACCCAAAATTGTCACAATACTATTAATCACCTATAAATCACCATCCAAGGCCCTTTACCTACCTCTTCTAATTATAATAACTCCTTACCACCTCTAAGTTGTGCAGTCACAATTAGATGCTTGTGAGTTACCATTCAAGGCCCTTTGCCCACTTATTTCCATAAACCCAATGAGAACATCATGCCAATGGTTCAAAATGTGAATACTATCCCAATAAAGACTAAACTAGTTCAATCCATAGTTCAAAGGCCTTATAGTCTAATGGATCAATTAGATAAAACCCCTACACAAATTTCCATATTAGAACTCTTGCAGACATCTAATGTTCATAGAACCATTTTCAACAAACTTTTACAAGAGTCTATTGTGTCTAATGATATAAACCTTGATCAATTCTAGAACCTAGTTGGACATTTGTCTTCATTTTGACAAATCACATTTGATCAAAAAGACATGTCCACCTTTGGCCTGAACCACAATAACGCACTATACATTGAGATAATCATTATGGATCACAAGATCAAGCAAGTTTTTATAGATAATGGTTGAGGTATGAACATCATATCTCTTAAATTGATGTGATGATTGGGTTAAATGGATAAAGACATTCATTCAGAAACTATTACAATCAAGGCTTACGATAATGCCAAGAGGGATTCATCCAGTATAATTTAGTTGCCAATCATGGTTGGGTCTATTTCTCATCACACATTATTCCATATTATGAATATTGAGCTTCATTATAACATACTTCTTGGTTGTCCTTGGATTCATGAAGTATAGGAAATTCCATCTACTTTTCACCAATGCCTTAAATTTCCCCATGATGGGATCGAGGTTACTATTCCCACTGATCAGCAATGATACCAATACTAAAAACATCTTAAAGCAGAGTTTCATAATTATAACTATTGCCTAGTTTTTGAATTCATTGCAAAGAAGAACAAAGCCATCATTTCTCATCCATCTCCATCTAATTATATAGATGTTGGTGATCTAGCCTCCACTTTGATGATCCATTTCCTACAGCTCTGGCCAAACAAGTTATTATTAAAGATGTAGGCATTTTCAATACCATCTAAAGGATATTATCTATATTTCAAAATTACCAAAATCCCCTAAAACATTTGGTAAGCTTAAAACTTTCTAGACTCTTAATAGACCCAATCAGATTTAATAACCAAAGAAGGAGAAACCAATACCTCCTATGGTTTTTGTACCTATAATTGCACCAAAGAAATATTGAGAGGCTTTCACTGAGGGAGATTGGTTATAATTTGAAGGCCTTGTCGATTGTTTTTAGAATCTAAAGTATCCTATCCCTAAAAAGATAATGGATCATCTTGACTATGTAGGGAAAGGCCTTGGCCTATAGGTAGAAGGAATTTTAGAGCCCTTATTAGCTGGAGTTGTTAATTAGAATCATGGTCTTGGATTTCAACTACCAAAGGATGACCTCATAACATTTGGTAGTGAATCTTCTAAAATGACTAGTAATGAGACTCCTAGTAGTGACACAACATCCCATTATAGCCTTTTTGATGAGCTTGTTGATTCAGATTTGTTTGATTCAAATGCCATATTGACCATAACACCTATTGGAGCTTCCCATCCTAAAGCAAAAACCCATCTTAGCAGTGCTTCCCTTCCAAAAGTAGGACATTATATCTTTACCATTGATGTTTCCCATCCTAAAGCAAGCCCTAACTATAACCTATGTGTTTGCCATCCTAAACTCATAGATTGGGATCAGTAAAATTTAGTCATATGCCTTGATGAATTTCAAAATGAAGAATCAATTGTAGAATACATGGGCCTATGAGATGCATTCCCCATTGGTGATCATAAGTAGGGTTTTGATTTTTCATTAAATTCTTCTACCTAATTTGGAGATTAGGCAAACTTTTTTGGTCATAATAAAGAACAAACATTGATATATTTAGGTGCAAACCTCTTTGAGGCACTTGTTGATCAGTGGAAAAGTAAAGAAAAATACAAACCTTTGAGTGAAAACCTATTTCAAGTGCTCTTAGGTGGGAAAGTTTGTTCATCCCCTCAAGACGTAGAAAGTCCATATAGCCCAAGTTCCATAGCTAGCACAAGCATCTCTTCAGAACAACATCAAATATTTGAGTGTCTTGCTCTTGAGTTTATAGAGGTTTTTCCCAATTGGCCTTTACTTGAGAAGGTAGATTCTGATTTTTCATTTTATCTAGATCTTTGGGAAGAAAAACAAGAAGATGAATCAGAGGATCATGACCATACATTGCCTACAATTCTAGAAGATGGATCCATACTCCTTATGGAGAGCATAATAGAAGTGAATTTGGGAACCCATGAGGATCCTAAAATTGTTTATCTTAGAGCTTCCCTTACTGAAGTAGAGCATGAACATATTATATCCATTCTTAAGGATTATATAGACATCTTTGCATGGGCATACTTTGACATGCCAGGCTTGGACCTAGATTTAGTTGTGCATCATCTTGTTGTTCACCCTGATGCTAAATTGGTCAAGCAAAAGTTGAGAAAGATGCATCCATGCATCACCCTTTTGGTTAAGGCCAAGTTAGAAAGGTTGTTAGGAGCCAATTTTATCATACCACTAGACTAATATGAATGGATTTCTAACATAGTTATAGTAAGTAAAAAGATCCTAGGCATATATGTTTGTACTAATTTTTATGATAGTAACAAAGCATGCCCTAAAGATGACTTTCCTCTGCTTAACATCGACATGATTGTCGACTCAACTGCTGGGTATGAGATGTTATATTTAATGGATGGATTTTTTGGTTATAATCAGATCAAGATAACCCCTGAAGATCAACATAAGACCATGTTCACCACTATATGGGGGACATTCTATTACCAAGTCATGCCATTTGGTTTGAAGAATACTAGAGCCACATATCAGTGTGCAATGAATCTCATCTTCCATGACATGATGCATGACATTGTCAAGGACTATGTTGATGATATACTAGTAAAATCAAGAACAAGAGCTAGACACCTTGACATTATATGAAGAATATTTGAGAGGCTTCATGCATATAAAGTCTGCTTGAATCCTAAAAAATGTGTCTTTGGAGTCACATCAAGAAAATTTCTAGGGTTCATTGTATCACAATAAGGGATCAAATTTGACCTTGTAAAGGTCAATGATATTATGGAAATTCCTCCACCAAATAATCTTAAATATTTTTGAGGTCTACAAGGAAAGGTCCAATCTATACATAGGTTCATTTCTCAATTGGCAGATAAGTGCCACCCATTTACCCATCTCTTAAAGAAAGGGGTAACATTTCAATGGGATGAAGATTGTCAGATAGCATTTGCAAAGCTTAAAACATACTTGGCCAATCCACCTGTCTTACGACCTCCAACACAAGGAAAGTCATTGCTTCTTTAAATATTAGCCACAAAGCATGCATTGGGGGCACTTTTGGATCATCATCATGATCATGGTAAGGAACAAATGGTTTATTATTTAAGCTACACATTGGTAGCCTATGAACATAATTATATGCCTATTGAGAAGGCATGTTTAGTTATGGTGTTCATCACTCAAAAATTATGACATTATATGATAAATAACAAAACTATTGTTATTGCCAAGGTAGATCCTCTCAAATTCCTCTTATCTAAAGCAACTCTTCAAGGATGCATGTCTAAATGGATTATGCTCCTTAGTGAGTTTGATATTTGAATACCAAAATCAAAAGGTAATCAAAGGACAAGTTCTTGTAGACCAACTTGTGGAATCTCCTATTACAACCACTCAACCTCTCATCTTTGACCTTTTAGATGATTCTATCATGACAATAGAACAAGAATAACAAGAATTTGAATAGTGGACACTCTATTTTGATGGATCCTTCACATATCGAGGATTTAGAGTTGGCATATTATTGATCATGCCATAGGGGGATCTGATCCCCAAAGCATTCCATATATAATTTTTGTATACAAATAATATGTATAAAAATGAGGCATTAGTTACAGAGCTCCATCTTGCCATACAATGGGACATTCAAAGATTAAAAGTCTATGGAGATTCATATCTAATCATAAATCAGACAACTAATCAGTATCAAACAAGAGATGATAAGCTTGTTCCTTACAAGCAAATTGTCAATGACCTCAAAACACATTTTAAATCTTTGTAGTTTGAGCAAGTTCCATGAGTCAAAAATAGATCTATCGATGCCATGGAAATAATTGGTTCCATGATTCAAATTCATGATAGTGCTAAAGAGTATCAGTTCTTGATTAAAAATCTTCTTCAGTCGATACATATTCTATCAAATTCAGAGAGGATATGCACCATTACTGATCCTAATCTCTCACCTGAGCTACCATGGTACCAATATTTTTATAAATATTTCCATAGTCATGTATTTCTCACCAACCTTTCCAATAACCAACAAATTTTTTTTCTTCATTGCTTAACACATTATATTCTCCTTGGAAACATGCTTTATCAAACAGGCTATGATGGAACGGTTCCTCATTGCTTATCTTTGGGAGAATCCACGTTGGTACTAAAGGAGGTTCATGAAGGAATGTGTGGGGCCCATACCAATGGTATAGTCCTAGCAAAGAAACTTCTTAGAATAGGTTATTATTAGCCAAAAATGGAGATAGATTCTTGTAATTATGTAAACAAGTGTGTTCTTTGTCAGCAGCATGACAACTTGATACATGCACCTTCCTTACCATTGCAGTCGATTACAACACCATGGCCATTCTCAACATGGGGTCTTGATCTCATTGGAAAAATTAACCCAACATCTTCAGATGGTCATAAGCATATTTTGAATGCAATTGAGTACTTTACCAAGTGGATTGAGGCCATTCCTCTCACTTATGTTACTAGGAAACAAATATCCAAATTCATTCATTACCACATCATCTATCGATATGGCATCTCAGCCTATATTATTTCCAATAATGGTAGATCCTTTGTGAACTAAGATGTGAAATATCTTTATGAAAAATTCAAGATCAAGCACAAGAAATCCAATCCATATAACCTGCAAGGTAATAGACAAGCTGAGGTGTCAAATAAAACTATTCTCACCATCTTCAAAAAGATTGTTAATGATACTAGCCATAATTAGCATTTGCAACTCTTTCTTACCCTTTGGGCTTATAGAACTAATCATCACACCCCAACTGGAGCTACTCTATACTCCCTTGTTTTTGGCACTGAAGCTATCATCCTGATCAATATTGAGATCCCATCATTAAGAATATCACTAGGGCACATTGAAGATGACGAAGACTATAGAGCCTCATGGCTACAAGAACTAGAACTTCTGAATGGTAAGTTTTTGGCTGCCCTAGAAAAATTTTAGGCCTTTTAGAATAGATTATGAAGAAGCTACAACAAATGTATTCTCCTTTGAGAATTTGAGATTGGCAACTTAGTTTTAAAAGAAAACTAAAAGAACATGAATGCTAAACCCAAAAAAAAAGGCAAATTTCAACCTAATTGGTTAGGATCATATATTATCATAACAAACTATGGATCAGGAGCATATCAATTGGCTAAACCTAATGGTGAAGAACTTTTAGAACCCATGAACATCATACACCTTAAGAGATTATATCCATGAACATATTTGAACCATTGTATATAAGACCCCTGACTTGGGGGAAACTTATGTTGTTGTAATTTTATCCCACCCTTTTATCTTACCTTGAGCACATTTTATACTACCCTGGTCCACTTTTTATAAATCTCGATAGTAAAGGCTTTGAACCCTTGGCACTCTGAACACATTCTTCATCCCATTCTAGATTTCTCTTTGAGAGGCATATTCTTTATTTTATCTAGGACATGTTATAAGATTAAACATTTTTTGTCCCTTGACGAATTATGATCTTGATTATGTCTCATGAACATTATGAACATCTTCAACAATAATTCTATAAAGAAGTTCAACTAGGATAGTCTTGTATAGTTTTAGACAAGTGAACATCCACATCTTCTCAGTTCATGTATTTTTTCTCTTTCTTGTTTTATCAAGAACCTCACTCTCACTGATTTGTGATAATGGGCCATTGCAATCAGCTTAGCTATCTTATTAGAACCTCTACTCTTAGGACATGCATCTCCTTGACTAGATGTTTCCACCTTATGCATAGTTTATCCCAAAAACATTATAAATACTTAAAAAATACCAAAAACATCAAAACATGATCCATAAAAGAACAAAAATATTATCTCATGCTTATGTACATTTGTACATTCCTATTCCACCATCCCACACTCTCACCATTTTGTGAGCAACTATTAAGTTTGAACGCTCTCACCATTTTGTGAGTAATTGTTAAGTTTCAATACTCTTTCCATTTTACAATCACAAAAACACTATTTCATTTCATCTTGTCCCACGTACTTACCATTTTTCAAGATCATTCTTTCTCATCTCATCAGCTTCTTGTTTGCTAGACCATTCTCATTTTTTTGTCATATCTTCCATTTATTCTATAACATTAATCATGCTGGTCTGATCATCATTTTTCTTCTATCCCATTTCATGGGAGAAATACATTTGGCTTGAAGTTCATGTTGGCACATGCATCCATAGAATAATGTGGGCAACATCCACTTCTTTTATACATCTGGAGTCAACTCGTCCAACCTCTTCCTTTTCATCTCTTCCCCCATTTCTTCTATCATTGTTCCTCTTTAATTAGGGAACAATTATCATGTCATTGTTCTTTGTTATGATGTGGTGGAAAGTAACGCCTCTACCGCACACACATGAACATTTGTCTTTAAACCGCACTAACTTGGTTTTTTTTGTGTGTGTTTATTTGAGTTTTCTTGGTGTTTTATTGTGATTTTACACCTATCATTTTATTTCTTCTCCTTTTATATTTTTATTATTTCTTGTCTCCATTCTTGGTATTGTGTTTCCTTGATTTTTTTTCTGTTTGATTTTGTTTTTCTCTTTTATTTCTTAGAACATCTTCATGGTCCACATGGATCTTGATTATTCATATCTTGGTCTCATGTCATTAATAAATTATTACCTTTTATTTTTAAACGTTTGTGTTCCTACTTAAGATCATATCTTGATTTTAAGTTAGGTTCATTTATGTTTTTCTTTTTCTCTGTCTTTGCTTTTTTATTTAAATGTAAATCATTGTAACTCTAGTTTTGGTCATTATTTTACCATTATCCTTAGTTATAGATATTCACATTTGAACTGGGTCAATGCAATTAGAATATTATGTCATTCTAAGCTATTCATAATTATGATGCCTAATTTATTTTTCTATAACAAGCACTTTGTGCTCAAGTCTCAAAGTCTTAATGTCAACATTAGCTCCGATGAACTATTCTAAAAAAAACTTTGCAAAACCTAGGCTCATGATATGGATTTAGGCATCTAGGTAATATGCATTTTAAGCTTCTTTATCTATGCTTAGACATGCATCTCTTCACATACATTGTGATTCTAATCAATTCTTGGTCATTTTTCATCATTTCTCCTTCCATTCTCTAGCAAACTTGGGTGAACTACATTGTCATGAAGTTCATATTAAAACATGAGTCCATGGAACTATATAGGCAACACTCAATTTTTATTGAGGTCAGTTGGCTATCACCATTCTTCTTTTCATCTCTATCATCATTTTGTGCATTCTCATTATGCTTGGTTTTATATGGATTTATAATCCATTACACCATCACATGTATGTTTTCACCCGCTCACTTTAACCTATCTTTTGGGTTATATCCTTGAGATATTTTGCTTGTCAATTTCCCATGCTAGGGCCCAACATCTAAATCATGTTTGAATAAAATCAACTCTATAGGGGAAAAATCATTATCTTTTATTTATCAATGATCAAGAATTGCCCTACTGCGACACAACTATTTTATCATGATCAAATCTGCTCTATTCTAGTATTTCTTATTATATTCTCTTTGGAGACCCCGTTCTAGTGGTGTTTCCATTCCTAAAGTAGAACATTCTCTCTTTTCCTCTAATTCTAATTTCTCCACATTAAAATCCCATGATGGAAATATTTTAGTGTGCAACTTGTCTCGAGATTAATCAATATCATAAGCACACATCTTGTACTCTCAAATTAGGTACGTTTACAGTGTGTCACTTACATTTATGGATTGTATATTTATCATTCAACCCATATCTAGGGCCTATTATACCTCTCATTATATTTTGATCATTGATGGTAATCATGTGTGCAAGCATTATCGCATATGGATGTGATCTATTCCATGGGTTAATCTCTCACTTTCTCTCTCTTTTTGAGAGTCCATCCTTCTCTTTCATCCTAGTATGTCCTCTCGAGGGGCATCATGGGTCTGTTCTAGTTTCTTATTGACAACTCTTTTCTTTGAAAAGATGTTGCTTCACTTGAATGTCTCACTATGCCTTCTCAAATAGGGGCAAAATGTAGACATCCAATTCCTAACACCATTTGTGTTGAAATTGTCAATCTTACTCGAATTGCACTCAAATGCATATTTTAGGTCAAAATTCATAAAACACCCTAAATGGTTCAAACTTGTCACTTACAAGTGTTATTTTAGGTCAAAGTATCCCTAAATAGGGTAATGCATTTTATGGGCTAGCTAACTTTGATCAGATCATTTTGAGTCAAAAGGATGATTTCACCTTTTGTGCTTTGGATCAATTTTTTCTCCTAAATTTGTGGGTACAAATCATGTAACTTTATTATTTTGTGTTGGAAACATCCTAAATGGAAATACGGTTCCGATGCATCTAACGTCACCTTCTAATTCTTCCTGAGTCAAATTATAACTCACTAATATGACTTTCTGACCATTTTAATTAATTGAGGGCCAATTTTCAAATAATTGCACAAATGTTGATTAACCTTGTTTAAGGCTAATTAATCCAAATCAAGAGATTAGGTAGATTTTACATGAGATTTTTTAAATATTTCTTTTTAAAAATTGATTCCTATTAACTACATCATCAGGTGACATCATTTCTTGGGAAGACATCCCTAGGCCATAAATGCCACAAATATCCATATTATGGGTCACCCATACCTAGTTAATGCCTCCCATTGCTCTTCAATGCCCCTTATTCCAAGTTCATGATGAATATAATTATGGATTTAATTCTAAATATTAATATTATCCATAGCCACAAATCTTAATCTTGAGATGGAGGGTCATGGTTAATCCTAACCAATCTCAAAAATCTATAAATAGAGAGGCCATGGACATGAATTTTAAGCTTTAATATTGTAAAGTTATAATGTTAAATTATTTCCACAATTTTTTGAATTTGATCATAGATTTTTCTTGCAAGTTTCATTGATAGGCTAGTTTAGCGATTTTAAATCAAGAGCCTAGGTTTTATGGAGTGTTCTTGAGGCATTGGAGGAGCTTACCACCATTGTTGACATATACAAGGATGCTTGATCAAGGGAGAACATGTTTTTGAGCCACATGGGTATAGTGAATCCATTTGGGAAGGTAATATGGTGTTTCTTTGTTTCATTTGTTTCTTGTTATCCTTTGTAATTCCCATAGGAATAGATAGGATTGGTTAGTTAGTTATTTATGCATGTTTCATTATTTATGGACTAATGCTTGACTAACTTGCTTTGTAATCCTCTCTACAGTAATCTCTACAATTCTTACTCAAGATAGTGATGAAAATTTTGAACAACCTATTTCCTTCTTTAGTCAAGGTTTTGAAGCCTATGAGATAAGGTATACATATGTTGAGAAACAAGTGCTTTCAGTCATAAGGAGTTTAAAGAATTTTAGGCATATGTTGTCTAATAACAAGATTCACATTTTTGTGCCTCATCCTAGTGTGAAAGACTTTCTATTGAATATATACTTGAATGAAAAGAGGGTAGGATGGATCACAATAGTGATGGAATATGATGTGGATATCAAAACTACCAAGTTAGTGAAAGGAAAAGGACTATGTAAACATCTTGCTTCAGACTTGAAAGAGAAAAAAGAAGCTATTTTGGTACTTCAGGATGAATCTGTGACAACTATACCTTCATAAATGATAAATTGGACACATGACATTATCCACTTCCTTTAAACTGGTGAGTGTCCACAAGGTCTTGATAGGGCCAAGAGAAGGTACTTTAGGCTACAATCCATTCCTTATGTACTTGTTTATGGAGCGTTATTCAAAAAAGACTTTTTAGGTGTACTCTTGAGTTATATTGATTCTAATTAGATTGATAAGGTACTATTTGAGTTTCATGATGGACAAGCTGGTGGTTACTTTGCTCCTAGAACCACAAATATGAAGATAATGAGGGCTAGATAATTTTGGCCTAGCTTGTTCAAAGATGCCCATACTTGGGTAAGAAAATGCCAAAAGTGTGCTCTTTTTGATGGAAAACAAAAGCTAGCTACCTTGCCTCTTCATACAATCCAGGTTGAGAAACCATTCATGCAATACGGTTTGGATTTCATAGGCCTAATCAATCCACCTTATAGTGATATTAATAAATGGGTGTTAACAACCATTGATTATTTTACAAGATGGGTGGAGGTTGTATCTCTTAAGGAGGCAAATGAAAGTTTAGTCCTTGAATTTTATGAAGGTATAGTAAAAGGGTTTGGGGCTCCTTCAACCATAATCTCAGATAATGCCTTAGCCTTCCCAAGAGCAAGAACAAGTAAAAGGGATTTGAAGCATGGCATCTATCTTAGTAACTCCTTAAAACTATTACCCGCAAGGGAATGGAATAGCTAAGTCCACAAACAAGAACTTAATGAGGATCATTAAGAGGACAATGGAGGAAAATCAAAGGACTTTACACGCAAAGTTGAAGATAACCCTTTGGGATGATAGGATCACCCTAAAGAGAGTAATTGGGAATTCACCATATACACTTGTCTATGGAAGGGAATCTAGACTTCCTATCTCAATTGAGTTACAAGATTAGATCTTACCCATCAGCGATAATTGATGGAGAATAATAGCATGGAGGTTAGGTTATGTGAGTTAATGGAGCTTGAGGAAACAAGAAATCAAGCTATGCACACTATGACAACTCATCAAGAGCAAACAAAGAAGTATTTTGAAAAGAAATCCATGCCAAGGAGTTTTAAAGAAGGATACATTGTCCTAAAATGGGATGAAGATAGGGCCAAGCCTGGAAGACATACAAATTTTGATGTTTTATGGAGTGGCCCATATGTGATCACACAGTGTAAACAACATAATGCTTTCTAACTTTCAAAGTTGGATGGAGAGAAGTTGCATATAGTCAATGAGATATATCTAAAGCATTGTTATTGAGGTTATCATTTTCCTTTGTACATAGTTTCTTGATTTCCTTGTGTTCCCTAAGTGTTTACGCACATATGTGAGTTGTCTTGTGTTTTACTTTGCTTTGTGTCTGGTTTGTTTTGTTCTTGTTGTGTGTTGTGTCTTGTAGTGTGGGTTTTCCTTCTGGTCTAGTGTGTTGTTCAAGGTTTTGATTCATGGCCAATGTTTCCTCATTTGAGTGTCCTTAGATGACTCTATGCCCAATGGATTATTTTGGCTACAAGTTTGGTCAGTATAGCAGGCATATTACCCCTGTGAGTCAACAATTTGTTGACCAAATTTTTGCCTTTTAGGCCAAAATTGGACACCCATTTTGAAAACTTAACCACCTAAGTCTAAACCTTTAGCTAAGTCCAGTATGTAGATTTTCTTCAAGAAAAGTCTTCTTTAACAAAGCTTGTAACAAATGTATAAGTCTAATTCTTTCAAGAAGTTTGTTTTAGTCTTTTGCTAAGATTTTACATAGTAATCCTTTCGAGTCTTTTGTTTTTGACTGTGTTATTTATTTTGGATTTTTCATTTGGCCAAGTGTTGAATTATTTGAGATAATTTGTCTGAGATATATTTTCTAAAGGGGTCTTTTACAACTTTTCCAAAGGGCAATTTTCAACTTTTTTGAAGGAATTGTTTTAGACAATTTGTTCAAAACAAATTTTTCAAAAGGCACTTGGAAATTTTTTGAAGGGTAATTTTCAACTTTTCCAAAGGAATTTTTTTGGACATTTTGTCCAAAATAACTTTTCCGAAAGGCATTTCAATTTTTTCGAAAGTCACTCTAATTTTTATAAAAGGTGCTAAACAAATAGCCGAAGGGTCATTTGTAGGAAGGCCAAAAGGTGCCAAACAAAAATTTAAAGGGGTCATTCTAGAGTTTTGAAGGTCCACTTCAAGAAACCTGAAGGAACATTTAAAAGAACCAAATGGTCCATTTTCAAAAGTTGAAAGGTCAAGCAAGAAAAGGAGCCAAAGGATTTGTTTCAAGAAACTTATTCATAGAAATGGTCAAAAGCAAAATCCTGAAGGATTTCTTTCAAGAAAAGTGCCAAAATAAAGTATCCATGGGGAAATAACTTGAAAGAAGATAAGTCCATATAATATTGTTTAGGAAAAGAGTTCAAGGAAAATATCTTGAAATAATCCATGACAGGTCCACAAACATCAACTTCAGGGTCACGGGCTAGCTATTGGCATTTAATTAGTGGGTCCTAGGTAGATAAAAAATACTGAGTACAAGGAAAATGTTCTAAAGGAAAAAGGAGGGTGATGGCTCACAAAAATTCAATTTCAAACTCTGGAAAATAGTCATTAGTGTTAAAAGGCTCGACGAGAATATGAAGGTGAGTATAAAGGTAACAAATGGCAAATGTAACTAAGGAATTTGGTTTAGTTGTAACTTATTCATTTTTAAATGATTCATTTGGTGACATGTCATATCTCACCCACCTCTCCCACATGAATTTTTTTTTTCTCAAGATGACACATGTCCAAGTGACCCTTAGACTTCCTTTTCTTGTTCCACCTCTCAAAGCTATAATATGCATTCTCTTGGCTCATTTGAGTAGCCTCCACTGGTTATTGGGAAAACTCTAGCTAGATTTGTACTCAAAAGACTCTTGAAGAAACAATACAAGTTATTTTTCCACTCACATGTGGCTTTTAATTTTGTCAAAGGATGAGGTCCCAATATGGATTCTCTAGTTTGAATAGGTGGTAGAGGCATATTTTCTTTTTGAATCTAATCAAGGTTAGCAGGGATATCCTATTTAGGGAGTTAAATCCTAATGGGATGGTGTTTAAAGGGTTTTCATTGTGATACCCTAAGGTTTTTGTTTCCAATTCCTAAATTGTTCCCCCTAATTTCTTTATTTACAAGATTTGGATTTTTTTGAGCTATGAGGGGAGATTGTCTTAGTTTTGATTGAGGTAACATAATATTCTTCTCAATGGGGAATAAGCTAGAGGAGATGGGTATTCTACATGAATGTGTTGTATTGTGTAAATAAGTGGTATGCATATATTTTTGGATGTCTAAATAAGCACCCTCTTTGATATCTTTCTCATCCTTTGTTTCTAGTTGATTATATTAAATGGGTTTAGATAATGTTTCCTCAAGAGGACTGTAAATAATGAGATCTAAAAAGCTTAAGTGCATCTTGGGGATAGATCCACTTGATTCAAATGGTTTAAATTCAATATGTACAAGGAGATATAAAATTTTAGTTGTCATGGAAGGTGATTCAGAAGCACTACCAACCTCTTTAGGTAGAAGTTGATAATGGAATATACTTATCACATGGGTCTTGTGGTCTAAGGTGCATCATGAATTAGCCTGTATGGAATTAGATGTAGAGTCATGGTTGGGAAATGACTACCTAAATATGTCTATGGACTGATTAGGAGGAATGTTAGGGTTATCTAATTTTAACTCTCCTTGATCAATAAGGTTTTGAACTAGACCTTTGAAGTAAAGACACTATTAACATCATGACCTGGTACATGATGGTAATTACAAAAGTCATTTTGTTTGAACCAACTAGGCATAAGGTAAGAATCATCAATAAGTATAACCAAAGGAAGTTTGATGATATATGCTTTTAATAGTTTATCTAAAATAGAGGTGTAAGATTCCCCTAAGGGTGTATACTGCTATGAAGGAAAACATGTTAATGGTTTTTGTGATTGTGTTTGGGAGTTAGAGGATTTGGATTGGATTTTTATCTATGGGGGTGTTAATTTTAAGATCGTAGCATTAGTAGTGCCTTTGGTTTTGGTACTGTTAGTTCCTTTGGAGGGATCAAGTTTGAAGTTTTTATCACGTAACTTTATCTTCCCTTCTTCTTAATCTCAAATTTCTAGTTTATGAGCCATAAAAAAGACCTCATCAAAAGTATTGAAGGATTGAACACATAATGTTGACAATTTATTATTATCACATGGCATCACAAATAATTTAATTAAATCTGGTTGAGGAAGGGAAAAAATAAGTTGGTTTATAAGACTCTACCATCTAACCATGAAATCAATGACAGATTCATCATCAACTTGTATAATGGCATAGAGGTTAGTTATGGTCACTTTTATTGAAATGTTAATGGAAAAGTGATCTAAAAATATTTGGGCTAGTTTCCCAAAAGAGAATAGGGAATGTTGAGGTATAGAACTGTACTACTCTCAAACTGGTCCAGCTAGTGAAATGGTAAATGTTTTTATGAGAAGAGAATCATCATGGGCTATAATATAACAAGTGTGTATAAATGATGAAATGTGTTACTGAGGAGCTTCCTTATTTTGAAATTTCATAATTTCCCATTGTGAGGGATATGGTCTAAAAGGTACAGTTGGATTAATGGGTTCATTGAAAATTTGCTCATAAGTGAGCATATTTTTCTACCTAGAAGTAGAGGTTTCTAGATTCACCATCGTATTCATAAGGATGTTCATAAGGTCAAGTTGGGTATTATATTGGGGAATATCCCCCAAGACATTCTATTATAGATGTTGATAGGTATGAAATAGAGTGTAAAAGGGTTGTGACAAGGGGTAACCAACTAAAGTGGTCATAATCAGTTGAGATGCCACCAGATACGATGGGGCTTGAAAGGGTATATAAGTGGACCCAAAGGCTATTGAGGGAGATACATATTGGGTAGTTAATGGGATATACTTTTGAGGAGGTTGACTCAAGGGATCTTATTACAAAGGTTGAGTTTGGAGATTTGAAGCTATGATAGTTTGGATGGGTGGGAGATTTGTAGGTATTAAAATCATTGCATTCTAAGGTGTTATGGTAGGAGGTGGAGTAAATGTAGGTTGAGGTGTGGTAACATTTTGGGCTTGGTTACTAGTTGGATATGGACCACTAGATGTTACTAGAGTTAGATTATTTAAAGGTTATGTAGTGTTCGTATTAGAACCTATTAGGCGAGGATTGTTGAGAGAGGAAACCATGGATGTAGTTAACCCTTCAAGTCCCTCTAGGGGCATGCCAAAAACATTCCAAGAAGACTGTGTATGAGGGGTAAGTGGAATACATATGGCTTAAGTTCTAAGGTAATGATTGAGAGAAATTGGATTACCATCTAATATGGTGGAAAATTTAGGATCTCCCTGAGTATAGAATTGGTAAATACCCTTCCCCATAGACTCATGAGAGGTAAGAGGACTTGAGGTTTGTTCCATGGATGAGGATGAGGTTGGGGATTTGGTTTTATTTAGTGATTATTATCATCTCAAAACCATGTAGAAGTGAAGAGAAATAAAGAAATGAAATAACAATCACACAATAGTCTTTTTAATTATCTCATTTTATTGGAAACAAGCACACACAGTACAAAATGTACTTAAAATAATTTAATTTTTAAATAAATCATTTTTAGAGTGTGATAAGAAAAAAGGTAAATGAGGGTACTAATAAATGGTAATCTAAATATGGTTTCAAGTTTTCATTTAATGATGGGAACCTCTATATACATGAAGGTATTTTGAGGCCTGATTCTATGTTGGAAGAATGTACATGGCTTGGTGTTGGGGCCTACACCCCCCCCCCCCCCCCCACCAAATTCACACACTAAAATAATAAGGGTGTCGGATGCTTAGCCTTTATACTTCTTGGCATAATTTTTATACTCAATCGATACATCGAGATGGCTTTCCCCTTGGTGATGAAATCTAATTGGGTCCACCTTAGTTCAAAATGTTCCAATGATTATTTTAGGATTATGTGGCTTTTGATGTGTGTGAGAAAGTGTGATTACTATGATATATTGATCTACCTAGATTAAGTTATGTGAATTATCTAAGCACATAGAGGATGAATGCAATTATTTTTAAACCTTAAAAAGAAAAGTAAGATTTTTTTTTGGATTTTTGCTTTTTTGAATAAAGATAAACAATCAAGAAAGGAGCTAACTAATGAATAATTTCAAAATGAAAATAAAAATAATAATGAGACATTAGGGGTCCCACCAGGCATGCCAAAATTTAATAATAGTTTTTCATTTTTTCCTTTTAATTTAATTATCTACTAAAAACTTAAAGAAATGCAGGGTTTATGAGGAATACCTAGAGATAAGAAAATCATTGTGAACCATTTGAATCCAGTGAATGTAGTAACTTATTTTTGGCTCAGAATAATAACCTACACATAATGAGACAACTTGGATAAATTTTATTGATAGATAGATAAGTGAGCTACTTGGTAGGAACTAGTCCTAAGAAGTTATAAACTTCCTCAAGTCATTTTAGCGCACTGTTTTCATAATTAATTTGATAATAAACATTGAAGTTACAAAATAGAAAGATGTGATATGGATACAACAACAAAATTATTATGAATTAATCTTTGTCTAAATTATCAATATAAGAAAAGTATTCATCCCAATAAGCTCCACTAGAATTCACATCTTCTTGTATAGAATCTAATTCATCAAGAGTGGATTCAAATGAAGGAGAACAGATAATGGCATAAATTACTAATTAAAAAGCTATGCCACTTTGGTCAATGAAGAAAGGTTGAGAAATGATGGGTATAACAATGATATTAATTACTTCATGCGAAATTTTGGGTAAAGTCATCTATAGATAAATTACATCTTTATAAAGGTATAAGATCAAATATCATTGATTCTAAGATAGATTTTATGAATAAATGTCTTAGATTTAATAAAAATTAGGGATCGATGCCGATCTTATAGAATCAGTGTTGATTTAGATGAATTGACATTGATTCTATTAAAACTACATGATGTTATAAATAGAAAACCAAAGGATGAATGCGAATATTCAAAAAGGAAATCAGGGATATCTGAGGTGTTCTGATAGTGGAATGATCAAGAAAAGATATAATGAAATAAGAAATGAAATAATTAAGACAAAGAACTTACCTTAAATAGATGCAGGGAGAGTATATCCTTTCATAGGTACAAACAATCTTCTTTGTTTGGGATGACCATTCTGGACTGGGTATAGCCTAACTTCATCAGTGTGTAGCTAGCATTCACATTTGATTCTCTGATAAAATCTTAACAATGCTTCAAGATTGAAAATTCATGGGGGCCAAACTAAGGGGTCACCTATGTAAATATGGATCCATACCAATGAGGAGAATCAACACTGATCATGCTAAAATCGTTACTGATTCACCCTTTTTGGAAAAAGTTTGCTTTATCCATTTTGGTTTGTTCCAACTGTAGGGTAATTTAGGATTAAAATTGTGGGTTTTTTAGCAACAGATTTATATGAAGGTAAGTTGTTGGAGGGTTAATATTTATGATTTGTATATTATATTTTGGTAGTTAAAAATGTAAAATGGTAATTTGTAAAAACAAATTACTGATTATCTAATGGTATTTAGTATGTAATAACAATAAAGGCCTATGACACCAAACAATTCATATATGACATATGAAATTGTAGTGTTTATACCTATACATAGAAATGAAACACATGGAATCTAAGTGGGTATCTCAAATATTTTAGCACAAAAAATGAGAGGTCAATCGAATTAAGAGTTATAGTCTCTTTGCAACCTATATATCTATGATTTTAAAAATGAAATGTTAAAGAGTGAGATATAAATAATTACATGGAATAATTATATTTGTTAGTCTATTGTATAATTTACCTAAAATTATATAAATCCATCTTGAATTGAGTGTATCTTCGATGTGAACAAATTTATTTTCACATGTTATTTATGTTTGAATTCATAAGTGCTAAAAATGACAGTCTGTGCATAAAATTTAATAACAAATAAGATGAACATTTTGCATATGAAATTTTATTATATTAAGCCTTAATTCCATTTATAATTTCTTGTAGCAATTCAAAGTCCTATCATAACCTTTTAGTGCATTTTAAGCTACACATGGTTCATTTGTTAGGCATATTAGAGGAAAGTTTTTAAAGTGACTCCCTATAGTATTGAATATGTTATTTGTGGGAAATAAAATGGTGTCAATTCTATCAAATATAGAGTAGTCGATCAAGGCACTATGGGGATGTGAACTACATTATTTTGCAATCATCAAAGAATCAATAATTTTGATCATCCCCAAATAATCAATTTATAAATTGAATAACTAACTTATATATACATATGTGTACCAGTAAAGTTACTTAGTTATGAGAGAATATGTTGTTCAATATCTTACATATGATATTCGATCTTATATATTTATAACAAAATATGAAGCTATACAATAAGACATCTTGTACCTTCAAGTTTTTCTCATCCTTTTGAAATATGGCCTCCAATTATTTTTAAATCCTTTGCATTAAAAATAATTGTGTTTTCAAGTTACAATTAACTTTATGTTAGCTTAACTAAAGTTGATTAACATTAATAAAGTTAACTCCTTTTATAATTTAAATATGGTGAACTTATAATAGTCTTAGCATATGTTCATAAGGTGAACATATGAGACTCGAGACTTATTAATAATTTAAAAAAGACCAAATAATATCTCTAATGGGGTGGAGATCCACTTAAATTTTAAAAAAACTTGATTGTTCATCAATACAAGTTATCATGCTAATTGACTAATCATCGTGATGAAAATTAATTAATTTAATACATAATTTTCATTCAATCATTTATCCACTTAATCTTTTCAAAGTCATGAAATAATTCAATGTTCATAGCATGCCAATTTACAATTCAAACTAAGTAAAACATATCATACCAAATATTCAAAACTGATCAATCATGTGATATTAAGCTATTGCATATATATTTCAAAATTCAATCAAACTAATATTAATGTTTTCTTAATAAATAAAATATTGACTAAAATAAATTACTAGATGTTATAAAATATCACTAGTTATATTTAAAAAACAAGTCTAAATATTTAGTATCATGACTCAAGAAAAATAAACTATTAATTGATTATTCATCTGAATCATCTCTATCTTAGACCAAATATATAAAGGGTGTCCCATGCTCAATTTGATATCAATTATATTAAAGGGGTGATGTTGGCATCTCAATCCTAGTCAAACCCCTAGATTCATCATCAACTTCCAATTTGATCCTCTTGAGAAAATGTGTTACCATAGGGTGGAATGAAGAGTCATAAGTGTGTTTATGGCTTGAAGAGGTAATATTATTTGGAGTAGTAGGATTATGTTGAGGTCACCAATAACAAGGGTTTGGTTACTTTTAAGATGAAGTACCTTAGGTTTTTATGCCATGAAGTCATAATTTGATAAAGTGTCTTCATTAGCAGTATACATCTGGTGAGAAGAAGTGTTTGGTGAGCCACGTCCAATTGGTTGAGATCACTAATCACCCCTTTACAGTCTTCTAGACATATTATTAGTACAAGGAGATAAACTATCATGAGGCAATGGATTTAAAACATCCAATAAATTATGATCTTGAGTGTCAAAGTTTAGATATACTCAAGTGTCATGGTTAAAAGGTCAAGTCAATAGATTAGTGACTCTTCAACAAAGGTCTACCTTGGTATTTTTTTTGGGAAGGTTTTTTATTATCTCACTGCTGGTTACCTCTACCCAAACTATTTATTATCAAGATATGAGATATCAAACTTGAACTAAACATTCTGTCTCCATATTAAAAATGATAAAAATAAAAGATAATATATATTAATTATTTACAGTCAAATATTATCTTCTACCATTCTGAAAAAATACATAATTCTAATTCTTAACTAAATTTTTGAAAATTATTTTAATCATTTCTTCACTCTCAAAGAAGAAACAATATAAGTAAAACTAAAAGAATATTTTCAATATTGCCACAAATATCTAAACTTTGTCATTTTAACTTGTAACCATAACTACAATATCTCATTAAAAAATACCTTGAATGTTTTCTCAAAATAATAACATATATCTTGATATAATATTTAAATGAAATGAAGCCAAATATATGCATTTCACTCAATAAACTAAATATAATCAACATAAAATTTTGTCTACCATTATATCACTTCATATGTTGAGTTTAAAAACTATAAATTAATTTTCAAAACTTTCAAAGCCCTTTCTATAGACCTTATCAAAACTAAGTGTCAATTTTGACTCAAAAATATGCGTAAATCAACATATTTGAAAAATAAATTCATATATATGACTATTTTCCATTTGTGTATAAATATCAATTCTAATTTTCAAATCTCAAAACATGCAAATTTAAATTTACTAAGTTTAACAAGTACACATTTTTTTTATAAACAAGTCAAAACATTCATCATTTTGAAAATGATTGCACATAAATCACAAAACTTAGGAAAAATTGATATTATCGCCTATGAATTAAAAAATACTTGTCTCTTTCAACTGATATTCCTTTTTAATATTCATTTATGGATATGATAAACCTACAATATTCACACCTATGTATATATATTCTGAAAGGGTCACTCAAATCTTAAGAAAAAATGTATTCATGTCAAAATTATCTCATCACTTCAAATAATTATGGATCAAATAGAATTTTTGAAGGTAAATAACATACAACAATGTATGAAATAATATGAACTTTGAATAAAAATCCTAATTTCATCTCTGGGTATAAAATCAAAATCAATAAGGGTTCACCAATTTATTGTCATACAAAAATTCATTTATATTTTTCAAAATGATATACAAATCAATATATTATTACACATATGAAAAACTAAATACTTAAAATCAAGAAAAATAACCATGCAACCACATTAAGTAAACTATTGGTTTTATATTCTCAAACTCTAAACACATCATAGTAAAAAAAATCCATGCATGTATATTATCATACAACCATGAGTAGTCAAATTCTTGTCAGGAATCTAGAACAACAAACATGCTCTGATACCACTCGTTAGGATCTTGCTCCTCAGAAAGAGCACAGTATGATTACCAAATATAAGCAATTGAATATGCGGAAATAACCAGAAACACAAGTAACTAGAATTCACCAATAGCACATAATATGAGAGACAATACACTATCTTGTATTAACACTATACAGAAAAGAATACATCAAAGAGCCGCCACACTCTTTCACCTTACAGAGATTTGCCACACCTCAAGTGTACAGTAATTCTTCTCACACACACTCTCCTACAAAAAAAATGGTCCCAACAACCAACTCACACACAGAATTGGTGTTCACCTCACCAACCAGTCAGTAATAACCCTGCCGGTACACCAAGCACTCTATAGCACTTCAAGCTGATCTCTCATGAACCTGCAACCTGCAATTCAAAGACCAAACTTACATGTAGATCCCTAATGAGCTTGCAACAACCTGCAACTCACAGATCTTACAACTAGAAGGAACTCTTCCTTTCTATCTCATGCCTTAAACAATACATGCCAATGGGTCTATAAATAGATCCCTAACTCAAACAATAACTTAGACTCTTAATTTAGACAATTATCCTCGCAGCCCAATACTCTGACTGGTCTTAACATGCAAACTCATCATTCACTTAACTAACTGTCCGTGAAACGAACACTTCGGGAACACACAGGCGACCAACGCCGGTCCTTGCTGGTCTGGTTCTGCCGACGTCGGCCGACTTCCTGCCGTCGCCGGTGGCCTTCTGCACTGGACTCTACCGACGTCGGTCCTGCTGCCGACGCCGGTTCCTGTAGAACTCAGCAACTATCTGTTCCTCAGTTTGCAAAGGTTGAAGCTTTTAGCTCCACAACCTAACAATCTCCCACTTGGAGATAAATAGCTACAACCTGTACCTGTACCTGTACACCGTCTAGTTTGTTCCTTGGCTTTGTATCCCTCCTCAAGATCACTCTTGAAGACCAACCACCACAAAATCCATGGTGCAAAATTTGTCATCCAAATTACCTGCCACATCCGCATCTACAACCATGTAGAAAAAGAACTTGACCCTGCATAGCATGTGCACCTGCTGCTGGTCCCACTGAACTGCCCTTCAGTATTACTCTCTCGGATTGACTCCAAACTTGTGACAACTCCCACTGCTTGGGAAAACTCAGGTTTAGTACATACCATGCACTCAACCTCATTATGTGAATCAAGACACCTGTTCTATGAACTGTCTAACCATCGGCGTGCTAACCGGTTTCACACTATCATCCTGAAACAAAGTCAACAAGACCTCCATGTCTCTAGAACACACTCATGCCAAAAAATCTTGCTGCTCCCAAATTCTCCATGACATACCCCTGAACTAGCTTTACCTTTAGTTCAGCAATACCTGTATATGTAACCCTGCAACAAGCACATCATACATAAAATAGGATAATGTAGCTAATATTATCTAGCCTGGTAAAGAGAAACACAATGATCAAACCTCCATTGCCCTGCAGCTAATACAAGATCATATACCCTGATCTTCCATCTCACGTATCCATTTCTGCTCTTCTTCATCCTCAACATCCATTCGTCTCTCAGTGCTTACTTCCAGCTGGCAACACTACCCAAAACACCTGTTTGGTTCTCCTCCAAGGAATCACATCCTCATCCATGCCAAGCTCCCACTGTTTCCTGGATCTACCTGTTCTGCTTCTTTAATAACTTCCTGGTCCTATGCCATAAGTGAGCAACAAGTAGTATAAATAAGGGAAATGATGAATTTAAGAACTTACTTACACCTTCAGTCCTCCATATGGGCGCTTGAGACTCCATGACAACTCGCTGTCCACCCAAAATTCATCTCAGTAACCGATGCCGGTCACATCTCAGTCTACAGCCGACCGATGTCGGTTCCCTGCGACTGCCTCCCTGCCGACGTCAGTTTCCCCTGGCCGATGCCGGTCTCTGTTTGCCCCGAGTCACCGACGTCGGGCTGCACATAGCCGACGTCGGTCCCTGTCTGGACACCGACACCGGTTTTCCTGCCGACGTCGGTCTCTGTGTTTTTCTTGTGAGACCTGACTTTTTCCCGCGAGCTCTTTTTGGATCAAAACCTTGTCCAAACCACCCTTGCTCTGCTCAGAATTCCTCTGCACCTTATGCTGAACTCTGTCCGTCACTTTCTCCTTGAAAACCAAGGCTTTCCCGTTCTTGTCACTAACATCAGATTCCTCAAGAAACCTTACATTCTTCTTCTGCATACAGAAACCACGATCCATGCCTTCCAAATCTGAAAGCATATTCTTTGACTCAAGAACCATCATCTCCTTCTTATCTATGTGACCAAGCCTATCAAGCCACATCTCTGAATCTACAGCTGAAGTAGATAACCCAGAAAGAGAATCAGTAAAACAAGTAGATAGATAAAGCGTACCTACTTTCTTACCTCTAGCTATAACAAGTGTACCCTTGGTAACCTTCCAAGAGTCCGCTGTGAGAGTTACTGTGCAACCCTCTTCACCCAAACTTCTAACAGAAATCAGTTTCTGCTTCAGAACTGGGACATGCATGACCTCCTTTAACACCCATGTGTCACCTGTCTGCAATTTCAGCTTCACTTTGCCTTTGCCAACAATCTGACAAGACTTACCATCCCCTACACAAATTTCTCCAAAGTCTCCCTGGACATACTCATGAAAAAATTCTCTATGTGGAGATGCATGAAAAGAGGCACCAGAATCTAATACCCAAGATTCTACTTTATCCAAAGAACATACCAGAGCATCCTGTGCAACGTAACCTGCAACATCTGCTTCTTCTCCATGTTCTTCATGATGATGCAATCTCTCTTTAAGTGCCCTTGCTTTCCACATTTCTAGCAAGTTATTCTGCCATACCTGGACTTGGATCTTTTACCTATCTTCGACCTTGATCTCCCACACTCTGTCCTCTCTCTTGGCCTTCCTCTTCCTTCAACACTCAAAGCATCTCCAGATGATTCACCTGTGCTTTTCCAGCGTATCTCTTCATTCAAGATCACACTCACAACATCATCCACTTTTAAGACTTTTGAAGGAGACACAGTATTAGAAACTGCCATTACCAAACCTTCCCAACTTTCAGGTAATGAACACAAGATTAAGAGAGCTCTAAGTTCATCATCAAATACAATATTAACTGAACTTAACTGGTTTACCAAACCATGGAAATCACTAAGATGGCTATGAACAGATCCACCTTCCAACATTTGCAAATTAAATAAACGCTTCATAAGAAATACCTTATTTGAAGCCGAGGGTTTTTCAAACAAATTTGCCAAAGATTTCATCAACTCCACCATTGTCTTACACTGTGATAAGCTGGAAATCACAGTTGAATCAAGACTCAATCTAACAGATCCCAGAGCCTTCCGATCAAGAACTTCCCATTCTTCATCTTTCATATCCAAGGGTTTGCTAGCAACCCCACCCAACGGTAAGTACAAATCTTTCTGATACAGATAGTCCTCAATCTGCATCCTCCATAATTGGTAGTTCTTGCCATTAAACTTTTCCATTCGTAGTTGACTATTTTCTGCCATTGCTCAACTCCCACTCAAATAGAAACCCTGTGAGTAACCTGTAATCAAAACACACTACCCAGATCTACACCAATCTGTTAGTATCCCAACCAAAAGCTCTGATACCACTTGTCAGGAATCTAGAACAACAAACATGCTCTGATACCACTCGTTAGGATCTTGCTCCTCAGAAAGAGCACAGTATGATTACCAAATATAAGCAATTGAATATGCAGAAATAACCAGAAACACAAGTAATTAGAATTCACCAATAGCACAGAATATGAGAGACAATACACTATCTTGTATTAACACTATACAGAAAAGAATACATCAAAGAGCCGCCACACTCTTTCACCTTACAGAGATTTGCCACACCTCAAGTGTACAGTAATTCTTCTCACACACACTCTCCTACATAAAAAACGGTCCCAACAACCAACTCACACACAGAATTGGTGTTCACCTCACCAACCAGTCAGTAATAACCCTGCCGGTACACCAAGCACTCTATAGCACTTCAAGCTAATCTCTCATGAACCTGCAACCTGCAATTCAAAGACCAAACTTACATGTAGATCCCCAATGAGCTTGCAACAACCTGCAACTCACAGATCTTACAACTAGAAGGAACTCTTCCTTTCTATCTCATGCCTTAAACAATACATGCCAATGGGTCTATAAATAGATCCCTAACTCAAACAATAACTTAGACTCTTAATTTAGACAATTATCCTCGCAGCCCAATACTCTGACTAGTCTTAACATGCAAACTCATTGTTCACTTAACTAACTGTCCATGAAATGAACACTTCGGGAACACACAGGCGACCGACGTCGGTCCCTGCTGGTCTAGTTCTGCCGACGTCAGCCGACTTCCTGCCGTCACCGGTGGCCTTCTGCGCTGGACTCTGCCGACGTCGGTCCTGCTGCTGACGCCGGTTCCTGTAGAACTCAGCAACTATCTGTTCCTTAGTTTGCAAAGGTTGAAGCTTTTAGCTCCACAACCTAACAATTCTATCATATTTTAAGACATATATTTAAGTATAAACAACATGAAATTTTGTTTCGAAACCAAATATAATTGAAATACTTGTCTTATAAAATATTCATGAAAAGATGCAAAAATTGATAACTTCAATTAGTGTCCAAATAATTTAGGCTTTTGTTTTAACAAGAAGTTGAACCACCCCAACCCAAAAACAAATAAGTTCATACATAAATTTATAACTTGAACTTTATTCAAATAAGAGAGAAAATTATCACTAGCTTCAAATACTATATTCACTATAAAATTAATTTTTATCTTACCTAAAAATCTTAGAAACATGCCAACAAAACTAAACAAATAATAATCAAAACACTTACTCCTTTAAAAGGAGAGAGTGGCATATTGTGGCTTCTACAATAATCTTGGAAATTGGAATGACCAATGAAAATTAAATAACCATTTTTACTCAGAAGCTAATGCCCATGCTAAATTCAATATGAGCTTCAGTTTCCAAACAGATCCATTAAATCCAAATAAAATAGCATGTTTACTAAATTTTTCACCAACTTTAGCAATTGTTAAATTCTTTGAAGAAATCAATGACAAATTGTCAAGTATATTTATCTACTTCATATCTATCAACTTCCACCAAATTTCATTGATTGATACATTTATGTGATATGACTAGAATGATTATCAAAATATATGTAAAAATATCCATTCTTTAAAACATATTTTTAACTTGAATCCAATTTGATGTCTAATTATACCTTTTACATGTTATTATCAGAGGATTCGCCAAGGTCTGAATAACGAGGATGCACGAGTCATGGTTTCATGGGACGAAGCAAGTGAATACCACAAAATGATAAAGTAAATGAAATCAAACAAGAGACAATTGCATAGACAATTTGGAAAAAAACCAATATTCCATTAACATAAGATGGCCAAAGTGAAGAATACATATAGGAGAGCACATAAGTAACTCCTCCACAAAAGGTGGTCAAAGCACCCCAAGAATAGACTATAACTCCTCCATGAAAGGTGGTGATAGGGTGCTAAGAATAGAGAAGTAACTCCCATACCTAGAATACCCAGTCAAAGGAGTTACTTATGACATTCTTATGACACCTATGACACATCTATGACACACATCTCCACATAAGCTAGCCTATCCCACAAATGTAGGAAATCTCCATGTATGCACAAATATATAATTTCCCTAATTAAATAATAGGAAAAAATAAAGACCTACACTAACACCCCCCCATAAGTGCAACTTAGGTGGGCAGTGTGGAAATATATAATGGGTCCCGACAACTAGGCCTGATGAGGTACCCATGTACAAAAGCAATCTCCCATAAGATAGAGAAAAGGAGAAAACCCATAGGAAAAAACTGCCCCCCCCCCCCAAAAGAGAGACACAAATAAATGAGAAGGCTAAAAGGCCCCCTGAAAATGATGCTACTATAGATGTAGACCGCACCCCAAGAAGAGCTTGTAGATGAATGAACTTGCTCTCGGTGAAAGGTTTGGTGAAGATGTCTGCAACCTACTCTGAAGACTAGCAAATGATTAAGTGAATGACCTAACTATGAATAAGCTCTCAAATGAAATGCATGTGAATCTCTATGTGCTTGGTTCGCTAGTGTTGAACTGGATTCCTACAAATTTGAATGGTACTCTAGTTGTCACAATAAATTATGGTGGGCTGCCTGATAGGAATGCCAAACTCAGAAAGAATCCCTTGAAGCCAAATAACCTTAGTAGGTGCATTAACAGCTCCCCTGTACTCTACCTCTATGGATGATATAGCAATAACATTCTGCTTCTTGCTAGACCAAATGATAGGACTAGAACCTAGAGAGAAATTGTAACCAAAAGTGGACTTGCGAGTCT
This sequence comes from Torreya grandis, assembly GCA_037957365.1. Taxonomy (NCBI): domain Eukaryota; kingdom Viridiplantae; phylum Streptophyta; class Pinopsida; order Cupressales; family Taxaceae; genus Torreya; species Torreya grandis. Next base: position 320,179 of record JARHVA010002492.1, on the reverse strand, counting down.
GTGAATCGCTAGCCCAATCTGAATCTGTATATCCAACCAAGTCAACCTCTATGCCAAATATGTAATGAATCCTGTATCTATGTGAACCCTGTATGTAATGCAAGATCCTCTTAGCTACTTTCCAATGTAGCTTATGAGGTTCCTGCATAAATCTGGAGACAAGTCCCACTACATATGATATGTTGGGCCTGGTGTGAGTCAAGTAGATGAGACTGCCAACAAGTTGTCGATACCAAGTGGCATCAACTAATGGTGAAGAATAGTAAGCCTCAAGCTTGACTCCTAATAGAAAGGGAGTCAGAGATGGCTTGAAATTAGCCATGTGAAACTGAGCCAATAAGTCAAGAGCATATTTAGGTTATGCAAGAGAAATCTTTAAATCTGACTATGACATCTCAATGCCAAGGAAGTAGTGCAACAAACCCAAGTCTATCATGTCAAATCTATCCTAGAGAGATGCCTTCACCACTGCAATAGCCGATGAAGAACTCTTGGTGATCAAAAGGTCATCAACATAAAGAACCAAAATCGAGAGCAAGTCATCCTACCATAAAAAGTAGACATTAGGATCAGAATGACACCTAGTGAAACCCGTTGTGAGAAGGAAGGAATCCATCTTGGCGTACCATGCCTGAGGGGCCTGTTTGAGGCCATAGATAGATTTCCTAAGTCTGTATACTAAGGAAGAATCCTGAAAAAATCTTGGTGGTTACTCCATGTAGATCTCCTCCTCTAGGTCTCTGTGAAGAAAGGCACTCTTCACATCCATCTGGTGCACATCCCAACCATGTGCTGCAGAGTAGCTAAGGTGAGTCAGATAGAAGTCATCTTTGTAATGGGTGCAAAGGTCTCTAAGTAGTTAATGCCTGCCACCTATGAGAAACCCTTGGTAACTAATCGTGCCTTGTACTTATCAACTGACCCATCTACTACAAAATTGGTCTGATATGTCCACCTACATCAAACCATCTTCCTTCCCTTAGGAAGTGAAGTCAAATCCCAAGTGTGATTTTTGATTAAGGAAGAATATTCTTCCTCCATAGCACTATCCCACTCAGGTAGCCCCGATGCCTCTCGAAAAGTCTATGGATCTAAAACTAAAGCAAATAAGGCATGTGGATCTCTTTGAAAATCCCCCTAGTTCATCTGTCATCTGTAGGATCTCCTACCCAAGTTCTAACACTCTCAAGTGTCTGTCTGGCCCAAAGTGGCCTGAAAGTGGGTGAGTCAGGTGCTAACTCCTCATCCTCTAATTGACTAGAGGTGGATGACTCTGCATCACTATCCTCACTATCTAAACTCGAAGAAGAAGATGTCTCTAGCTTAAGAACTTATTATGGCTGATCTGAATTTGATGAGGAATGATCATGAAGAAGTAGATCTGATGAGGGAGAAGAAGTGCCAAGTGTTGAGTCTCTAGGACTCTCCTAAAAATGGACACTTCTCTCGATGAACAACTCATGAGTGACTAGATCTGGAAGGTGATACCCCTTAACACCATCTGAATATCCTACAAAGATGCAAGGCTTGGAATGACGTTCCATAGCTTTGCATTTCTTCTTCAGTATGTGGGCCATGGTTGGGGATCCAAAAACCCTAAGGTACTCAACATCAAGTTTCCTTTTATGCCAAGCTTCAAAGGGTGTTATCCCTTTCAATGCTTTGTGAGGAACCCTATTTTGAATGTAACAAGCATAATTGATAGCTTCGGCCCAGTACTGTGGTGCTAAGGATTTGGAGTGAATCATACCGCTACCCATCTCTTTTAAGAACCTATTTTTGTGTTTTGTAACCCCATTCTATGAAGGACTATAAGTGACTGTGCACTGCAAATCAATCCCCTCTGTGGTGTAATATTGCTCAAACTTGTTGCTGACATACTCCCCTCCATTATCAGTTTGAAAAACCTTGATGGATTTCTCACTCTATTTCTCAACAAGAGCCTTGAAGTCTAAATTTTTTTTTAACACTTCGGACTTTTGTTTGAGAAAATATATCCAAGTGTACCTAGAGAAATCATGAATGAAAGTTAGGATGTACTTGGCCCTTGCGAAAGATGGTTTGGGAAAGGGTCATGATACATCACTATGGATTAACTCCAAAGGTTGTGAAGCCCTCCAAGCTTTGCCTTTGTCAAATTTTTCTTTGAGATGATTCCCAAGGGAGCACCCCTCACAAATTCCTTTTGAGAATTGGACACGAAGCAAGCCAATGACCATGTCATGTTTGCAAAGTTGCTCAAGGTAGCGATAGTTAAGGTGGCCAAACCGCTCATGCCATAATTTGCTAACTCCATCTGAATGAGTCAGCAATGCTATTGGAGAAGAATTAGTTGCAAAATGTGAGAAGGTGTATAACCTTGCTTGGTGATCTGCCCTACCCACTGCCACTATAGTATCACTATGCAACTCCCTGATAGCCACTGCATCTGGAAAAAACTCAACTCTCATGCCCTGACCAATGTGAGTGATTTGTTACACTGATAAGAGATTGGTTGAAAGAGAAGGAACACTTAGAACATTATTGAATGTTCCTCCTTCCATTTCAATTAACCCTCTCCCTGTAATAGAAACTGATGTGTCATCACCCAAACTAATTGAAGTCATGCTACAAGGCTCTAAAGATGAAAACTCAACTAGTGAAGAGCCCATGTGGTGAGAAGCACCTGAATCAATGACCCATGATGTTGTAGAAGCTACAGTTGCTACAAGGGCCTTGCCCTTTTCTTTCTCCTTATCCTTGCCTTTTGCCTTGGTAGAATCTTGGGTAGATGAATTCTGCTTGATGGACTCAGGAACACCTATGTTGTGCTTCTCTAGAAGATGAGTTAGGTGATCTATTTATTTCTTCATGTATTTATGTTCATCATGCCTTGTATTCTTACAATAGGCACACTTAACCTTCTCCTTCTTAGGTTTAGCATTGGAGGAGGAAGAATTAGTGTTGTTTTTGGCAGGATTGTTGTTTTCTTTCTTCTTCTCCTGGACCTTGTTCTTTTTCTTCTTCTCCTTTGTTGAAGTCTTATCCTTACCATTTCCAGCTATCAAAGCTTGGGGTTGAGTATACTTCATTGTGCCCATTTGGATTAGTTTATCTTATTCCCTAGTCAAGTCAGCAATGAATGAGTCCAAAGAAGGCATTTTCCATGTAGCACCAAGGGCACTTTTTGTGGCATGGAAAGTGGAGACAAAGACTAAATAGCTTGGACCTAACTTGGTGAGAATAGAAAGGATGAGTTGGTCATCTTTCTTCTCTATCCTGCATTCTTTCAATTTAAATATAAAGGCCTTAACCCTAGTGAAAAATTCCTATAGGGTGTCAAAGTTTCTAGGACTTAGACTTATGAGTTCATTTTCGAGCTCATGACCTCTCATCTCATCAAGCTTCCCAAATAAGGTTTCTAGGGTGTCCCATATGTCTTTGGGAGTCTTGGAGGTTTATAAATGGAAGAGAAGTTTTGGAGACATGGAAAAGCTCAGTAATCCATAGGCTTCATCACTACGGTTGTACCACTTGACCTTTTCAGCATCAGTGCTGGGTTCTACTTCAGTACCCATGGTGATCCTATACAACCCTTTACTTCTAAGAATGATTGAAATTTTAACCTTCCATTCATGATATTTGAAGGGTGTTAGGATTTTAAGTTGAAAATAATATATTTTAATCTAAATTTAGGTGAAGTTGTGTTGATTGCAAGTTGTGAAATTATGCAGAAAGGAAAATGAAAGCAAAGATTGCAAGTGCTGAAAAGCAATCACACCCCCCCCCCCCCCCCCCCCCCCCCCCCCCACCCGCCCCACCTGAAATGTTGATCCCCCCCCTAATATGCAAGTTCACACTCAAAATATGTCAAGATCAGTTGAGAATGTGTCTTAGAGAAATTAGTGGAAGACTTTAAGAAAATAAGACGTCGGACTCAGCCAAAAATGCATCCCGGGAGACCCAAATTTTAGGCACTTTATAAACTAGTGCATTTTTAACAAATAACAAGCCTACATTGTGGATAATTGAAATACAAACACTTTTGAAAAAAATGTCACCCAAATCTGAGCTACCGTTTGCAAGATATTAAAGATTCAATTTCTTGTAAACTAGTGTTTTTGCAAAAAAATAACACTAAAACATTAAAAAAATGCCTGTTTTGAGAGAGAAAGTGGCCTTCCAACCACTCATTGGACTCGGCATGGAGTTAAAAATCCAAATGAGCTATTTTTGAGGGGGAATTGGCCTCCTTCCAACTTGGGCCTCACCCTTCATCTTCGACAGGCGAAGATACAAGTTTAAATTTAAACCCCCAAATTATCAAAACTTAAAAATTGTCTAAAATACTCAATACTCAGTCAAATTGACTTTTTTTTTTTTGGACAAGTCAATTTTAACTGAAAAATTAAAGTAAAAGATAGAATATAATGGATTTCCAAGTATTTAAGGGCCCACATGGGATGCCAAACAAGGAGAGGGGTGCCAAAGTTTGAGGAAAAAGCATATTTAAATTTGTTGGGCAAAAAAAGATAGCAGAGACACTAAATTTAAATCAGATTATAGGTCTAAGGAAGGATTGAATTTAATGACTTTGTCTTGAAAGCATACCACAACAAATGACTTACGTGGAGAAGGAGAAAAGGGCACAGAGTTGGATTGAAAAGTTCTAAGGAAAGTGTGCCAAGGTGGACATAGGACTATGATTTACCATCATGCCTTTTTTGAAAGCTCCAAGATTGGCATTTTATCACCAGTAAGTGAATTAGCTATGAAGCCAACCACGTTCTTTCCTTCTTCCTACACAAACTCAGCCTTTATGTGCTCAAATTTCTCACTTGTTTTGGAACGCCATGGCTGTAACTCCACACTTCTACACTCGAGTCTGAGACAAACTCTTATGCAGATCTTGAACATCGTGAGACTTTCAACACTATGCTGAGAGGATCATGATCACAGGCTTGCATGTATATGGAGAGACCAAACAAGCCATGGAAGGAACAATAGCACAGAGAACTAGCAATATCTCCCGAAAATTTTCAAATTTCACAAAAAAAATGCCTTAACAAAGCTCTAGATTTCAATCAAAGTAATAGAAAAATAGACAACTAGTTATTGGGGTGGCTCTGATACCATATCAGAGGATTTGCCAAGGTCCAAATAATGAGGATGCACGAGTCGTGGTTGCACGGGACAAAGCAAGTGAATACCACAAATTGCTAAAGTAAATGAAATCAAACAAGAGACAATTGCATAGACAATTTGGAGAAAAGCCAATATTCCATTAACATAAGATGACCAAAGTGAAGAATACATATAGGAGAGCACATAAGTAACTCCTCCACAAAAGGTGGTGAAAGCACCCCAAAAATAGACTGTAACTCCTCCGTGAAAGGTGGTGACAAGGTGCTAAGAATAGAGAAGTAACTCCCATACCCGGAATAGCCGGTCAAAGGAGTTACTTATGAAATTCTTATGACACCTATAACACATCTATGACACACATCTCCACATAAGCTAGCCTATCCCATGAATGTAGGAAAACTCCATGTATGCACAAATATATAATTTCCCTAATTAAATAATAGGGAAAAATAAAAACCTACACTAACAGTTATAAAATTTATCAAAACTTATAAATATACATCAATGCAACTATGTATTGAAAAATAAAAAATATAGAACATTAAATAATTATTTAGTATAGTCTAAGATAAAGCATTAAGTTTTCTAAATTTTGACTTTAAATGAAAACCAAAACCTTAATATTCATCCTCTAAAGGTGGTAAATGAATAAATAATTATTTAATTTCAAGTATTAATGGTAATGGAGCTTGCTTACAAAAACACAAAATGTGAACTAACACCAACTAAGAGCAATATTATCGAAACAATACTTGAGAATAACATTACCAAATGTTATGTAAAAATTGAATTATTCATATTATTTATGACTTGCACAAGCTTCATTTATCTGTATATGGCTCAACCACTATTCTAAGACCTGATAGCATAAATACTATATATTGACTAATGCAATGAGTTATTCTGACTATTCATAGTACCTTTCAATGATCATAATGCAATCATCAAATTAAAAATTAAGTTTAACATAATTGAATATGATAATCAATCATAGTCAAACAAGTAAATGATGATCAAGAGTTACAAATAAGTTTCCCCTTGCCATTTAATATTGAAAACTATGGTACAATAAATTATAATATGATAAACATTACACTAGGGTACTAATTTTTTTAATAAGAGATGCCAAAATGCACATAAATATCAAAATATATGAAGTTACTAATGCTATTTTTAATTTTGGAAAAACCACAAATATTATTCCTAAATCAAACTGGGAATCTTGGAAGGCTAACTCTAAGATACAACCATTTTAATCTGAGTTTTTAAAATTATGGTCTAGTTGAGCATATTGGTAGACTTAAATATGTAGATATAAAGGTGGATTACTTAATTATATGTGTATATTTCAAAGTGATTTGAATAAATAAAAATGAGACTCATTGTTCTACTCTAATTGAAATCAAAATTCCCTATGATGATCGCATGACCATCAACACAAATAACCAATTGTAGGCACATAAGGATGATGTTATTATTGTCACACCCTTGAATATAAATATGTGAATACCATAAATGATTCCAATGGAACTATCTTTGTCATATGCATACAAGGATGATAGTTGGTTAAAACTTAATACATATCCAAAATTATAAACTCTACAAAGTATGGAGTTTCTTTATTTTTCATAGCCTCTAAAAGAGACTCTAGTGTTGTACAAAATATAAAGGTCATAGACTCGACCAATCAAAGTATTTTTTCATCCATATTAAGTTTTAAATGGAAGAATGTAAGTCCCATTTTGTACATTATCCTACAAGTTTAGATATTGATCACATCTATTGTTAACTCCTACTAATAGATATTATATTGAAACTACTAAGGAAGGTAATATACAATGACAAACAATTTCCTCCATTAGTGGCAATTCAAATGTTTATATGATAAATTTTGTGCATGGAGATCATGATGTAATACCCATTCCAATGTTGTCTATTGAAAAAAGATAGTTACCCAAATATTTTTTATATAAATCTAGCATAGTTACTTTATAGGATGGAAAATAATGTCTCAGATATAGGGATGTGAGTCGATGCACTATACTATCAATTGAAATTAATTTATATTAGTTTGTGTGTTATTAATAAATCAACCAAATTTGTGGGAAAAAAGTGTGGGATAAATTTCATGTTGCAACTTCTATTTTAGATAAATGGCCTTTTTTACAAGAGTCACAATGTCTAAATATGCATGTTCATAAGTGTGCCAAAGTATAGACACTCCATAAAATTGAGCCAAGTTATTTGGTACATGTATTTAAAGTTACATCTTATTCTCTACCCAAGGCTTGGTACATGCATAAAAAATATAGACATGTGACACAACTTTGTCAATAAATTCAATATGACTTCATCTAAATGTTTGTATTTGAATATGAAAATATGATAATGCACAAGACTCTATAAAAATTGAAAAAATTCTTGTGTCATAGTTGAGAAGAAGATATTATTTATATGAAAAAACATAAATCATAGGCTAAATAAAGCACAAGTATGTACACAATTATAAAGGAATATTGTTCTAAGAATGAGAAAGAGGAATTTTTGTTGAAATCTTATAATAAAATATAGAACAATGTAGAGGAATATAACCATAGTGAAAGTGATGAAGATTTAGATTTGAAAGGATTTTTTTAACCTAAATGGGACACAAACATACATGAGAGGAATAACTCAGATAAAAAAATAGAGGATCATATGCAAAATTTTAATAAATTATAGAAATAAGGTAAAATAAAATTAATGGATTCCATTTAGGTATAATAAAAAAATCAAGGAACTATTATAAAAAAGTAGAAAATATTAATATGGACACAACATCAAAGCTAGAAGCCATTGGTGATTATTAGACATAATATCATATTTTAGATGTTCAATTAATGCGATATTATGAATAAGTGTTTCCCACCAAGTTCTCAAAGGTCAAGTGTGTAGACCATTCTTTGGGTGAAATGCAACTTAAACTAAATGACTGTGCACACCAAATCAAAAAGTGATTGTAATATTAAATCCTTATATGAAAATTAAATTATAAGAAAAAAAATATAGGTTGAAGACTATGGAATAATATATATAGTTGAAAAGATATATTGCATTACTCACATGGTGTCAACATTTAAAAACATAAGGGAAATATGAATCTATGGATATTATTGAACATTAAATTATGTTTTTATCAACGATCCTTTCCCAATTCCATTCGATAATGAGGTGATTGAATCTATCGTAGGTCATGAAGTCTAATAATTTATAGATGGGTTCATTAGATACCATCATATCCCCATTTCAACTAAAGACCAAACAAATAACTTTAGAAATAGAATGAGAATCCTTTAATTATAAGGTGATGTCATTTGGACTGTAAAAAATACATGCAATCTTCTCTAGAGTAACTATTGTGACATTTGGAGACTCCATTCATGATTTTATATAAGTATATTTAGATGATTTCATAGTTTTATTATTATTCAAGGCTAATATATCAAAGTTTTGATTTATGTTATAAATATGTTGAGATCTATGAATCACACTAAATAGAATTAAATTTTTGTTTTTTAAACCATTTGGTAGACATGTTTTTTGTAGTGATAGAATTGTAGTGAATGAATAAAAATAATAGCCATAGTGGAACTTAAACCTCCCATCATCCCAACATTAGTACAGTCATTATGAGGGCACACTAGTTATTATCTTAAGTTAAATCAAAATTATGCAGCCATTTTAGCACCCTGGAAAAAAAATCCACTAAGAAATAAAATTATAATGGACTCATGAATGTTAGACAAAATTTATTGATTTGAAATGAAAGTTAGTCACTACACTAATTTTGGTTTTCCTAGACTAATTTTTTTCCCATGTTTATGTTGATGAATCAATAACTTCAATAGGAACCATATTAGTACAACCAAAATATGGAGGGATATATCATCAAATTCATTTCACAAGTCTAAAGTTATCAGAGGTTGAGAAAAATTATAATACTATAGAGTATGAATCTCTATCAATGTTTTTTGTTATTCAAAAACCATGTGACTACTTATTGGCTACCCCATTCAAATTTTTCATGGATCATCAAGCATTGTAAAAATTGGTTAATAATATGGTGTTGGGAGGAAGAATCAATAGGTGGTTAATTATTTTATACGGATTCTAGTTTAAAATCAATGAAAACCCAACAAATGAAAATGTTGGATCAGACCATCATAGTCATATTCAAATAGGGGAGGTACCCAAAGAACTAAAAGATGAATCTCAAGACACACATCATTTTAGAGTAATTGTGATCACAAAATAATTTTAGGATATATAAAAAATTATTGATCATGGTATATTTTATATGCATTATGAAAAACATGAAAAAAGTAAATAGTAGCATGAGCCTTACCATTTACACTATCAATGGTTTTCTCTACAAGCTAGGGAAAGATGATGTTCTATACAAATTGGTCTTGGAACATGAGAAATCGTAAGTTTTGGATAAATTACATCAAGGTATAACATGATGAAAATTTTCAGGTGAATTTACTGTGATAAATATTTCACAATGGGATTTGGTGACCAACATCATTTTAGGATGCACACATGGTTTCAAAACATTTTTTATTCATTCCAAAAGATGGTAAAACCTAATTGCAAGGATGAGATGCCATTGATTCCAATTTTAGTTGCAAAACCATTTGAATAATGGGATATTGACTTCATGGGATATATCAAACATGCATCTAATATATTTAATGCTAGATATATTATAGCTGAAATAGATCATTTCACAAAATGGGTTGAGGCACTTGTAAATGAAATTTGTAGTGAAAATAATGCTAGGAAATTTTCATATAAAACATCATGACAAAGTTTGGATGTCATAAGAATATGATAATTGATAAGGGTACACTCTTTTTTAATAATACTATAAAAACTTTAATATAAGAGTTAAAGATTTCACATCATAAAATCACAATGTACCATCCTAAGAAAATGGCAAAGTATAAGCATATAACAAAGTTATAAAGAATATGTTTACTAAAATCTATAATTTTTAAAGAGATAATTTGGAAGTTCACATACCATCAATATTATGGGCATATAGAACAAAATTTAAACATGCAATGATATATACACCATTTCAACTGGTGTATGGACTGGAAATGATAATGGCAATGGAATACATAGTTCCAAGGTTGTGATTTGTAATTATAATGGGATTGGGATATAAATAATATCTATTAAAATAGTTATTAAAAATAAATTGAATGGGATAGATAAGGTGATTGAAAAATTAGACTTAAAGAGTCCATAAAAAGAAGGCTTGGCATGATCGTAACCTGTGATCTAAACAATTTCAACCTAAACAAATGGTCCTATTATATGACAACATATTTAGGACAAACCTTAAAAAGTTGCACATAAAATGGAAAGGACCCTATTCTATTCATAAAGTATCATAACTAGTCACTATAATACTACATGATATTAAAGGAACTATCCTTCTAGGATTGATAAATGGTTGTAGGCTAGAGTGATACCAACAATGATCTTCAAAAATTAGGTAGTCCATAAAGAAGTGTTGTATAGGAAAAATATATTAGGATTTTATTTAACATTTTGTTTTATTTTTCTTAGGGGTTTTAGTAGTATAAATAATAAGAATAATATAGTATCATTTGAATCATAACAAATACCATGTTGTAGTATAATGAAGTATTCAATACCGTTGGTTGAAACTATGTAAAATAGGGTTCACAAGATAACTTGGTGTTGGATTTGAAAAATCCCTAAGCCTGGGAACAAGTTGTGATAAAAAAAATGAAAAGTGATAAAGAAGGAATAACTGCCAATTATGCAAGGTACTTAATATAAGAACCAAAATAATATTGTGACATTTATGACAACTATAGATATATTGAAAGGGAGTTAATGTTGACAAGGGGAAACTATTGGGAAATGAAATGGTGGAACATCACATATTATAAGTAAAATAAATAAATATTGCATATAATCAAAACATGGTGAAGGGTAAAATCAAAATGGATATTTAAATTCAAGACTATCATGTAGATGTGTGAAAAGTATATTGACTAATAGACACAAGAAAAGGAAAATATCTTGACTTGGTTTATATAAAAGGAATGATAAAAATGAAATTAAAACTTCACAAACTAAACTAATTGAGAGAGATAAATTTATCTTACAATATCTTTGTGAATTTATGATAGAGTTGTTTAAAATAGTTTGTAACACATCGTATATAATATAAAATGGCCATGTAATAGATTATTTTTCCTCTATTAGAACATCATAAGGAAGACATGGGCATTGTATTAGAAATTTTAAAATAATAATGGAGTGATTTTTAGGCCTTTTATTCATTTATGTGGAAAATAGAGAGTGGTTTTCTAAACCACCAATAGTTACATCAAATTAGGGAGTGTTTTCACTTATCAATACACTTCGAGGATTAGATGCTGAGAAGTTAGTGAGACTACCTATCTTTGGAGAGCACAATGAGTTAATGATGAATCTCCTTATTAGATATAATAAGTTATCCATCCACATATTAAAATAAGTAAAAGTTTACATCAACACCAACACTAAGGTGCAAGATACAAGGATATCAACAAGGGGGAAATCCCTATAGGTCTACAAGAAGAATAACTCCCCCATTAATTGATAAATTTTGGAGATATAAACTTAGACAAATATATGTGTAACCATTTATTAGGTTATTGATTCCCTAGTTAGTGTTATCACCCAGTGAATCATGCATATATGTTGGTAGACAAAAAATGGTACAAGGTAGGCCACAAATCTTTTACTCAATATTGTGCACATAATAGTGAGGTTGGGTAAGGAATTAAATTGGACAAATTTTTTTGTATAATATTTCATAAATATCATATATAAGCTACTGGATAGGAAAACTTAGTCCTTCTATTAATAAATTATGTATTTATACTTTACTTCACTTAGTAGACATCCACTAAAGTAGTAATTGCACCAAATGTCAACTATTGGCCAAAACACACCTTCCCTAACTTCATATGAACACATGATGGAAAACACTTTTTATAAGTGGAAAAGTTCATAAGATGGTGGGTACATATCTAGAATATGATCACAACATACCCACATGTACTTGATGATGTTCTCAAGTATTTCAAGGTGATTACAACCATCAAAAAAATATACAATGGAGTTCAAATCAAAATCCATGAATCACAAAAACCATCGATTATTCCTCTTCCCTTTTTTATTGACACCTACATAGCATAGGTAGAATATCTAAAGTAAAATAACCTGGTTTCCAAGAGAGTCCAACCATTTTGATCCATGGCTTCTAAAATATGTACAAATTAAACCTTAACCAAAAGTGGAAATGAAAACATAATTGTAGATATAAACATAAACACAAACTCATGTTGACCCACATTGTCAACCATCAGACTCTTCATTAAAAAAACTACATCTAAGAAAATATTATTAACTATAAAACATTATCAATATTTAGAATGGAAATATATAACAACACCATGGATTTATGACCCACATATACCTAAGATAGGATAAAAATATTATCTTTATCACTTAGGAGTTACACTTTAAGAGTTGTATACGGTGATATTTTAAGAAATAAAGGATGGCATATATGATGAGAAAGAGTATAAAAAATTATTATTATATAAAGTGGTTTGTACATGTTATATGTAAAATTATGTCTCATACATGATTTTTATGTAAATTATTCCACCTCTATAATTTATTATAGTTGACACAATTTGACAAGAAGAGGTGGCAAGGTCTAAAATAAAGATGCTAGTAGTCACTACCATGTGGGATTAAGTAATATAAGAACATTTGAAAAAAAGGGGTCCAACACAAATAAAATTTACTAGGGGAAACACTTATTTTATAAAGTAGTGAGGAAGAAGAAATCCTTTCAATCCACAAGTTTGAAAACTTATCATGTTTGGAGCTTCTCAACTACACTTATGCCTTATAAAGAAAATGAAGACATTTAAAATTCCAAAGGGTGAAACTAAGGAATAAAACCCCATAATGTTTAGGCACATATACCCATGCCATGAAAAATAAAAATAAAATCCTAGTACCTCCTTCTACAACTCCAAAGGCTTATGTGTCAAAACACCAAGTTGCACCTTATATCGGGGAAACTATTTCATCATACCTTCCATTCACATATTCTTCATCATCATATTTTCCCACTCCTACATCAATAATTCCTTACATATATGCAACTACCAATTATATTGATTATAGTGCACAACAAGAGAGATCACGACATGATCAAACTCTCATAAAGGAACACTTAGATCAACCACATGCACAATCTCAAATAGAAGACTAACCAATGCATAAAATTTCCAAGGCCAATCCAGAGGAATATAAATTAGTTGAGGAGAAGGATCAGAAAGATAAGGATGCCTTATTGTACCATTAATATTAGAAAGTAAAAAAATATGCACAAGTTAATGAACAACATAAGAAGGTTGAGGTGGAAATGGTAACCATAAAAGTTGATAAAAAAACATATATAAGATATATGTTAACATGAGGAATAGAAATAGAAGGATGAATAGGATCCAAAATTAAAATCCATAACTAAAAATATTATTAAGGCCAAGGAATAACAAGAGAAGAAGCTGGGAGATGAGGCTATGAAATCTATCCAAGTAGCCGCAAGAAAATGAGTTCTAACATAAGAAAAAAAACAACGTGGAGTTGGTGAAATTCAAGATGAATCATGAGGAAAAGAATTAGGAATCTCTATCATTTCTACATCATCACAAGAAAAAACCCAAGTGGTAGCTTTATAAGGGAAGTATGAATCAAACATATCCTAGTAGATGGATGTACAAACTCCAATGTAGTGGTACAAAAATTTCAATTTTATGATCATGCATATACGATAAGCACCAAAAATTTATACAATATCTAGGACCAAAATTTCTCTAGTTTCTTAAACCCATGAATTTTCTATGGATGTTTCACAACTATCATTCACATAATAGATAGAATGTGGTTTTGTATTTAAAATGTCCATGATATATAAGGTGACTAAGATTGAGTATAAAAATACACAATTACGCATGAATATTGTTTAGCTACATCAACAACTTTAAAAATAACAAAAAATGATTGATGAAACTTGTCAAACATTAGTTCAAAAACTTATTGATGACCAATTTATTATCATTTTAAATATGCACTCGTATATTCTCTATGGTGTGGGGAAGCTTGGCAGTAGGGAATTGAGTATGAAGGCCTTACCCAGGGTATAAGAGTCTAAGGTGTTAGGTGTGGAAGTATTATCGCATAACTACACACATGAAAATTGGTTGTATTTTCACAATAATGGGAATGTCCCCAAGGCATGGGACCCTTATGCTCCTTGGGATGAGCCTCCAAAGCAGGCTAGATTCCTTCTATTATAAGTACACCTAGTTTAAGACCAGTGCATAGACCTAAAGAGAAAAAGGGTAAACTATAGCTAATTTAAACCTAGGATATTTGAGAGGAAAAGGGAGGGAGAAGGTAAGAGATGCTAAAAGTAAAAGGTGATGTACCCATAATAGAACAAGCACTCCTACTATCATAAACATAGTGCAAACCTTTGAGAATAAGACAATATCACATAGTTTCCACCAAGTCACTCCAAATGCATAAGTGTTTTACATAGAGGCATGAAAACATATCATGACACTGAGAGGGATGACAAACAATCCACATAGACCATCAACACAGACCTAAATGTGCATAGAACATGACCTGCAAGTGAGTTATGAGTTTAATGAGGAGGTTCTAGGGATGAATGAAAATGAGAGGGGAAAACATTACCGACAAACAAAAATCAACAAACATAAATAGCACATAGATCATCAAAATAATGAAAGGAGGTGAACTTAATTCTCATTAATTTACAAGGTTTAGCCAATACAAGTGCTCATGGAGGGAAAGTTTTGGCAACGTGAGGCTATTGAAGAAAATGTCAACCCTTTTAAAATGGAAAGTTAGGATTTTATAGTGAATCAAGCTTGTTTTACAATAAATGTTCCATTTTAGGTGGTGGGTATAACTTTAAAGACACTTTGAGTGTTTCATTACTAATTCTTGAATTCTGGTAGGTTAATTAGATCTGAAGTTGGTCGTAGGATCCTTTTCAGATACATGTACATAGGGGAACAAAATATTTTATTGATAGATTTAGAGAGTGGCATGCACTCAAGACCTGATATTCAGTATCCATTCTATGTTTAACCATTATGATATCACCTCGATCTTTTCTCAACCACCTTCAACAATCTTCATTATATTTGATAACTACTCAGCACATGATGCTTCCTGATTGATCTTGGGTGTGGTATCATAGGAATGTCATGCATCACTTTGGTATGATTTTAGAAGAGTAATTTAGAGCTTTTGAATGGAGTTAATTTAGTTATGACATGTGGATTCTTGAAAATTGTCTTGGGTGGACCAATAATCTCATTATGTAGAACAAGTGTCAGGCTGCCATGTGGCAATGACAAAAAGATGTTTGCATCCTACATAATGGAAGGGCATAGATGTAGGATCTTGTGTAAAAGCATGAAATTGAATTGGATAGGTGTAGGGAGGTCCTTGAATAAGATTGTGCATGAAATTTGAAGGTATATAGTGCGTTCTTTATGACCTATAACTTCTCCTCATGCATTTCCTTTTCTTTTTCTTTTAGAACTTAGGGGTCCTGCATCCTTAAACACGTGTGCCTTTTGACCTATATGACATAAAATCCTATGTGAAAGCTTGCATAAAGAACCTTTCATGAGTGAAAAATTTAATCTTACTCCTATACATACTTGTGCCTCTATCTCAGGCTTGAGTGTAGATAGGAAGTGTCTTTGCACCTTTTACTTAAAGCACTTGGGTGATTATAGGTATGATATCTCTTTGTAAGCCTTGGGAATCCTTGCATTGATCATGAGTTGACTTATAAATTCAACACTTCTTGCTACATATATGGGCCATGATAAGTGAGAATCTAGTGGCCATTAAAGTTATCCTTTGGGCATAGAGTCATTAAGGCTACAACCTACTTGACCTATGCCTAAATAGATTGAATTGAGTTTTGCCCTCAATAAAACAAAAGGGAAAAAGATAAGAAATAGAGGTGAAAAATGCACTTAGGGGAAAACAAAACAAAACTAAGACTATATGATGTGCACATAGGCACTTAGGGAAATGTAATGAAATCTAATCTTATCTACTATAGATAAACTACAAACATGGGACTTTGCCCTCTTGGATCAAAACATAAACCTCTTAGGTACTTTGAATAAGTCATCCTATTGTTGATATGTGATGGGTAGAGGTGTGGTGGAATCTATATACCATGAAGGAGGTGCTCAAAGAAGTTCATCTGCTTGGGCTCCCCTTTGATGAATGACTCCATCATGCTATGTAGAAGCCTTTCTCTTAGATAGCTGATATCTTTGATGTCAAACCAATCTTTCCTAGATTTATTGATACTTAGCTACATTATTTACTATAGTTAAGATTTGTGAAGCATGGGAGGCTTGCACATGGTGATTGGGTAGCTCATGGATCTAGTGGGTTACCTTTACTCATCTTGTAGCTTCTTCTCTAAGTCTAATGTGCCTCTTGGAAACCATTCTATGACCTGCATGGGTGCACAAGGATTGATAATGCTCATCACCATAACTTATTATGTATTTTCTCTTGGTACTTTAGGCTTGACCAACTAAAATTGGTCATTCATTTTGAATAAGTCTTGAGATGATTGATCTGAAACTAAGTGTATGATTTACTCCCTATGGGTCTCTAACATCTATGCAGTTATAACCTCCTTTATGTGCACACCCTACCTATCTATGATATGTGATTGAACATGGCCATTAATATATAGATGGGCATGGGTCTACTCCTGAGTGGATGTCAATTTATCAAATAAGCATGTGCATAATTATTCTAACTCATCTTAGAAATATTCCTCCTCCTATGTCTGTGATTGCACCTATAAGCTCACCTTGGGGTGATCACAATAACTCTTTTACACTCCTTTCAAAGGTTAGATTATTCTTCTACATCCTCCTTCATAGTGCCAAATGGTAGCTCATTTTAATTTCAAAGGTTAGATTCTTCTTTGAGGTCTTCCTGTATAGTGCCAAATGATAGCTCATTCACCCAAGAGAGGTCAATCCCATACCTTTGAATGCACTCTAGAGTGGTGTAGATTGACTCTTCCTCATTAATGTCCTCCCCTTCTACATCCACTTTGATCATCTACTCATCAACCTATTATTCCATCTAAATGTACCTATCTTCTTCTCATAATAAGGTTGATTCTTCTGGTGTGGTAGCATAGAAAGGATTTCCAATGATGATCTCCTCATCATATTCACTCAAAGTATCCTCCTCATTATAATGGCTTAAACTTGCCTTCCATACAACTAGTCATCCTTTAAAAAGGGATATGGTGGGAGGGACAGAGGCTTCAATTGGTGTAGAGGATAGGGGATTTACAAGGTTGGGAATTATGAAGTTAGGATGCATGATCCGAGAAGACTACCATGACTATGCTTGAGGCTCTTAAGGAAGGATGAGTTCTTGAGTTGGCACAGGTGCCTGCTCTTGAATTAGCATAGGTGTAGGCCTTCTGAATCTTAGTAATTTGAAATTAAGGGATTTAATTGAAGGCATAATTAAGATATTCTACCTAAATATAGGGACTTTAGGCATGAAAGCTTTATGTCCAATAAGTTGGCTTGTAGGTGTAGGGGGAGCCTTCTTGAATCTAGGAAAGGAAGGAGTGAGGTTGTTTGGATATGCTTCAATTTTTTACATCTGCACAAATAGCTGACACATTTTCTCTTCTTTGGATATGATTTGTCTATCTAAGCACTCTTCTTCATATCTTCATTAATTCATCACCTCTTTTTGAGTGTAAGCTTGATGAGCAATCTCCTCTCATACTTTATCATACTCCCACTCTTTTTTGATCTCCCTCATCTATCTTTGAAAATCAAGGTGTATATCATTGATGTTCTTTTAAGGATGATTAGGAGGGTATGAATGTTAATTGGGAGTAAGGTAGCTTATGTAGGGCTGATTAGAAGCATAAGGGGGATACCATAGGCACTAAACTAGGGAAAGGCTACAAGTTCTTTCATGAGCTTGATATAAAAAATGGGAAGGTGTGAACATAGCATTTTCATGGAATGTGGGGTGGAAAGACACATCTTTAAGTTCTTAAACTATTTAAACTAGTAGATTATGGTCATTTAGAGTCATTAGGTACTCTGTAGAGTGTCTTCAACACTTGATATCTAAGGGTAGCACCAATTCCTTATCTTTTATTCAACTTGATCCCACTGGGTATGCTTGAAACTATTATCATTTGAAACATGCACTCGTGGATGATCCATGGCACGGGGATGCTTGGCAGTGGGGTGTTAAACATGATGAACTTGTATGGGGTGTAAGATTCTAAAATGTTGGGTATGGAATTATTATCATGCAACTACACATACAAGCATTAGTTATCTCATCATAATTATGGGAATGTCTCCAAGGTGTGAGACCCTTGTGCTCTTTGGGATGAGCCTCTGGAGTAGGCTAGATTCCTTTTATTCTAAGTGAACTTGGTTTAAGATTAGCATGTAGACTTAAAGGATAGAAAGATAAACTACCACTAATCTAAACCTAGGATCTTTGAGAGGACAAGGGAGGGAGAAGGTAAGAGATGATGAAAGTAAAAGGCAATCCACCTAGAATAAAGCAAGCACTTCTACTACCATAAACATAGTGAAAACCTTTGAGAACAACATAATATCACATAGTTTATACCAAGTCACTCCAAATGCATAAGTGTTTTGTATAGAGGTGTGTGAATATGGAACAAAATTAAGAAGGATGACAAATGGTCCACATACAACATCAACATAGACATGAGTATGCATAAAACATGACCTAGAAGTTAGTTCTAAGTTAAATGAGGAGGTTTTGGGGATGAATGATAATGAGAAGGGAAAACATTACCCAAGATAGAAATCGACAAACACAAATAACACATAGATCATCAAAATAATTAAAGGAGGTGAACTTAATTCTCATTAATATACAAGGTTTAGCCAATACAAGTACTCATGGAGGGAAAGTTTTAGTAGGATAAGGCTATTGAAGAAAATGTCAACCCTTTTATAATGGGAAACCAAGATTTTATAGTTAATCAAGCCTATTTTATAATAAATGTGCCACTTGGGGTGGTGGGTATAACTTTTAATTCACTTACAGTGATTCGTCACTAATTCTTGAACTCTAGTAGGCTAATGGGATCTAAATTTGGTGGTAGGATCCTCTTGGGATACATGTGTATAGGGGAATGAAAGATGTACTTGATAGAGTTAGAGAGTGGATTTCACTCAAGTCCTGATGTTTGATAGCCATTTCTACATTTAATCATTTTGATAGTGCCTCAAGATTTTCTCAACCACCTCCAACAATATTCATTATATCTGATAGCTACTTATCATGTGTCACATCTTGATTGATCTTGGGTATGGTCATGTAGGAATGCCACATGTAACTTTGGTGGGATCTCAAAGGAGTCCTTTCATGCTTTGGATGGAGGTAGCATGGTTGTGACACATGGAAGGCTAGTGCATGTCCTGGGTAAACTAATATTCTCATTATGTAAAATGAGCATCAATCCACCACATGGAAATGGAAAAAATAAGTTTGCATCCTTCATGAGAGAAGGGTGTAAATGTAGGATACTATGCATGAGCATGAAATTACATTATATGGGTGAAAGAATGTCCTTGAATAAGATTATACATGAAATCTAAAGGTCTTTGGCATGTTCTTTGTGACATATAACTACTCCTTTCACATTTCTTCTACTTTGGCCTTTTAGAACTCGAGGGTCCTACATCCTTAAACATGTGCACCTTTTGACCTTCATGCTTTAATATCCTATGCACAAGTGTGCATTGGTAACCTTTAGTGAGTGTTAACCATCCTCTTACTCCTACACATACTTTCACCTCTATCTCAAGCTTGAGCACAGATGGGAAACACCTATGCACCTTTTCCTTGAAGAACTTGGGTCATCACAAGTGTGCTATCTCTTTGTAAGCCTTGGAAAGCCTTGCACCAATCAAGGGGTGACTTAGAAAGTCAACACAAGTCATGTTGGAATAAAATAATTTCACTAATTTTCTCACTAGGTCAACAAAATATTGTGCCAAAACATATTTATTTTATAAAATTAAAAATATAGTGTGTACATTACATAGTGAAATTGTGAAAATATTTAAATTGCTAGAGGAAAATGAATAGTTAGTATATGCATTTTTACTTCAAGCTAAACATATTTCAGGGAGGATGTTTGAATAGAAAAACTAGATCCAAGATGAATTGAAGGACATCATGAAGGATCTATTCCAAGTAAATAAATATAACATGGTCATGGAAAGCCTAACATCAACAACTAAAATGATCAAATATTTTCAACAATCTCTCTCACAAAGAGATAATGTCATGGAAAAAATGTGCACTTAGGAGATATAAATGTTTCCCAATAGATTTTTGTTTGTGAAAATGCAATGATATGTTGATTTAGGAGCATCCCAGAGTTTTTACAATATTACATTAACCAAAAACATAGTTTGGTGCGTTTTTGATCTGACCAACATTTTAGGGGATAATTCAGGTGACGGTTTTACCACAATTGGTGGTAGAACTTTTGAGAGCCATAAATTTTGTACCATAGCTCTGTTTGACTCCCCGTTTGAACAATTCAAAAGCTAAGAATGAGGGGAATGCTATGAGATGGCATTGATATCTGATTAGTGGGTTTTGACCCTTAAAAACCAAATGGAAGTGTCCTAAATTTCAATTTTAATAGTGCAGTCTAAAAATAGTAAGTTTCTAAAAATAGTAATTTATCAAATTCTATAATATTGTAAATTGTGGAAGTCAAACCAATTCATCTCCTTAGAGATTGGCGACCTTTCACATCCTCCTCATACCTTCAAAGCATATATAAAAATAGATGTATCTTGAAAAGATAATCAAACATCTCTTCACATAGATAGGCATATGTTTGGATCTATAAATTTGATCAATAAAACATCTCTTCTCAGAGATAGAATTATTACAATTATGTTGTTCTTGTTTATTGAATTATCTTTCAACCAAAGCTTATGAGTTTTATATCAATGGTATCAAATTAGTTTATCTTTAGAGTGTATGATCCTGAGGATGAGGTCAGATTATAGGAAGCTTGGGTGGAAAATAATATAACCAACAAACTATCCACCTATTCACTCTAAATGACCTCAAATGGTAGACAACACCAAGACATCCAATCCTTTCAAGGAAATGGTGAATGAATCCCTCTAGTAGTAGCAAGTGCATATTCTATAATAATTCACCCAAATTCTCTAACAAATTTTGATGGAAAATTTTGGCTCCTTATGTGCAACCCCACATCTTTTTAGTGCCCCAACACCCTTCAAGATTTAGGTGAATTTTGATATCCATAAATTTGAAGGCAAAACCAATGCTGATGTAGTAGAAAATTGGTTGGATCAATTGTCATCCTATTTTTTTGCAAATAAATTCTTCGATAAAGAGAAGATCACTTTTGCTCTTTTGAAAGCATCATTGTCTGTAAAAAAATTAGTGGGAAGTGTACAAGAAGAGATTCAATATGGATGATATTGGCCTTGAGCTAGAACCTACCTGGGACAATTTCACAGAAGCTATAAAGGAAGAATACTACCCCATTGGAGCATATGATGATTTGCATATAGACTGACAACAACTTCACCAAGGTAAGGAATAGTCTATTCAAGATTACACTGACATTTTTCATTCTCTACCTATGAGATTGGGAATCCAAGAAAGTGAGAAACATTAGGTTATCAAATATTATGGTGGAATACAATGGTATATATGGGAGGAAATTTAACTCTTCAATTTGGAAACCCTCAGTGAGGCGTACAAGTTCACAATGAAGATTGAGCAGAAGTATGAAAGAATGAATATGAAGAGTCAGCCTTCAAAATGGAAAAGTGATAAAGAAGGTCAAAATTGAGGCCAAAATTGGAAGAAAAAGGAAGGAAAGACTAGGAAATAGTGTGATTACCACAAATCTAGAACTCACTCCAAAGAAGAATGTCGAGCCATAAAGTCCCTACTTTTTGAGTCACAATCCTCAACATCTACTGATTTGCCTCATACACACCCTAAAATTGAAGATAATGAAGAAGAAATTCTAGATGCTAAGCCTAATGCCATCATTTCTTCATCACAGACCTATGAGGAGAGGCCAGATGACAAGGAAAGGTTGTTTCACTCTAAGTTATGGGTAAAATTTAGGCCTCTACATTTCATTCTTGATAGTGGGAGTCAAAAGAATTTAATCTCTACTAATGTTGTGAAAATATTAAATATATCCATGAAGCCTCACCCAAAGCCATATAGTATTAGATGGTTGAGTCTAGGGAGAAACCTCCGTGTCACCCACCAATGTCTTCTCTCATATACAATAAAATCTTTCCAAGATGAGGTCTTGTGTGAAGTGGTCAATGTAGATGTTTGTGATGTAATCTTTGGTTATCCATTCATGTATGATCGACATGGAATATATGAATAAATAACTTGAAAAATCACCCTCACTCTTTGAATTGGTGTTATAGGGTACCTGAGGTACCACCTTCTACATTTATCTCCTTGATTAGTGCCAAAAAATTTGTTCTCATGGTGATCAAGCTATAGAAATCCAAAAGGGATGATTTTACAGCCTTGACTACATAAAAAACACAACAATAGAAGTAAATAGATACCAAGCTAAATAATTTCATGGCCTTCCATCCACATACAGATGGTCAGATAGAAATGGTGAACAATCGTGCCCTACACAACTCCATAAATCATAGCTCCACAAAGCACAGTCCATTCCAAGTTATGCATTACGAATCAAATCAAAACACAACTACCACACTTGATGAAAAATATTGATGTAATGGGTATAGTTTCTTCTCAAGGAGGGAGGAATGATTCAAGCAACATTTCAAGTGACAATTCGGGTGATGGTTCTACCTCAATTGGTGGCAAAACTTCTGGGAGCCATAACCTTTGCACCATATTTGATTCCCTATTTGAACCATTAAAAAGATAAGAATGAGGGAAATGATGTGAGATGGCACCTAGATCCACTCAATGGGTTTTGACCCCCTAAAACCAAATGGAAGTGTCCTAAATTTTAATTTTAATAATGTAGTCTAAAAATAGTAAGTTTCTAAAAATAATAATTTCTCAAATTCTAAAATGTTGTAAATCATGGAAGTAAAACCATTTCATCTCCCTCAAGATTGTTGACATTACACATCATCCTCCTACCTTCAAAGTATGTATAAAAATAGATGTATCCTTAAAAGGCAATCAGACATCTCTTCTCAGATATAGGCATATGTTTGGATTTGTAAATTTGATCAATAAACTATCTCTTCTTAGAGATAGCCTTATTACAATTGTGTTGTTCTTATTTATTGAATTATATTTCAACCAAAGCTTCTTAGTTTTAAATCAGTGGTATTAGAGTGGTTTGTATTTAGAGTGTATGATCTTGAGGATGAGGTCAGATTATAGGAACTTTGGGTGGAAAATAATAGAACCAGCAGACTATCCACCTATTCACTCCAAATGCCCTCAAATGGAAAAATAACACTAAGACATCTAATCCTTTCAAGGAAATGGTGAATGAAGCCCTCTAGTATCATCAAGCATAAATAATACAACAATTCACCCAAATTCTCTAAAAAATTTTGATGGGAAATTCTAGCTCCTCATTTGTAACCCCCATCTTTTCAGTGCCCTGACACCCTTCAAGGTTCTAGTGAATTTTGATATCCCTACGTGTGAAGGAAAAATCAATGCTAATGTAGTAAAAAATTAGTTGGATCAATTTTCATCCAATTTTTTTGTAAATAAATTCACTGATAAAGAGAAGATCACTTTTTCTCTTTTGAAAGCATAATTGCCTATCAAAATTAGTGGGAAGTGTAAAAGAAGAGATTAAGTATAGATGATATTATCCTTGAGGTAGAACCTACCTAGGATGATTTCATAGAAGTTGTAAAGGAAGAATACTACCCCATTGGAGCATATGATGATTTATATATAGAGTGGTAACAACTTCACTAAAGTAAGGAATAGTCTATTCAAGATTATATTGACATTTTTCATTCTCTATCTATGAGATTAGGCATCTAGAAAAGTGATAAACACAAGGTTCTAAAATATCGTGGTGGACTACAATGGTATATATGAGGGGAAATTAAACTCTTCAATTTATAAACCCTTGGTGAGGCATATAAGTTCACTGTGACTATTGATCAGAAGCATGGAAGAATGAATATGAAGAGTCAGCCTTCAAAATAGAAAAGTGACAAAGAAGGTCAAACATGAGGCCAAAATTGGAAGGGAAGACTAGGAAATAGTGTGATTACCAAAAATATGGAACTCACTCCAAAGAAGAATGTCGATCCATCAAGTCTCTAATTTTTGAGTCACAGTCCTCAACATCTACTGCTCTACCTCATACACACCCTACAATTGAAGAGGATGAAGAAGAGATTGTAGATTCTGAGCCTGATGCCATCATTGCTTCATCATAGACCCATGAGGAGAGGCCAGATGACAAGGAAAGATTGTTTCACTCTAAGTTATGATTGAAAGGTAATCCTTTATATTTCATTTTTGATAGTGGGAGTCAAAAGAATTTAATCTCTGCTAATGTTGTAAAGCCTAAATCTATTCATGAAGCCTCACCCAAAGCCATATAGTATTGGATGGTTGAGTCTAGGGATAAACCTCTGTGTCATCCACCAATGTCTTCTCTCATATGTAATAAAATATTTCCAAGATGAGGTCTTATGTGATGTGGTCAATCTAGATGTTTGTGATGTACTCCTTGGTTAGCCATTCATGTATGATTGACATGGAATCTATGAATTAAGAACTCAAAGGATCACCCTCACTATTAAAATATGGTGTTATAGGGTACCATAAGTACCACCTTCTACATCTATCTCCCTAATTAGTGCCAAGAAATTCATTCTCATGGTGGTCAAGCCACAAAAATCCAAAAGGGCTGATGTTGTATCCCTGACTACATAAACAACATAACAAATAGATACCAAGTTGAGGAATTTCATGGCCTTCCATCCATAAATTGATGGTCAAACAAAAATGGTGAACAATTATGCCCTACACAGCTCCATAAAGCATAGCTCCCCAAAGCACAGTCTATTCCAAGTATGCATCAGGAATCAAATCAAAACACAACTACCACACTTGATGAATTTTTTTGATGCAATGGGGACCATTGATTCTCAAGGAGGGAGGAATGATTTGAGCAACATTTCAGGTGACAATTTAGGTGACAGTTCTACCCCAATTGGTGTCAAAACTTCTGGGAGCTATAACTTTTACACCATAGCTTCATTTGATTCCACATATGAACCATTGAAAATATAAGAATGAGGGAAACATTATGAGATATCACTAATATCTATTCAATGGGTTTTGACCCCAAAAAACTAAATGGAAATGTCCTAAATTTTAATTTTAATGGTTTAGTCTAAAAATAGTAAGTTTCTAAAAATAGTAATTTCTTGAATTTTGTAATGTTGTAAATTGTGGAAGTCAAACCACTTCATCTCCCTCAAGATTTGTGACCTTACACATCCTAATCCTACCTTAAAAATATGTATAAAAATAGATGTAGCCCAAAAAGGAAATCAAATATCTCTTCTCAGAGATAGGCATATGTTTGGATCTAAAAATTTGATCAATAAAACATCTCTTCTCAGAGACAGTATTATTATAATTATGTTGTTCTTGTTTCTTGAATTATCTTTCAACTAAAGCTTCTAAGTTTTGGATAAGTGGTATCAGAGTGGTTTGTCTTTAGAGCATATGATCCTAAGGATGAGGTCAAATTAGATGAAGCTTGGGTGGAAAATAATAGAAACAATAGACTATCCACCTATTCATTCCAAATGACCTCAAATGATGGACAATACCGAGACATTTGATCCTTTCGAGGAAATGGTCAATGAATCCCTCTAGAAGTAGCAAGTGTAGATGCTACAATAATTTACACAATTTTTTGAGCAAATTCTAATGGGAAATTATGGCTCCTCATTTGCAACCCTACATATTTTCAGTGAGCCAACACCTTTCAAGGTTTAGGTGAATTTTAATATCCCTACATTTGAAGGCAAAATCAATGTTGATGTAGTATAAAATTGGTTGGATCAATTGTCATCCTATTTTTCTATAAATAAATTCACTAATAAAGAAAATATCACTTTTTCTCTTTTGAAAGCATCATTGCCTATCAAAAATTGGTGGGAAGTGTACAAGAAGAGATTCAGTATGGATGATATTGGCCTTGAGGTGGAACCTATCTAGGATAATTTCATAGAAGATGTAAAAGAAGAATACTACTCCATTGAAGCATATGATGATTTTTATATAGAGTGGTAATAACTTTGCCAAGGTAAGGAATAGTCTGTTCAAGATTACACTAACATTTTTCATTCTCTATCTATGAGATTGGGCATCTAGGAAAGTGAGAAACATAAGGTTCTCAAATATCATGGTGGACTACAATGGTATAGATGAGGGAAAATGTAACTCTTCAATTTGGAAACCATTGGTGAGGCGTACAAGTTCATGGTGAAGATTGAGTAGAAGAATGAAAGAATGAATACGAAGAGTCATCCTTCAAAATAGAAGAGTGACAAAGAAGGTTAAACATGAGGTCAAAATTAGAAGCAAAAGGAAGGGAAGACTAGAAAATGGTGTGATTACCACAAATCTAGGTCTCATTCCAAAGAAGAATGCCAAGCCATCAAGTCCCTACTTTCTAAGTCACAATTCTCAGCATTTACTGCTCTACCTCATACACACCTTGTATTTGAAGAGGATGGAGAAGATATTATAGATGTTGAGCCTGACGCCATCATTTCTTCATCATAGACCTATGAGGAGAGGCCAGATGATAAGGAAATATTGTTTCACTCTAAATTATGGGTGAAAGGTAAGACTCTACATTTCATTCTTGATAGTGGGAGTCAAAAGAAGTTAATCTCTGATAATGTTATGAAAAGCCTAAATCTATCCATGAAGCCTCACACAAAGCTATATAGTATTGGATGGTTGAGTCTAGGGAGAAACCTCTATGTCACCCACTAATGTCTTCTCTCATATGTAATAAAACCTTTCCAAGATGAGGTCTTGTGTGATGTGGTCAATCTAGATGTTTGTGGTGTACTCCTTGATCAGCTATTTATGTATGATCAACATAGAATGTATGAATGAATAACTCAAAGGATCAATCTCACTCTTAGAACATAGTGTTATAGGGTACTAGAGGTACCACCTTCTACATCTGTTTCCCTGATTAGTGACAAGAAATTCATTCTCATGGTGGTCAAGCCACATAAATCTAAAAGGGCCGATGTTTTTATCCTTGACTACACAAACAACATAAAAACATA
Source organism: Torreya grandis (assembly GCA_037957365.1). NCBI lineage: Eukaryota > Viridiplantae > Streptophyta > Pinopsida > Cupressales > Taxaceae > Torreya > Torreya grandis. Next base: position 292,463 of record JARHVA010002492.1, on the reverse strand, counting down.
AGAAAATATATACCAAGCTAAGTAATTTCATGGCCTTCCATCCATAGATTGATGGTCAGACAAAAATAGTGAACAATTGGGCCCTACACAGGTCTATAAAGCATAGCTCCACAAAGCACAGTCCATTCCAAGTATGCATCAGGAATCAAATAAAAACACAACTACCACACTTGATGACAAATCAAAACACCATTACTTCTCAAGGAGGGAGGAATGATCTGAGCAACATTTCAAGTGACAATTTGGGTGATGGTTCTACCGAAATTAGTGGTAAAACTTTTGAGAGCCATAACTTTTGCACCATAACTCCATTTGACTCCCCATTTGAGCCATTAAAAATCTAAGAATGACGGGAATGTTGTGAGATGGCATTGATATCTACTTAGTGGGTTTTAAGCTTGAAAACGAAATAAAAATTTCCTAAAGTTCATGGCCTTCCATCCACAGACTGATGGTCAAACAAAAATGGTGAATAATTAGGCCCTACATAGCTCCATAAATCATAGCTCTACAAAGCACAATCTATTCCAAGATTGCATCGAGATGAAATCAAAACACAACTACCATACTTGATGAAAAATCTTGATGCAATGGGGAACATTGATTCTCAAAGAGGGAGGAATGATTCAAGCAACATTTAGGTAATAATTTAGGTGATGGTTCTACCCCAATTGGTGGTAGAACTTTTGGGAACCATAAATTTTGCACCATATCTTTATTTGACTCCACATATGAACCATTGAAAAGCTAAGAATGAGGGAAACATTGTGAGATATCACTAATATCTGCTCAATGGGTTTTGGCCCCTAAAAACTAAATGTAAATGTTCTAAATTTAAATTTTAGTAGATTAGTCTAAAAATAGTTTCTAAAAATATTAATTTCTTAAATTTTGTAATGTTGTAAAATGTGGAAGTCAAACCACTTCATCTCCCTCAAGATTAGTGACCTTCCACATCTTACTCCTACCTTAAAAATATGTATAAAAATAGATGTAGCCCAAAGAGGCAATCAAACATCTCTTCTCAGAGATAGGCATATGTTTGGATCTACAAATTTGATCAATAAAACATCTTTTCTCAGAGATAACATTATTACAATTATGTTGTTCTTGTTTCTTGAATTATCTTTCAACCAAAGCTTCTAAGTTTTGGATTAGTGGTATCAGAGTGGTTTGTCTTTAGAGTATATGATCTTGAGGATGATGTCAAACTAGACGAAGCTTGGGTGGAAAATAATGGAACCAATAGAATATCCACCTATTCATTCTAAATGACCTCAAATGATGGGCAATACTGAGACATTTGATCCTTTCAAGGAAATGGTCAATGAATCCCTCTAGAAGTAGCAAGCGTAGATGCTACAATAATTTACCCAATTTTTTCAACAAATTCCAATGGGAAATTATAATCCTCGTCTGCAACCCTACATCTTTTTAGTGCCCCAACACCTTTCATTATTTAAGTGAATTTTAATAACCCTACATTTGAAGGCAAAATCAATGTTGATGTAGTAGAAAATTGGTTGGATCAATTATCATCCTATTTTTCTATAAATAAATTCACTAATAAAGAAAAGATCACTTGTTCTCTTTTGAAAGCATCATTGCCTATCAAAAATTGGTGGAAAGTGTACAAGAAGAGATTCAGTATGAATGATATTGGCCTTGAGGTTGAACCTATCTAGGATAATTTCATAGAATCTGTAAAGGAAGAATACTACTCCATTGGAGCATATGATGATTTGTATATAGAGTGGCAATAAATTTACCAAGGTAAGGAAAAGTCTGTTCAAGATTACACTAACATTTTTCATTCTCTATCTATGAGATTGGGTATCTAGGCAAGTTAGAAACACAAGGTTCTCAAATATCATGGTGGATTCTAATGGTATATATGAGGGAAACTGGAACACTTCAATTTGAAAACCCTTGGTGAGGCAGACAAGTTCATGGTGAAGATTGAGTAGAAGAATGAATGAATGAATATGAAGAGTCATCCTTCAAAATAGAATAGTGACAAAGAAGGTTAAACATGAGGTCAAAATTAGAAGCAAAATGAAGGGAAAACTAGAAAATGGTGTAATTACCACAAATCTAGGACTCACTCCAAAGAAAAATGTCAAGCCACCAAGTCCCTACTTTTTGAGTCACAATCCTCAACATCTACTACTCTACCTCATACACATCCTGTATTTGAAGAGGATGAAGAAGAGATTGTATATGTTGAGCCCGATGCCATCATTGCTTCATCATAGACCTATGAGGAGAGGCCAGATGATAAGGAAATGTTGTTTCACTCTAAATTATGGGTGAAAGGTAAGACTCTAAATTTCATTCTTTATAGTGGGAGTCAAAATAATTTAATCTCTACTAATGAAAATCCTAAATCTATCCATGAAGCCTCACACAAAGCCATATAGTATTGGATGGTTGAGTCCAAGGAGAAACCTCTGTGTCACACACTAATGTCTTCTCTCATATGCAATACAACCTTTCCAAGATGAGGTCTTGTGTGATGTGGTCAATATAGATGTTTACGGTGTACTCCTTGATCAGCTATTCATGTATGATCAACATGGAATATATGAATCAATAACTCAAATGATCACTCTCACTCTTAGAACATGGTGTTAAAGGGTACTAGAGGTACCACCTTCTACATCTATCTCCCTGATTAGTGCCAAGAAATTCATTCTCGTGGTGGTCAAGCCACATAAATATAAAAGGGCTTATGTTGTAACCTTGACTATACAAACAACATAAGAACATAAGTAAATATATACCAAGCTAAGGAATTTCATGGCCTTCCATCCATAGACTAATGGTTAGACAAAAATGGTGAACAATTGGGCCCTACACAGCTCCATAAAGCATAGCTCCACAAAGCACAATCTATTCCAAGTATGCATCAAGAATCAAATAAAAACACAACTACCACACTTTATGACAAATCAAAACACCATTGCTTTTAAAGGAGGGAGGAATGATCTGAGCAACATTTCAAGTGACAATTTGGGTGATGGTTTTACCACACTTAGTGGTATAACTTTTGAGAGCCATAACTTTTTCACCATAACTCCATTTGACTCCCCATTTGAACCATTAAAAATATAAGAATGAGGGGAACACTGTGAGATGGCATTGATATCTTCTTAGTGGGTTTTGATCTTGAAAATCAAATTAAAGTATCCTAAATTTCAATTTTAATAGTGCAGTCTAAAAGTAATAAATTTTTAAAAATAGTAATTTTTTGAATTTTGTAATATTGTAAATCATGCAATTCAAACCACTTCATCTCCCTCAAAATTGGTGACCTTACACATCCTCCTCCTACCTTCAAAGTATGTATAAAAATAGATGTAGACCAAAAAGGCAATTAGACATCTCTTCTCAGAGATAGGCATATGTTTGGATTTGTAGATTTGATCAATAAAACATCTCTTCTCAGAATAGCATTATTACAATTGTGTTGTTATTATTTCTTGAATTATCTTTCAACCAAAGCTTATGAGTTTTGGATCAGTCCTTGATTTTTGGGTTGTGGCCTTATTTGTGTTAGCTTGTTTACCTCTTGGAATGATGTTTCAAAATTATTTCTTTGACATGAAAAGTGTGGAGATATTTTAACTATATCTATCATTTAGTGAGGATGTTTAAGTAAAAAAAATGTCATAAATGGTTCATTAACTGAGGTAAATATTTATCTAATGAAATTTTATGAAGTCATATAATATGGCACTTAAAACATTTGTACCAATTTTTAGACCATTTGGAGATACCATGTAAATGTAGTAATTATTAAATTATAAGTATGCTTAATTAATTTAGGTGATGTTTCAAAAGGATTTGATGCTAAAAATTTATGGCGTCATTGAACTTGATACTTACAACTATTGAACAAAATTTTAAATTATTTGGAGTCACCATGGAGGTGTATCAATTATTACACTAGAAGGATGTTTCTTTACTTTCATTAATGTTTTAGAATGAATTACATGATTATTATTTTTTGGGTTCATATAATATGATACCTAAAATATATTTACCAAATTTTAGACCATTTGAAGTTAGCATAGAAAAGTTGTGACTATTTATTTTAAGCCATGCCTATGTCACTACGCAAAAGATTCATGACCTTATGGTATAGTTGTGGTAATAATTGGCTTTCCAAATTTGGAGTGGTGTCATAAAATTTAGTCCAAGATATTTTTTTAACAATTTCATCTCAATTTTATAATTGAGGCAAACATTATGATAATTTTTTGTATCTATCATTCAACCAGAAGATGTATTTATCTAGTTTGTACAAGGTTCATGATTATACAGAATATCCACATTAATAATTGGTATGAAAAATTAATATCAATGATATAAAATACATCCCATAATTTTTTTTCCAAATTTAATCTCAATTGGATTTGTGGAGTATATGTTATGATAGTTTTTGTGACTATCACTCAATTAGAAAATGCATTTGTGTAGTGTGATGATTTATTACCTTTTGGTAGATCTATGGTAATAATTATGTTAAAATTTAGTGGGTTTATATGAAATTTTTTCATATTTATATGGTTAAATTTTAATATTATTTATATGAACAAATGTAAAGTTTCATAATTTTTATTAATCATCAGTCTTCTTGGAATTGCCATCTGTGTAGTCTATGTCAATTGACAAGGTTATTATTTACATGTGGTAACATGTGTTAAGAGTTAGATGATTAAATTTGTAGGGGTGATGTAAAATGTAGTACATTATTTGTGTTTAATGTTTAATGTCAATTTTATTAGCTAAGTGGAATTTATGATGTTTTTTCTAACTTTGATTTAGCTTGAAACATCACCTAACAGTTTATGACAATTACTAGCAATTAGGTGTTGATCTTGAAAACTAAAGTCTTCCTAAATTTTTGAAATTATTTAGAGGTCATTGAAGTTGAATAGACACCTAATTAATGTAAGGATGTTAATCATAATATAAGATATTTTTTTGAAATGTTTTTAGGAGGTTTAGAGAGAGACAAGTTGGTAAAGGAGTTAAACTCTCCAGTAATTGAATAGAGAGTTGTATCAGTTGAAAAAAGATTCTATGAGAGTCCTAAAATATTTTATGTAATGAAATAATACTTTATATTCATTTTTTACTATGAGTGTGTGTTTTAGAGTATGATTTATATTCTGCTATGTGAAATGTATTAATATAATCTATGCTGTGTGATAGTGAATTATTTGATGAAATGTGCATGTGTGTCTATGGATGTTAAAACCTATAAAAAATAGGAGATAAAGGCATATATTAATTAGTTAAAAAATATTTTATGATTTCAAAAAGTGTTATAATATCAAGGTAATGTCCTTGTAGTTTTGATAAACTCCTCAATGTGTGTTGTAGGCTATGAGAGAGAAGTCTACATAGAGATTGTAAGTTATTGAGAAGCTTGTATAGGTGGTTGAGGGTGTGTGACATATAGAAAAAGTGTGAGGAATTTGTTTTAGACTCAATTTTTATGATGTTTAGTTTATGGAAGAGGATCCTATTGATTTATATTAAGAGATGACACACAAGATAAAATCATGTGAGATGGATGAGTTGATAGATATGTTGAAAGTGTTCTAGGAGAGACTAGACATGATGGAAAAGGATGAATATGGTGATGATGGTATACTTTAATTTGATTGTGATGTGGAAGAGTCAATGTTAGGGTTTTTGTACCTATAATAATTGATAGATTCTTTGGAAAGAGGCCAAAAAAATAGAGGAAAAGATTCCAATAGATGAAAGAGACTAACCAAGGTTGTGAAGGAGAAAATGGTAAATCTCTTAGTGATATTTTTATATTTTGTGGAAAATAAAGTCTAAAACAACTCATGACTTGGATAACTAATCTTGAGTTATATTTTGTTAATATGAATATTGTTAACCACATGAAGGTGAAAGATGCATGTAAGTGATTATATGTAGTTGCAACCACATATTAGAAAAATATCCAAGTGAGGAGACAAAAGAAAGGTAAGTATAACATTTTTGACTAGTAACATATGGTTTCTAACATGTTGGGTCAATTTATGAATCCAAAATTATAGATAGTATGGTTGAGGAGGTTTCATGCGAAGAGGCTTGAGAGTGTTGGTGAGAATAATATTGTCAAGATAGGAAATAAGGATGGAGATATGACATGTGAACAACCTAATACTACTCCAACAAGTAGTAATGAGGTGCATAGGTACATCAAATAGTAGTTTGATGTAGAAAACAACATGTAGGTGAGGTTTTCATATGTAGATCCTAATTATGATTTTCAAAACAACAAGGTGTATGAGAGATGTGATTATCCCATAGGTGAATATATCTATATGGTGGATGAAGGTGAAACAATCCCCCCCCCTGCCGCCCGAAAAAAATTGTAATTATGTATTAGAGTACATTTTTTATGCCTTTTAGTCCCACTTACCTCACTTTCCAACAAAAATAATAAACATCCAATGCACTCAAGTACACGTAACTGGAAGTAAAGGAGCTGAACTAAGGTAATTAGATAAAGGTATCCACAAACAAAAGGTGTTATGTGGAAGTGTTTTATTATATTAGATGGTTTATGGGGTTTGGAGCATATCAGTGTATGCATACATATTTAGGACATGACTACCATATGTGGCATTCTTCCACATATGACCATTTCTAGGTCCTTATCATAGGTAAAAAGCTCACTCTCCTTAGTTGGTTTTAGTACCGCTCAAGGATGTTTAAGTTAAAAGATTAGTTTAACTGAGAAGGATAAATCTATTTCCCTAAGTTATTATTCAAGTTAATCATAAGTTTACATTTAAGTTTAGATTTTAATCATTAGGTTTAGACACAATTCAGATAAGTAAATAAAATTAGCAACTAAAAATTAATTCAACACATGCAAATTTCTAATCATTCATGTAGTAGAATGAATTATTTCATAAAGATGAAATATATTTAGAATACAAGGTTCCATAGTGCTACTGACCAAAGTCATAAAATCCTTACAACCTTTAAGGCCACGTACTACTTGTATAAATAATTCATACATCATTTGTTTACCGACATTTATGCCATTACTAGAATAACGACTGATGATATAGTTAGGATCAACATCATTATTATTTGATAAATCAAGAAACAAAATTATAAAACCATTTAGATTGGCATATCTAGTTTGATATTATAAACAAAAGAGTCTAAGTCATTTAAGTAGTTAAACCTTAGTCATCTACTTGGTCTAGATAAGTAAACTCTTGTAATTACTCAATAGCGAAGCCAATTCAGATAACTAATTATAAAAGGATGCATTATTTTCATACAATATTCCATAGTCACATAATTAAATGAATGTCTAAATAAATCATTATGTTACGAATGGACTTATAATTTATCTTAGACTAGAAGAAGGCAACAAGTGTTTTACACAACAATGATCAATTATAGAATTCAACATCATTAAGCAAATAGAATTCACCTAAGTTTCAAGTTGAGTGGAACCTAAATAAAATTTTCTACTTAAGGAACTTTTTTTTTTTTTAAAAGTTGGATAGCTAGGGCAGTGAGGTAGGTAAGCTCAGCTATCAAAAAGGAAGGTAAAACTTATACAACCCAATGTCAATAAATCAACATGCAAACAGGTGTTAGATATCTAATTATGCATCATAAGATGGAGTAGAATTGATAAATAACTTGCTTATCTTCTTCCATTGAATCATAAGAATGAAATTATTATATTTTCCTTCAAGTTCCTCTAATTAATCATATTATTAGTTTCTAAAAAAATATGATACATGCCTATTATAAAATCATAAGATCTAGTTAACTATTATTTCATTTATTAATTAATATAAGAGTAACTCATTAAATTTTAGATTACACATATGTGAAATACATCTTAAGAAATGGAATTAATATATTTCAAATCAAATGTATGTAGAGTACATACATTTCATGCAACCAAGTGTGTTTACAATGCATGTTTAGAAGGAATGATATGGGTTATTTTTCTTATGAATCAACTACCATAAATTTATGTATTTCTGAAATGATTAAGGGATCCATATATATCTATGTAATTGTATTTTTTGCATACATAAAGTGATAATAAAAATTAACTATTAAACTTCTACTTGACTATATTGATGTAATCAAGATCATTCTAACTCAAACATATTTATATGATTAAGAACTAATGTAAAACATCTAAACAAGTCCCAAGATAATTTTCATAGATTAATTTTCTTGTATCAAGACTTAATATGACAATGAATATATATAAGGATTGATTTTATATAAGAATTAAACCATCTTGGATATAATTAACATTATAAAATAATGTTAAATCAATGCAAAGTTAAACCAATAATTAAATAATACAATGTACCTGAAGTATATCACCTCCAACCAATAATAAATTTACCTCATACAATATTCAATTTCCATTTTGATTCAACAATCCATTCATACACAAGTCAGTATCTAACATGATCAATAACAAGGATTGTATACTACTTCATTCCATGTCAAAGCTAATAACTATATTAAGTAATTAAACACTATCTTAACCTAACATCAATGCTAACAAGATATATTAAATAGTCAATCTAATTAACAAATTAAATTATTACCATATTTCATTACGTGTGTGAGAAGTCATCAAATGCATGGATTCAAACATGGATGAAATGATTAGGACAAAATCACCCAACTACCCCTATGAGCCCAACCATCGGTGGCCCTCACCACTCTAACCATTAGTAGGATGGTAGTTGTTGTAATCGAGAACATGAAGTGAATTCTAAGCAAATCAGATTCTAAACTAAAAGAGACATCTTAAAGTAAAAGAACACAAGAAGATAACTATATCATTCTGAGGTGAGATGGGAATAATTAATCCATCTGTAGTATAGATCAAAGGTGGGGAAAATTAATTTAGATTATTAAATAATATAGAATTGATTAAATTTAATCCATTATATATTATTCTAATTAACCTTATGGGATCCCCATCCAAAGTTACAATTAGCCTTAACCCTCCAAATCCCCAATATACTCATTTACTTATTCACATCTAGTCTAGGAATGATAACTAGACAACAACACATCAAAATAATAACCAAATATCAAAGTAATAAATTAAAATATTTAATTAAAAATGATACTACAAAACAAATTATAATACAATAGACAACTCCTTCGGACTTCCTCAAAATCCACTTAAGTCTAATCAAATATGATTGAATATATTCAAAGGCAAGTCTAAAGTCAATTTCACAACAGACCAATCAATCATAATATTAAAACCAATAAGCTAAAACCAACACATATATCCAAGTTATTTCCATACACAATCGACTCGTGCCACATATAATCACCATGCAGGTCAAGATATTAAAAGACTTCATCAATAAGATAATAATTATATAAGACCTAATGGTCATATGATTGAACATAGTTACCAACTCAAGCTTAATCTGATGCTATGATGTATATACATGTATTCATAACCACACACATATATATACTACAACCTTGTGAAAAAGAATAGCATAGTTGATGAAATGGATGTAAAAAAGCATCATAACCCAGTTGACTAAGAATACCATAGTCACTAGTATTAAATTGGATCCAAATATAACTTAAGCAATGAAATTGATAGAAACATCGATTATAAAATATGATAGTGATCAAAAAGTGGACCAATAGTTTCAAGGTTATGGCATAACACAATCATAATACAAATAAAAACCAGTCCCCAATAGTTATAAAAATTTACCATATATAACATAGTCAAAGGTTAAGAGGGTCATGACATAACATAGAACACAACCATATATAAAAAAGAGACCCAATTGAAGTCAAGGCCACAACCCACTCATAGTATTTACATATAGTCTTGAATCTAATAGCTAACAACTCTAATCAAATAAAACTTTAATCCAAGATAAAACATATATGCATATATACCATGGATTCAATATAATAATGCATGATAATATAATCATTGAATATAATGATATAACCAAAATACCATGGTCAAATGTAGTTTGATAATAACAACTCAATCATTTATAACTTTAAGATTTAAGATAAATTACAAACACAAATGAAACAAAGATTATCAAAAGATAGTGACCATAAAGTGGTCTAATAATTTCAAGGTTATGACATATCCACATACAAGTATGAAATATCATAAATTCACCCACAACTATGCTACTCAACCAAATATAACACTATAAAAGATAAAACCATTCAGCCTTAGGTAAACATTTGAGTCACCCAACACATAATAGGTTACATAGTCAAGGAGTCGACACAATCAGTCACTATTCAAAATAGAACATAGTCAATTTTATATAAAAACCAATCAACATTTATATAAAAACATAGTTAATACTTTGTATTAAATATAACTACCATTTATAATAATGCAATCACCTTGAATAAAAACACAGTTACTAACATATTTTACATAGAATGAAGCATAAAAAAATAAAATGATACATGCACCCTAGCAGGATTAAAGAAATAATGACACTATTTAATCTTAGATTGGATACACCCTATGAGATGTATAGACATTTCCATACATGCAAAGATAATATAACAAAAAACACAATAGATTTGTACCAGAACAATCGTGCATTCCTTGACATATATCCACTTGTGAGTTTATACATAAATGTTAAATTTATGTATATCGATATATTAAATTCACAGGCATCTACATATGCATCCGAAATTCCTAAGACTTCTGGTTAGATAAGCTACATCTTAACATCATTTTCTAATTAACACAGTCAATAAATGAAACTTAAAAACCAAAAAAACTTACTTGCTAATGCATAGACTCCAAGAAGCCAAATTAGATGAAAAACCTCTAAATTCCTTCCAAGCAACTGATGTGTGTCCCCAGGTTCATCATGGTTACCATTAAAACTAGCCAAGTTTTCCCATTATTTTTCCTCCATTCTTCTATCTTCATAACTTCCTCTATGTACCATCCAACTCTCATTCCTTCCATCCACTTTCCCATACCCTATTCAATTCCACATTGAATGGGAGGAGAGAGAAACCCTCCTCCATATCCCAATGTAAATCCCATGCCAACCTTGCCATTAATGGCACATCTAGAAAACTCGGTTGCTAATCCAATTATTAACCAATAGGATTGTAGGTTAGGCATTAACCTTTGTATTAACTATCAACTAAATAAATCAAAATTATAACCTTCCACTATCCATGCCACTCACCATAATGAATAACATTAAAAAAAATCCAATACATCATCGACCTAAGTCAATTTGTATAACATTTAAAAAACAACCAATTAAACCAAGTGTAATAGAAAGGTTAATGCCATGATAAAAATTCATTAAAATAACATGCCACCACCCTAGTGTAAGGTATTAAGTAGGGTGACGATTTAATCCAAGGGGGTAGGGTATCAAGGGTTCTAAGGGTGTCAAGGGTAGGTCTCGGTATGTCTAGGTAGCGTGATTGCATAGGCTAATAAGGTAAATAAAGGGATGCAAAAATGAATCATAAGCCTACATGGGAAAAATAAAATGTAGCTAAGCATAAGGAATAAAGATTGTGGCCATGAAACACATAACAAAAAAATAATGGTAAATAATGATAAATAGTGACATTGAACAAGGTACAATAGAAACAATAAATATAAGGGCCACATTCAAAAATCATAATGATCAATCAAAGTATTTTAAAAACAAAATGAAATCAACAAGTATACATATCGAGCATGTCCAACGTGCTTAGAATTTATTTGATTTTGAGAGTGCAACCTCCAACATTTTCCTAGCTCATAGATAGAACCTACAACCACCAAAAAGGACATCAATCATACCATATCAAAATTTGAGAATTAAGTATAGATTAATAACATTATCAACTACAATAATAAGTCCATAAAGTCAGTAAATACAAAATTAAACATGCAACCTAACACTACCACAACTAGTACCACATATAATTCAACTAAAATAAAAACCAATAACTAGTTTAATAGCATAATTTTAATGTCATAACAATAGATTAGATTATGAAAATACGAGGTCATAAAATCCTCCCCCTTGTGAAAGGGAGATATCTTGGTGACTTAGTTGAAAAACCATGCATAATGCTGCTTGAAAACATGACCATCTTCCCAAGCAATGCTCCTTTCACTTAGTAGGTCCCATTACACCAAAACCTATTGTATTTATCTATTATGTAGCTTAATTCTATGATGGTCTAGCATTCTCACTGGCTCCAACAAGATCTTTTCCTCTTTTATCACCTATAAATGAGTTCGATCAAAAACATGAGATGGATCAGGTATATACTTTATTAGTAAAGTAACATGAAACACATCATGAATCCTTGATAGATAAGGAGGACATGCCAATTGGTAAGCAATTAATCTTTTCCATAATTTTGAAAGGCCTAACAAAATGTGCTACTAAATTGGAAGCCTTTCCTAACTTAATAAAACTTTTATATGATCTAACACGTAGGAAATACTTATCTCCCATGTTGAATTCATACAGGGTTCTCTTTTGATTTGTATAAATATTTTGCCTATCAAAAGTTGGTTGTAAATTTTTCATTATTAATTCCATATTCTTATCATATTCTAGTACCAAATTAGGTTCAACAATAGCTCTATTTTCCAAGTTTTCCCAACCAAGAGGTATTCTGCACTTACACCTATATAAGGCTTCAAATAGAGACATATTAATAGCTGAGTGGTAAGAGTTATTATATGAAAATTCAACTAGATGGAGGTAGTCCTCCCATTTTATTTTTTGATCCATTATGTACATGTGAAACATATCTTCAACCACTTGGTTGAGCCTTTCCATTTGCCCATCCATTTCCAGATGAAATGAAGAACTAAAATTCAACTTTGTTCTAAAGGCTGTAGTTAATGTACACCAAAACCTTAAAGTAAATAACTTGTCTTGATCTAATATGATCACTTCAGGTATACCATGGAGTCTAACTACTCTTGAAATATGGAAGCATCATCTATTAAGTTTTTAGTAATGAAGTGGCCAAGTTTAGTGGATTTATCAATAACCACAATGATTTTATCATGATTACTACATGATTTTGGTAATGTCATAATAAAATCAAGTGAGACTAGAGCCCACTTATCTATTGGAATATCATGAGGGTATAACAACCCTCTTGGATGGCAATGCTCATCTTTGACTCACTGACATTCTAAGCATTTTACTACAAATTCACTGACATCATGTTTCATTCCAGGCCCAAAATAGATATTTTTTAGCTCATGCATCATTTTTTTAACCCCTGGATGAGCATAATAAGGTGTTTTATGCACTTATTTAAGACAAAAAAAATTAAGTCATGTAAACTAGGTACATAAATTTCAATTTTGTATCTTATTAGGCCATCTATTGCTTTAAAAAATTTAGAAAATATTTTTGCTATAAGCATGTTAGCCAAACCTACTCTTACATCATGGTAAAATACATTAGTAAGCTGCTATTACAAAATAACACTTCTAAAATTTCCTTTTAACACCGATAAGGTAGCAAGGTATGTGTGTCTACTGAGTGCATCAACCACATGATTATCCTTTCCTTTGAAATATGATATGTCCATGTCATAATTTCTCAAAAATTCTAGCCACCTACATTGTTGTGCATTTAAATCTTCTTGAAAAATAAATACTCAAGACTTTGGTGATCAGATTTTACATTGAAAGGCTTTCATAATAGAAAATATTTCCATTTTTTGGGTGCATGAACAATGGAAGCAATCTCCATGTCATGTGTAGGATAGTTCTTTTCACGATCTTTTAACTTTGATGACTCATAAGCTACAATGTTTCCATCTTAAGTCAAGATGCCTCCATAGCCTTCATTGGAAACATCAGCCCAAACTTCAAAGTTACCATTTGGGTCTGTTATGATAAGAATAGGTGTTATTGTAATCAACCCTTTCAACTTACTAGATGCTTCCTCACACTGAGAGGTCCACACGAAATTCTTACCCTTGTAATATAAGGAAGTGATGGGATAGGTTAGACTAGAAAAATTATAAACAAAATGTCAGTAATAATTAGTTAAAACCATGAAGCTATGCACTTCATGCACATTGGTAGGAGTAGGCTAATCTTGAATAGATTTGATCTTGGTAGGGTCAAAAATAATTCCTTCTTTAGAAATAATATGTCCCAAGTAATGAATTTTAGATTCATAGAATGCACATTTGGATAATTTCCCATATAGCTTATGTTGTCTTAGTCTTTTCAAGACTAGATGAAAGTGTTGATCATGCTTAGCCACATTTTCATAATAAATAAGAATGTTGTCAAGAAAAACCAACATGAACTTATCCAAAAATTTACTAAATATGTTGTTAATAAGATTCATGAAACATGCAGGTGCATTGGTTAAGCTAAAAGGTAGAACCATGAAATTTTAGTGTCCATATCAAGTTCTAAAAGCAATTTTATGTATATCATCTTCCTTGATTTTTAGTTGATGGTAGCCTAATCTCAAGTCAATCTTATAGAAGACTGCAACACTCTTAATTTGGTCAAACATGTCATCAATCCTAGGCAAATTATAATGATTTTTTATTGTCACCTTGTTTAGCATGTGATAATAAATTCAAAGCCTTAGTGTACCATCCTTCTTCTTCATAAAGACCACTCAAGCACCCCAATGAGACACACTTGACTAGATGTTTCCGCTATCCAAAATTTCTTATAGCTAAACTTTTAACTCTTATAGATAAACCACATTCAAGTGGTAGGGTGCTTTAGAAGTAGGGTTAGATATGGATACGATGTCAATAGAGAATTCAAATTATCGCTTAGGTGGTAAACTAGGTAGCTTCTTGAGAAAGACATCCATAAACACCCTCAAAATAATAAAATTTTCATGTACCAACTCGTTTTCATTATATATTTCCTAAATTTATATTACATAAAGCTTACAACCCTTCCTAATAGCTCTTTCTAGCTATAAGTTTGAAAGTGTTTTACATCTTATAGACCCTTTAATGCCTTGCAATTTTACAATTTGGCCAAGGTCATTAGTGCATTACCTTCTTTTGCCCACATAATCAAGTATGGATTGATGTTCATGCACCAATAAATCCCAAGGATAAGATCATAAGACCCTAAAATCATGAGAAAAAGATTCACCTTGGTCTTAAAAACACCAAGATCTAATTCTACTTATTCCAAGCACTCAAGAATAGGCACTTTCTTGCTGGTACTGAACTCAACTTACCAACCTACTCTTATCAAGATGAGTTTAATATTATATTTATTATCAACAAACAGAGAAATAAAGCAATCTGTTACACCAGAATAAATCAATATAGTCAAGGGAAAACCATTAATTATACCTTGGGTTTCAATTGGAGTGACCTACAAGTCAGCATTACAATTATCAATAACAACGTATACTTTATGATTCACTACTTGGACTTATTTTAGTTTAAGATAGCCCTTTTTATAGTGGTTATTACATTCCTAGCAAATGATTAATATAGAATATGACATTAGAATAATATTAACACCTGTGGCAGGTCCATGTTAGTTGTTTTGATATTGTTTCTTCTTGTAAGAACTAGATTTAGAAGATCCATGGGACTTGAATTTACTATTTTGAATAGAAAACTTGATGAAATTTTTATTACCTCCTAAAAATTTATAGTTATGATCAAAAATTTTGAAGTTTTTATTTACAAGAGAATGGTTCTTTGCTTTAGAATTCTACCTACTTGACTTGAACTCTTGTCTTGTCTTTTAGCGAGACTTTTATTTTTCTTCAAACCTATAGGCTGATTCAATTACTATAGCCAAAGTCCTTGGGTTTGTCATGTTAACATCATGCATTAGTATTTCCTTAAAATCAATTTTAAAATTAGTAATATTGGTTTCTTCATCATGTATATAATTCACATGATGCAACAAATTCAAAAACTTATTATCATACTCAGTAACAGACATGTTCTCTTGCTTCAATATCTAAAAATTGATAATTTTTTTCTCTTTGTAGTTTGCATTCAAGTATCTCTTATGAAACTGAGTCTCAAAGATAGACCATGGCATGTTCAAAGGATGATATCATTCAATAACACAAAGGTGATTCCACCAAAAAGTTTTAGGTCCTACTAACTGATAGGCTACCACTCTAGCATTCACATTGGATGGTATATTATGCAATTAATAGATTTTAGACCGAACGTATGCAGAGTACATACCTTAGATGCAACTAGGTATGTTTGTAATGCATGTTTAGAAGGAAGAAATTGGGTTATTTTTCTTATGAACCTGCTACCAAAAGTTTATGTATTGAGGAAATGATTAAGGGATCCATATGTGTGTGTGTAATTAAATTTGTTGCATACATAAAGTGATAATCCAAATTAACTATTAAACTTCTACTTGACTATATAATTTAATCAAGATCATTCTAACTCAAACATATTTATATGATTAAGAACTAGTGTAAAACATCTAAATAAGTCCCTAGATAATATTTATAGACTAATTTTCTTGTATCAAGAATTAATATGACAATGAATATATATAAGGATTGATTGCATATCATAATTAAATCTACATTGGATATAATTAACATTATAAAATAATGTCAAATCAATAAAAAGTTGAACCAATAACTAAATAATATAATGTAATTGAAGTATATCACCTTCAACAAATAATAGATTTACCTCCTACAATATTCAATTTCTATTTTGATTCAACAATCCATTCATACACAAGTTAGTAGCTAACATGATCAATAACAAGGACTGCATACTACTTAGTTCCATGTCAAAGCTAATATCTATGTTAAGTCATTAAACACTATATTAACTTAACATCAATGCTAAAAATATATATTAAATAATCAATCTAATTAACAAATTAAATTATTACCATCTTTCATTATGCATGTGTGAAGTCATCAAATAAATAGAGTCAAACATGGATGAACTTATCAGAACAAACCCACACAAGTAGCTCTATGATCCCAACCATCAGTGACCCTCACCACCCCAACCATCAACAGGGTGGTGATTGTGGTAACCAAGAACGTGAAGTTAATTTTGAGAAAATTGGATTACAAACCAAAAGAGACATATTGAAATAAAAGAATTCAAGAAGACAACTATATCATTCCAAGGTGAGACATGAATAATTAATCCATCTACAATATATATTAGAGGTGGGGAAAATGAATCTGGGCTGCCAAATGGTATAGAATGGATTAGATTTAATCCATTATATATTATTTGAATTGACCTTATTATATCCCCATCCAAAGTTATGATCAGCCTTAACCATCAAAACCCCTAATATATACTCATTTACTTATTCACATCTAGTATAGGAATGATAACCATATAGAAACACAACCAAAGAATAAACAAATATCAAAGTAATAACTTAAAATATTTAGTTAAAAATAATAATACAAAATAAAATATAATACAATAGACAACTCCTTCGAACTTCCTCAAAATCCACTAAATCTGAGCAAATATGATCGAGTATATTCAAAGGCAAGTCTGAAGTCGATTGCACAATAGACCAACCAATCATACTATTAAAATCAATAGGTTAAAACTAACACAAAAAACCATGTTATTTCCATACACAATTGACTCATTCCATAAATAATCACCATGCAGGTCAAGATATTAAAAGACCTCATCAATAAGATAACACTTATCACAAGACCTAATGGCCACATTATTGAACATAGTCACCAAATCAAGGTGTAACATGATGTTATGATGTATATACATGTATTCAAAACCACACACACACACACACACACACACACACACACACAATATCCTTGTGAAAAAAAATAACATAGTTGATGAAATCGATGTAACAAAAACATCATAACCCAATTAACTAAGAATACCATAGTCACTGGTATTAAATTGGAGCCAAATATAACTAAAGTCATGAACTCAATAAAAAAAATGATTATAAAAATAAGACAATGATAAAAAGTGGACCAATAGTTTTCAAGATTATGGCGTAACATAGCTGTAATACAAAATAAAACCTAGTCCCCAATAGTTATGATAATTGCCCAAGTATAAAATAGTCGAAGGTTAACAGGGTCATGACATAACACAAAACATAACCATTTATAATGAAGAGACCCAATCAAAGCCAAGTCCATGGCCCACTCATATTATTTACACATAGTCTTGAATATAATAACTAACAACTCTATTCAAATAAAGCTTCAAGCTAAGATAAAACATATATACATATACACCATGGCTTCAATATAATAACACATAATGATATAATCATGGAATGTAATGATATAACTGAAATACCATGGTCAAATTCAATTCAACCAGTTATGACTTCAAGCTTGAAGCTAAATAACAAACACAAATTGAACAAATATTATCAAAAGATAGTAACCACAAGGTGGTCCAATAATTTCAAGGTTATGACATATACACAAACAAGCATGAAATATCACATAGTCACCCACAAATCTACTATTCAACCAAATATAACACTATCAAAGATAAAATAATTTGGCTTTAGGTAAACATTTGAGTCACCTAACACATAATAGGTTACATAGTCAAGGATTTGACACAATTGGTCACCATTAAAACATAGTCGCTATTCGAAACATAACACAACCATCTTTATATAAAAACTAGTCAATGTTTATATAAAAACACAATCAATACTTTGTATTAAACACAACTACCATTTATAACAATGTGATCACCTTGAATAAAAACATAGTCACCAACACATTTTACATTTAATTAACCATGCAAAAATAAAATGATACATGCACCCCAGTAGGCTTAAATAAATAATGACACCATTTAATCTTATAATGGATAAACCCTGTGGGATGTATAGACATTTCCATACATGTAGAGCTGATATGACAAAAAACACAATATATTTTCACTAGAAAAACCTTGCATTCTTACATATATATCCATTTATGAGTTTATATGCAAATTTTGAATATACGCATATCGATATATCGAATTCATAGGGGTCTACGTATGCATCCTAAAGTCTTAATACTTTTGATTACATATATAGCCTTTTAGCATCATTTTCTAATTAACATAGTCAATAGATGAAACTAGAAAACCAAAACAACTTAATTGATAATCAAAAACTCCAAGAAGCCAAATAAAATAAAAAACTTCTAAATTTCTTCCAAGCAACTGCAGTGTGTCCCCAAGTTCATCATGGTCACCATTAAGACTAGTCGAGCTTTCCCACTATTTTTTCTTCGATTATTCCATCTTCCTAACTCCCTTTGTCTACCATCCAACTCCCATTCCTTCCTTCCACTTTCCCATATCCTATTCAATTCTACATTGAATGGGAGGAGAGAGAAACCCTCCTCTGTATCCCAAGATAAATACACCGCCAACCTCACCATTAATGGCACATCTAAAAAACTTGATTGCTAATTTAATTTTCAACCAATTGTAACATAGGTTAGGGATTAACCTCTATATTAATTCTTAATTAAATGGATAAACATTATAACCTTCCATCATCCATGTCACCCACCATAAGAAATGGTGTTAAAATAAATCCAATACATCATTGACCTAAGTTGATTATCACAACATTTAAAAACAACCAATTAAACCAAGTTTAATACCAAGGTTAATGCCATAATAAAAAGTCATTAAAATAACATACCACCACCCTAGTGTAAGGTATTAAGTAGGATGAAGGTTTAATCCAAGGGGGTGGGATGTCGATGGTTTTAAGGGTGTCACAGGTAAGTCTAGGTAGGTCTAGGTAGTGTGTCTACAGAGGTTAATAGGGTCAATGAAAGGATGTAGAAATGAATCATAGGCCTACATGGTAGAAATAAAATAGATATGAGTGCAAGGAATAAAGACTATGGCTGAAAAACACAATTAAAAAATAACAGTAAATAATGATAAATAACAACATCGAAGAAGGTATAATAGAAGTAATAAATACAAGGACCAGAGTTAATAATCATAATGACCAATCAAGGTGTCCAAAGGACAAAACAAAATAAAAAAATATACCTATTGGACATGTCCGAAGTGCTCAAAATTTATTTAGTTATGAGAGTACATCCTCCAACATCTTGCCTAGCTCATAGATAGAACCAACCATAAAAAAATGACATCAATCATACAATATAAAAAATTAATAATTAAATATAGATTAATAACATTATCAACTGTAGAAATAAGTCCATAAAATCAATAAGTATAAAATTAAACACAACCCAATACTGTTACAACTAGTACCACACATAATTCAACTAAAATAACAACCAATAACTAGTTTAACAACATAATATCAATGTCATAATAGAAAAATAGATTATGAAAATGTGGGGTCATAACAAAAAGAGAGGTAATACATTATTCACTGATTTATGGAGACCCATTATGTGATGATGGGTAAGTAATTGTGAATTCCCATGAGTGGATAAATGTTGAATTGTCCTTGGTTCATGATGACAATGAGTTTTTCAATTTTATTTTGGATGGTATAAGGGTTGAGGAAAATGAATGATAGATGTGAGTGAAGATTAAAACCATGTAGAGTTTTAGGTGGATGATAATTATAGCCATGTAGAGTTTCAAGAGAGTGAATAAGGTAACCATATAGAGTTGTATGTTTTCATGGTAGAAGCATTGGATGTAGAGGTTGTGTAAGCAAATGCACATAAGGAGATAATTTTAAAGGATCGCCTATGTGGAAGATTTGAGGTCAAATATATTGAGGTGTAGAAAGCAATCATGAGTGTTGTTGAGAATGGGCCATTGGTAGTACATTATGAAAATGAAAATATTGAGTAGTGATTTAACTTTTAAGGGAGTTATGGAATGTAAAACCCTGGGTTTTTAAAGTGTTAGAATAGTACATTAGGGAATAAATATAGCAATATCAATAGCCAATGATTTGTAAAATACATGAATTTTTTGCTTAGCCTATAAATAGAAATAAATTACAAAAGATATAATTATATGGAAAAATGAGTGAGACAGATAATTGGAGGGCTAAAAACTAGTGCAAGGATAGTACAAGGTTTCTCTAATAGGAAATAGGTGTTAGAAACCCTCCTAAGTAGTAGTGTGGTCCTCTAGTCAATAGTGCACCACACTAGTGTCCATTATACCATGCTAATGTCTTTTTGCATTAGAGACAAAGATTTTTTGGGTGGACCTTCACTTAATTTTGAGAAAATTGTGCCTATGTGACTAAATATTGGATCATTATTTATTCCCTATTTTTAACTAGTTTCAATGTGAAACCCTAAGCCTTTATGTCTATTAGGGTATTTGAGGAGTACACATAGAAAAATAGTGACGTTATTAGGGTAGGATGGACATGACCTCCACATCCCATGTGTTGAGCATTTCATACATACCAATAACTCAAAAGGGGATCAATCTTGATGTAGTCATCACAATCTAAGTGTTGGTGCAAGTGCAAGTGAATGCTATTATGAGTGTCATTTTGAGTCCTTTGAGTGTGACTTGAGACTGGAAATTTGAGTAATTTGAGATCTATTTTATTGTAGATGGGTGTATACAAAATTAGGGTAGAATAAGGATCAATGACCTTATTTTAAACAATTATTTCTAAGTTTGTTTATGAGTATTTGCATCTAATTTCCATCTAGGGGATAAAAGAATGAAAATGGTTTATATATATCATTTTGGTGCTTGTTGAGACATGAAATGGTATAGGATGATCCGAAAGTGCATTGAGAAATGGAAGGATATCTATTGGGGGTGAAAAGAGTTATGGGAGATTAGTGTTTCCCCTTTGCCAATAGCATAGTGGTTACTATCCAAAGGGACATGCTAATGTCCATGTGGCAGGAACAGGTGAAAAAAAGACCTAGGTGCCTAAGTGAAGGCTCAATGCTACTTTTGGTATATATAATAATGGGTTGGACTCAGATAAAATATGGAAAGTGATCAAGAGAGGACCTAAGATAGGTCTAGGTCTAAACTAAGGATAAGGTGGTCTATAGTGACACTCATTGCACTAAAATGACATTTTAGATGACCACATTCCACCCCTCCCATTATTATATAAATGTAGTAAAGTAAAAATGAATAGAATAAAGGAAAAATAGAGATACCTAGATTTACCTATGAGGTGAAGCCTATGAATATGGGTTTGAGTCTATGAAGCATGATCCATTGCATTTCTTGTAAATGAAACATTATTGAATTGGTCCTTACTAAATATCAAAATCAAAGACATAAATGAGTAAAGAGATGAAATAAAATGGCAAAGAATGAGTACACCTCATTGGGTATGCATACCAATGCTAAAACCTAGTGACATCCTATGTGTGCATGTATATGGTGAGCAAATGGTGAATAAAATAGAATGAGATGATGGATTTCTCAATCCTTGTGTGTGGGTGGCTCAATAACTCAATATAGCATTGAATCCATCATTACCCACACTTACTCGATGGATAATAATCTATGAATAACTTGGATTGGACTGATGGTTTTTCCAAACCTCTCATGTAGGTGTCTCAAGAGCTCAAGTAGGATATGACTCCATCATTTCCCACCCATGTATAGTATATTTATATGAATCTTAAACTATGTGATGTAACTAAAACTTTGTAAGATGAATTTGGGGCCACTTTGGAACTCTAAAATTTAAAATGGCTCAGTGGCCACTCAAGAATTCCAACCACTACATATGTAATGAGGCATCAATTTGGTCTAGAAATGGGGAAAAACTAGTAAAAATGATTTCTGGAGCAACAAGATGGAGAATGACATGGAGCTTCCATTCCATTTGAGCATACTTGTGCCAAATTGAACATATGAGATTGATATGTGTGGCCATGGATAATCCTAATATTTATAATTAAAATCTTAAATATCCTCAAGATAAATAAGCATTAAAGAGGCATGGGAGGCATTAACTAGACATGGGTGACCCATAATCTTGATATTTTATGCACTTATGGCTTGATGGATGCCACCTAATAGATGATGTCACTAGGTGATGTAGATATTCAAAATAAATTTCCAATAATGAGATATTCAAAAAGATATATGGAATTCTTACTTAATCTCTTAAATTGGATTAATTATCTTAAGTAAGTTTAATCAAGTTTAGTGCAATTCTTTTGAAATTAGTGCAAAATGAATCAAAATGGTCAAAAAGTCATATTACTGGATCATAATTTGATTGGAAAGGAACTAGACGGTGATGTCAGATGTGTTAGAGTTGTATTCCTATTTAGGATGTTGCCAACTCTAAATAACACAGGTACATGATGTGTACCAATAAATTAGAAGAAAAGAGTGATCCAAAGCTCTAAATGGCAAATTTGTCATTTTGATTCAAAATGATCTAATCAAAGTTAGCTAGCCCATAAAATGCATTTCCCTATATAGGGATACTTTGACCTAAAATGGCACTTGTAAGTGACAAGTTCAAACCATTTAAGGCATTTTATGGATTTTGACCTAAAATGTGCATTTGAGTGCAATTCGAGTAAGATTAACAATTTCAACACAAATGGTGTTAGGAATTGGAGTCTACATTTTCCCCCTGTTTGATAAGGTGTAGTGAGACATTTAGGTGAAGCATCATCTTTTCAAAGAAAAGAGTTATCAAGAAGAAATTAGAACAGACCCATGATGCCCCCTCAAGAGGACACACTAGGATGGAAGAAAAGGATGGACTCTCAAAAAGAGAGAGAAAGTGAGAGATTAACCCATGGAATAGATCACATCCAGATGAGTGAATTCTTGCACATGTGATTAACATCAATGATAAAAATACAATTAGGAGTGTAATAGGCCCTAAATATGGGGGGAATGAGAGATATATAATACATAAATGTAAAGGACACACTTTAAACATACCCAATTTAAGAGAACAAGCTACACGCTTACAACATTGATCAATCCTGGGATAAGTTACACACTAAAATATTGCCATCATGGGATTTAATGTGGAGATCTTGGAATGAGAGTAAAATAGAGAACATTCTATTTCAGGAAGGGAAGCACCACTAGAATGAGGTCTCCAAAGAGAATATAATAAGTACTCTAGTAGAGCAAATGTGATCATGATAAAATAGTTTTACCCCAGTAGGGATAATTTTGATCATTGATAAAGAATAAATAATGATTTACCCATGTAGATCTGATTTGATTCAGACATGGTTCAAATGTTGTGCCCCAGCATGGGTAATTAGCAAGCAAAATACCTCAAAAATATAACCCAAAAGATAGGTTAAAGTGAGTGGGTGCAAACGGACATGCGATGGTGTAATGACTTAGAAAGCCATATAAAACCAAGCATATGGGAATGCACAAACTGATGAGAGAGAAGAAAATAAGAGAGATGAATGTAAGGACCCCAGCTCTTAAAGAGCATAGTTGATTACCTTTGTATAAGCAACTAAACACAGAATTTAACCAGAAATAACAAGTAACATAGAAATTCAAAAATAACACAGAATATGAGAGACAATATCCAATTGTATTAATACTCTTTCCAGAAGGAAATACAAAGAAAGAAGATGCCACAATCTTCTTCTACACTCCTCTAGGGCTCCCACACCTCTAGGGCATAAACAGTAAATCTCTTCAAGAGTTTTCTCTCTCAATCATGGTCACAACAGACAACTCAAACACAAAGTTGATGTTCACCTCCAACCAGTCAGTATCACTACTACTAGTACCACCGATCGAGTACTTGAAGTACTCCAAGTCTGAGTACACCACGTACTCCAAGTAGATCCCTGTGATCTTGCTACTTGTGTTGCTGATCTCCCTGATCCTACTACCACCTAAAGATCAACCTGGTTTTGCAACAACCTACAAATCTAGATCTCACACACACACCTGTAAATCAACTGATCTTACTTACCATGTAGATATCCCATGAACTTGCAACAACCTAAAAATCAAACCTGGCCTTGCACACCTGCCAATCGAGATCATACACACATGAAGAACCCTTTTAATTCTCCAAACTAGCACCCTTTTGGCTATTCTACCAGATCTTGCAACAACCTACAGATCTCCCTGATCATACACACTTGGCACTGTGGCACTAGGAGGAGCAACCCTTGCTCTCTTCCCTTTGAAGGAGCTAACCTTACTCTCTCTATCTAGCACACTTTACAATACAGCCCATGAATCTATTATATAGATCTCATGCAAACAATAATTAGACATCTAATTACAATAATTAGATCCATAGCTCAAGACTAAAATTAGTCTTTACATGCAAACAACCCATTCAACAAACTAATTGTTTGTCAACAATCAATTTTGGAATGCACAGGCGACCGACGTCAGTCCCTGTCTGTCTGGAGGTGACCGATATTGGCCAACTCTTGACCGATGTCAGTTGCTCTGTAATTGGATATAACTGACATTGGTTGTGCTGCCAATGTCAGTTGCTATAACACTGAGCAACCTCCTCCTATTTGCATCTTGGTAAAGCTTTTAACTCCATAACCTAACAATCTCCCACTTGGAGATAAATAGTTGCACCTATACTTATACCTGTACATTGTCTAATCTATTTCCTGGCTTGTATCCCTGTTCAAGCTCAACCTTGAAGACCAACCACCAAAAAACTTGTGATGCACCTCCTGTCATCCAAGTAACCTACCACATCTGAATCTACATACTCATGTAGAGAAGTCCCTAACCTTGCATAGCATGAATCCCTGCTACTGGTCCCTCTCAGATACCTAAGAACCCACTAAACTGCCCTCCAGTGCTTCTTTCCCAAATTGGCTATGAACTTGCTGACAACACCCACTACTGGGGAAATATCAGGGAGTACACATGTACTCAACCTCATCATGTGATTGGGGACCCTATTCTGTGAACTGTCCATCCATAGGTGCGCTTGCCGTTCTACATCCTGCACTACCTTCACATAATCATCCTGAGACAACATCAACTTGTGACCTTCCATGCCTCTAGAAAAACTCATGCCAAAGAATTTTGCTACTCCCAAATTCTTCATGACATACCACTGAACTAGCTTTACCCTTAGCTCAAAAAATCCTTATATGTATGCACCTGCAACAAGCACATCATCCACATACAATAACAAGATAATGTCATGACCATTATCCAACCTGGTAAAGTAAACACAATGGTTACAATGACATTGACTAAAGCCATGCTTTGTCATACACTTATCAAACCTATACCACTGTCCTATAGCTTCCCCAAGACCATATACCCTGGCCTTCCATCTCATGTGTCCACTCCCTCTCTTCTTTAACCAAAGAATCCATTCATCTCTCAGTGCTTTCATCCCAGATGGCAACTCTACCAAATCTCCTATTTGGTTCTCTTCCAAAGAATTCATGCCATGCTCCCACTATTTCCTAGATCCTACCTGCTCTTCAGTGAACAACAAGTATAAAGAAGGGGAATAACGAATTTGAGGCTTACTTACCCTTTTAGTCCTCCATATGGGCATTTGAGACTCCTTGATAGCTTGCTGTCTGCCCAAAATCTATTCTAGTGACCGATGTCGGTCACCACCTAGTCTGCATCCAACTGACATCAGTTCCATGCGACTGACCTGACTGCCAACACTAGTTCCCTGACTGACATCGGTGTCCTCCTAGTTGTTAACATCGGTTCCTTGACCGACACTAGTAGCCACCTACCCGACACCACCGACTTTGCCTATCTACACATGACCAACGTCGGTGCCTGCTTGTTCAACATCGATTCCACCTAACCGATGTTGGTAACTGTGTTCTCCTGTGAGTGATGAATTTTTACCCATGAGCTCACCTTGGATCAAAACCCTATCCAAACTACCTTTCTCAGAGTTATTCAATCCCTTCAACTGATCTCTATCCATCATCTCCTCCATGAACACCAAGGCTTTTAAGTTCTTAAGTTTGTCAAACACATCTGACTTCCTCTTAAGAACATGCATCTCCTTCTTACTCATGTGACCAAGCCTATAAAGCCACGTCTTCACAATAGAAGAAGAATCAGTAATACAAGTAGGTAGATAAAGAGCACCTACTTTCTTACCACCAGCTAATTCAAGTGCATCTGCTGTGAGAGTTCCTGTGCATCTCTCATCACCCAACTTTTCTGAAGAAATTAGCCTCATCTTTAGAATTGGGACCTGCATGACCTCCTTCAACAACCATGTGTTGGCCATCTGCAATTTCAGCCACACTTCCCCTTTGCCAAAATTTTGACAAGGCACACCAGCCCCTAAATAAATCTTTCCAAAGTCTCCATGGACCTTAACATGGAAAAATACTATATTTGGGGCTGCATGGAAAGAGGCAACAAAATCTATAAACCAAGATTCTACTTTATCCAAGGAACATACCAAAACAACCAGTGTGAAAATACCTGCAACACATGCTCCTTTATTTCCTTCATGCTGATCTGCTACCAACTAGCAATCTTTCTTTACCTGCTCTTTCTTTCCATAACACTATAATTGATCATTCTTGCTTTTGAATTCCTCCATACTTTCTTCTACCATTGCTATACTCCCACTCAATCAGAAACCCCTAAGAGTGACCTATAATCAACACACTTAACAAGCTCTAACCACCTGTTAGTTGATCCTAGCTCTGATACCAATTTGTCAGGACCCTAGCTCTTAAAGAGCATAGTTGATTACCTTTGTATAAGCAACTAAACATGGAATTTAACTAGAAGTAACAAGTAACATAGAAATTTAGAAATAACACAGAATATGAGAGACAATACCCAATTGTATTAATACTCTTTCTAAAAGGAAATACAAAGAAAGAAGATGCCACAATCTTCTTTTACACTCCTCTAGGGCTCCCACACCTCTAGGGCATAAACAATAAATCTCTTCAAGAGTTCTCTCTCTCAATCACGATCACAACAAACAACTCAAACACATAGTTGTTGTTCACCTCCAACCAGTCAGTATCACTACTGCCAGTACTACCGATCGAGTACTCGAAGTACTCCAAGTCTGAGTATACCACATACTCCAAGTAGATCCCTGTGATCTTGCTCCTTGTGTTGCTGATCTCCCTGATCTTGCTGCCACCTATAGCTCAACCTAGTTTTGCAACAACCTATAAACCTAGATCTCGCACACACACACACACACCTACAAATCAACTGATCTTATTTACCATGTAGATATCCCATGAACTTGAAACAACCTACAAATCAAACCTGGCCTTGCACACCTACTGACTGAGATCATACACACATGAAGAACCCTTTTGATTCTCCAAACTAGCACCCCTATGGATCTTCTACTAGATCTTGCAACAACCTATAGATCTCCCTGATCATACACACTTGGCACTGTGGCACTAGGAGGAGCAACCCTTGCTCTCTTCCCTTTGAAGGAGCTAACCTTGCTCTCTCTATCTAGCACACTTTACAATACAGCCCATGAGTCTATTATATAGATCTCATGCAAACAATAATTAGAAATCTAATTACAATAATTAGATCTGTAGCTCAAGACTTAAATTAGTCTTTACATGCAAACAACCCGTTCAACAAACTAACTATTCATCAACAACTAGTTCTGAAATGCACAAGCGACCAACATTGGTCCCTGTCTATCTGGAGGTGACCAACATCAGCTGACTCCTGACATATGTCAGTTGCTTTATAACTTGATATGACTGATGTCGGTTGCATTGTCGATGTCGGTTGCTATAACACTTAGCAACCTCCTCCTATTTGCATCCTGGTGAAGCTTTTAACTCCACAACCTAAGAATGAAAATAAGAATGGAGATATCTGAGTTGACCTCAATATAAATTAAGCATTGCCTACATAGTTATATGGACTCATGTTCCAACATGAACTTTAGGCCAATGTAGTTCACCCATGTTTGGGAGAGAATGGAATAAGGAATGATGAAAACTAACCAAGAAGTGATTAGACTCACAATGTATGCAAAGATATGCACATTTAAGCATAAATTTGAGTGTTAAAATGCATAATACCTAGATGCCTAATTCCATATCATGAGCCTAGGTCTTATAAAGTGTTCTTGAGAATCCTTCATCAGGGCTGATGTTGGTGTTTAAGACTTTGATACCTAAGCACAAAATTCTTGCTATAGTAAAATAAATTATATATCATAAGTATGAATAACTTAGAATGACATAAGATTCCAATTGTGTTGAGCTAGTTCAAATGTGAATGCCTATAACTAAGGATAATGGTAAAATAATGACCAAAACCAAAGTTACAATGATTTACATTTAAGAAAAAATACAAAGAAAACATAAATGAACATAACTTGAAATCAAGATATGATCTTAAGTAGGAACAAAAATATTTAAAAACAAAAGGCAAGAACATCTTAACGACATGAGACAAAGATATAAATAATCAAGATCCATGTGGACCATCAAGATGTACTTGGAAAAATAAAACAAAGAAGCAAGAACAAACAAGAAAATTGAAGACTAGACAATAAATAAAAATCAAATAAACACACAAAATGGTTTTGAGTTTTTGAATGGTTTTATGAATGTTTTTGGAATTTTCTAAGTATCTCAACTCGATTGAGGATTAAGAGATATAGAACAATCCAACTCATGAAATGGTGAGAGTGCACCAACTTAAAATGCTTGCAATATGACGAGATTGTATGATAAGAGGGATTGAGTTGACCTTGACATGAGTTAAGCATAACCTGTATAACCCCAAAATAATCCCAAGTTATAGTAATTCTATCCACACAAAAGGTGATGGAAAATTGACTAGGCAACAAAAAGTTCACAAATAAAGGTGAATGACAAGACAAATGATAATAGTAATGACCAGATGATGCGACAATGCTTTGTACCTAATTTACCCATAGGAAGTTATAATTAGGAAATAATGTCATAATATTGATTTTTCCAAAGGTAGTTATAATCAAGGGTACCAAAACAATATTGATTTACCCATAGGTAGTTATAATTAGTGATACCAAATAAGATTATAGATGAAAGATAACTTGCCATATCAAATGTCACACTATGTTAATAGACTATCCTTCAACATTTAATTCAAAAACTATTGAAACTGGACCAGAATCCCCCTACAAAAGGTATAGGATGAACCAAAGGAACCAAGATAAAAATGGGATAAATAGGATGACTAAAAACAAGCCTTGGTTAATAGTAAATAAATGGTATAATAAAAATGGTATAATGAAATGATCAGAAGAAAATAGAATATAGTGGCAACAAAGTTTCCCCCAAGTAATGACTGGATCATATTGCTCTCAAAATGGTGAGAGCATTGGCTTAAGTTACTTTTAAAATGGTGAGAATGTTCAAACTTAATAATTACTTACAAAATGATGAGAGCATGGGAAAGGGGTGACTGAGCTGACCTCAATAAAAATTAAGTATTACTTACATAGTCCCAAAGGACCTCAAGTCAATGTAGTTCAAACGGCATGGTTTATGGATCTCAATGGTATAGTAATTCCTAAAAAGGGTGTATAAGGTTGTCCCCAAGAGATAAGGCATGATAATGTAAAATGGGTGAATGGTAGATGAACAATGGTTTTGTTGATCTTGTTAATAGGGAGATACACATCCTAGTCAATATGTGAGATAAGAAAAATGATCAGTTATATAAGTTGCTATCCAACACCCTTTCAAAACAATTACTCTATTAAGAACTTGTTGCTGATCTGGATCTCATGTGTTCATGATCTTCATATATCATTGATTCTACTTCCTTCAAACATTGAGAAAAGATATCCTTATAACCTTGATAAAGGAAAGTGCTATCAGTGATGGTAAATAGTGGTAGGATAAATGAAATAAGTGGATAGTAAATAGGTGGGTGATAATGCAATGTATAATAAATAGAGATCGGTACTTTCAATCACATGTAATGTTGTTGATGCTAAATTTGACATATTTTGGTTGTGGTAGGGATAAAGGCCTCTGAAGATGACCTCGATAGGACCATCAAATTGTTTTATTGCTTGATCTTAAGAGTAGCTACCACCTGATTATGCTATAGATTGGAAGCTATTTTGATTTGATCTTTGATATTATATTCAATAAATAATGAATAAATTTTGTGCTCATCTATTGGTGCCTCGATGATATTTTCACCAATGAATTTGTTTTGATCATCCCATAGCACCTCTGAGAAGGTTTCACAAAGAGATGTTAACATTTGACTTTAATTGTCTTCTAACACTTTTTAAAAGGTGTCACTAAAAGATGCTAAGTTTGATCTTTGCTTATCCCCTCTCACCTCTAAAAAGGTTTCACTAGGAGATTATTCTTCTTCTAAATGAATGTGGTCTTGATTCCCCTAATATTATACAAATGATATGTCACCATGGATGCAGTTCAACAAAGTATGATTCTATCGGTCTCGATCAAAACTTATGGGAGGTAAAATATCAATATAATGGCTATGTTAGGTGGTAATAATAGGATGGTGAAAGGTAGCATAATATTCATATAATATACTAGGATAAATTGTGTTGATGTTGAAGTAATCATCCTTAAAAACTATAGAAGGATCACAAATATAACCAGATTGATCTGCAAGGAAATTGTAACCAATGTTGTAATAACCAATACTATAATCTATTTCTAACTCTGGTTCCTAAGTAAAGGGAACTAAATCCAATGTTGGAACTAATTTTGATTTTATTTTTGATGCTAAATCCAATGTCAATTCAAAAATGGAACCTGACTCTAATATTGATTCTTCATCTGAGATGGTTATTTTGATAATGTTCTGTTGAATGCTAAATTTTTGACAAGTAATGGCCTATGATGGCATAATGGCCTCAATAAAAACAGATTCATCTTGGAAGGGTTCAACATAGACTAACTCATCTAAGTGAATCCCCTCAAAAAGAGGGAACCACTCAAGGGATGTTTCCACAAAATTATGTCTGTCAAAGTGAGACTCCTTAATGAGTGGGAAAAGATAAAGAGATAACTCTACCGAGACTAGTTTGTCAAGGAGATGAGGCTCTTTAAAAATAGGTAACATATGAATATGTAACTTATCATATTTTATCTTGTCACAAATGGGTGTTTCAATAATAATGTATTAGTTTTGGTTCATAATTGGTTGCAAAAGATCAATTTTGACCACATTTTGATCCTCATAAGATGGATTTTAAAGAGGTAATGGTTCTTATTTAGGCTCAAAGATTAGCACAAAATTTCTAAAGTGGGGAACATTTGATTTAGTGAGAACAATGTTTGTGGTTCAATAATGGAATCTCTAAAGATTAGACTATTGAAGAAGGGATAAAAAATAATTGGTTCATCAAATAGAGGTTCTTCAATAATAGTTTCATCAAAAACTGGTGATGGGCCAAGAATGGTAACAACTAGATGCTTCTTAATTTGGTTCCTTATGCAAACCAAAAGAGGAGGTCCTAAAATGGTAATGATTGGACACTTCTTAGTTGGTTGCTTGTGCAAACCAAAGGAGAAGATCTTAAAATGGTGATGAATGAATGCTTCTTAGTTTGGTTGCTCATGCAAACCAAAGGAGGAGGTCCTAAATTGGTAAACTTGGTACGTTGTGGATTTTGATTACTTACACAAGCCAAAACATCCAAGTCAAACTGATAAACCCAATCATTCCAATCATGAGTTGGATCATAATTTGGATCTTGACTAATGTTTGTGAGGTGGATAAAAATCTATCTCACAAACCATATTGTCACAATAGGGGTCTTGACTAAAGTCATAAAAGTCATTTTGTGTGGCCATTGTATCATAAGTTGAATTATCCATGACTTCACAGTAAGTGTAGCTAGACATATCTGCATTTAATGAAGAAAGCTTCAAAAATTAAAAGACTTAAAGTTCTATAAACTCTGAAAAGTGATGTTTAAAAGACAAAAGGTTCAACCTTGGTTTAAAGGGTGAAGTTGCATCTCAAAAGTAGTTTGTGCCAATACTTGGCATAAAACAACCTAACATCAAATGTCTAACATCAAAACTTTTTGAAGAAAGGTTGTTCTTTCCCAAACAAAGTCACAAAAAATGATGAGGATAGGCACTCAAACAAACAAACAATCAATAGTGTTCAAAATTGGGTAATCATTTAACCAAATCTATGCAACCCAAAAGAAAAATATTTGTGTACTAACCCTACGAATTGAGGCCTAAACATAAATCATTCAATGTTTGGATCCAAACTTGATAATGTTAATTGAAAATGCAATGTTGAAGACTAGGATTGGATTAAACAAGCTAGACAAGAGCATACAACATAATGATGCATAAAGAAGGTCCAAATGATATACATGACATGGTTTAAAACAAATGGTTTTTGATACAATGGTAAACAGGTTCTTGAAACAAATTGAGCAGCCTAATGGTGTGGACATGCTCTAATGACATGGTCAATTGTTATGTTTCAAAGACTCAAAGGCAAAAAAAGATTTGAAATGATTTGGGTAGCATAAAACTACCCTTATTAACTCAAATACATGATTTTGACATGAATTATGAACAAACAAACAAGTTTTAGCCTCAAATCATACTAAGAAAATAATGACCAAAATACACTAAGTATAATCATCCAAATCCTAGCAAGGGTATGGCAAAATGGGGTTGATTAAAACTAATTGGTTTTTTATCATTCTAGGGAAATCAATTACACAATGACTTTCATGTCAAATGATGCAAAAGATAAGCATGGAAATTGGGTGACCATGGCTTTGGCTAGTTTTAAAAAGGTCTAGTCATTTTTTCAATCACTACATCCTATTGTTTGCTTAGTGTAGTGTGATATCCAAATGTAGATACGTCCCATGTGCAACTCTAATTAGGAGCCAAATGAAGTCAATGTTGGGAGGTGAAATCTTGGGTAAAATATTCCCTAAAGAACTTGTGGGAGGTAATGGCATCCCCCTTATAAACCAAGTTTGCATAAAAATAAAGAAAGCATAAAATATAAAGACTTTAGGGTCGTTGTCAAGATCACCCAAACTTTAATGAGTTTTTGGAGAGTGTTTTAGATGACATTATTTCTAAGCATTAGACTAGGCTTTTTTTGCAATAGGAATGGTGCTTTTGATTCCAAGGGTTAATTAAAGTGGACAAATGGAAGAGCATACATGCGACATCCCTCTTTTTACCAAACAAAATCTATCTTAAACAACTAAATAAATACAAAAATCTTGGAAAAGTGAGTTCATTTTTAAGCCCAAATTTGAAAGATGAGGTGGTGTTCTTTTGACCCCTTGATTTTAATTGTAAATTCAAAAACTAATGCTAAAAACATCTAATTAAGCACCTAAATGTTACTTTAAGCATAAAAATAATGTTCCTAATTCATTTTAAAATCATTCTAAAGATGTCTTAATAACATGTTTTAACAAGTTCCAAGTCTATTGGTTACCTATCTACCCTTAAGGCATCACCCCAAAAGCAAATATGTTAGATTAGAAATATTTTAAATAGATTTTCAAAATTTTGTGAAAAATATATGAAATTTGAAGCTAAACTAATGTCAAATTCTGAAAATTAAAAAAAAAACACATGGTTTTATTGTAAAAAAATCATCCAAAATAGAATTCATATGACCCCAAACAAAGAATTTTAAAATGGCCTATTATTTCTTGGGTTTGTGTTTTTAAGAAAAACATAGTGACCGACCTCAGTTCTATGACTGATGATGGTTACACTTACTAATCGATAATGGTTATCTAACTGATAATGGTTATACCAATAATGATCGATGATGGCTATGACAAATGATGATGGTTTTACTAATTGATGATGGTTACTGTGTAAACCCATGACAAATAAAAATGGTAAAACAAAGTTAAAAAATCAAATTGCAAAAGTTTTAATGATCCAAATGAATATTTTAAATTTGCATAATGATCTTCTTCATGTGTGGGATGCGTCTGGTCCCACAAGGTGTGTCAAGATGTAGAGAGGATCACAAAGCAAGCTAGTTAAATATTAGTCCATAAATCATGAAAAATGCATAAAGAACTAACTTACTAAGCCTATTTATTCCTATGAGTATTACAAAGGATAAAAAGAAAAGAATAAAATAAAGCAAACATCATATTACCTTCCCAAATGGATTCACCATACCCATGTGGCTCAAAAGCATGTTCTCCTTCAAGCATCCTTGTCTTTGTCAACAAAGGTGGTAAACTCCTCCAATGTCTCAAGAAAACTCCATAAAACCTAGGCTCATGATTCTAAATCACTAAACTAGCCTATCAATGAAGCTTGTAACTAATTTTAATGGTCTATTGTAAATGATTATGGAGATAATTCTACATAATAACTTTGAGCAAATCAAGCTTAAAATTCATGTCCATGGTCTCTCTATTTATAGATTTTTGGGATTGGTCAGGATCAACCATGACGATCCATCTCAAGATTCAGATGTGTGGCCATGGATAATCCTAATATTTGAAATTAAACTCATAAATATCTTTAAGATAAATAAGTATTAAAAAAGCATGGGGGGTATTAACTAGGCATGGGTGATCCATAATCCTGATATTTTATACACTTATGGCTTGATGGATGCCACCTCATAGATGATGTCACTAGGTGATGCATATATTCAAAATCAATTTTCAAAAATGAGATATTCAGAAATATCTATTGAATACTTACTGAAGCTCTTAAATTGGATTAATTAGCTTAAGTAAGTTTAATCAAGTGTAATGTAGTTCTTTGGAAATTGGTGCACAATTAATCAAAATGGTCAAAAAGTCATATTACTAAATCATAATTTGACAGAGAGGATCTAGAGGGTGATTTTAGATGTGTTGGATCTATATTCCCATTTAGGATGTTGCCAACACTAAATAACAAAGGTACGTGATATGTACCAATGAATTGGAAGAAAAGAGTGATCGAGCACTAAATGGGAAATTTGTCATTTTGACTCAAAATGATTTGATCAAAGTTATCTGGCCCATAAAATGCATTACTCTATTTAGGGATACTTTGACGTAAATTGGCACTTGTAACTGACAAGTTTGAACCATTTAGGGCATTTTATATATTTTGACCTAAAATGTGTATTTGAGTGCAATTCGAATAAGATTGATAATTTTAATACAAATGGTGTTAGGAATTGGATGTCTACATTTTCCCCCTATTTGAGAAGGTGTAGCGAGAAATTTAGGTGAAGAAACATCTTTTCAAAGAAAAGAGTTTTCAAGAAGAAATTGAAATAGACCCATGATGCCCCCTCGAGAGGACATACTAGGATGGAAGAAAAGATGGACTCTCAAAAAGAGAGAGATAGTGAGAGATTAACCCATGGAATAGATCACATCCAGACAAACTAAGGCTTGCACATGTAATTACCATCATTGATCAAAATACAATTAGGAGTATAATAGGCCCCATAGACGGGGGGAATGAGAAAGATACAATCCATAAATGTAAGGGACACACTTTAAATGTATCTAATTTGAGAGTATAAGATGCACACTTACGACATTGATCAATCCTAGGATAAGTTGCACACTAAAATATTACCATCATGGGCTTTAATGTGGAGATCTCTAAACTAGAAGAAACAAGAGAACATTCTACTTCAGTAAGGGAAGCACCACTAGAACGAGGTCTCTAAAGAGAATATAATAAAGAGTACTCTAGTAGAGCAAATGTGATCATGATAAAATAGTTTTGCCCTAGTAGCGCTAATTTTGATCATTGATAAACAATAAATAATGATTTACCCTTGTAGAGCTGATTTGATTCGGATGTGGTTCAGATGTTGCGCCCCAGCATGGGCAATTGGAAATAAAAATAGCTCAAATATATAACCCAAAAGATAGGTTAAAGTGAGCAGGTGTAAATGGACATGCGATGGTGTAATGGCTTATAAAGACATATAAAACCAAGCATATGAGAATACATAAAGTGATGAGAGAGAATAAAATAAGAGAGATGAAAAGAACAATAGAGATAGCTGAGCTAACCTTAATAGAAATTGAGTGCTACCTACATAGTTCTATGGACTCATGTTCCAACATGAACTTTAGGCCAATGTAGTTCACCCATGTTTGGGAAAGAATGGAATGAGGAATGATGAAAACTAAATAATAATTAATTAGACTCACAATGAATTCAAAGAGATGCACGTCTAAGCATATATTTGAGTGTTAAAATGCATAATACCTAGATGCCTAATTCTATATCACGAGCCTAGGTTTTGCAAAGTGTTCTTGAGAATCGTTCATCAGAGCTGATGTTGACATTTAAGACTTTGAGACCTAATCACAAAGTGCTTGATATATCAAAATAAATTAGGCATCATAAGTATGAATAACTTATAATGACATAAGATTCTAATTGCATTGAGCTAGTTCAAATGTGAATGCTTATATTAAGGATAATGGTAAAATAATGACCAAAACTAGAGTTACAGAGATTTACATTTAAACAAAAAAGATAAAGAAAACATAAATGAACTTAACTTGAAATCAAGATATGATCTTAATTAGGAACAAAAATGTTTAAAAAACAAAAGGCAAGAATGTCTTAATGACATGAGACCAAGATATAAATAATCAAGATCCATGTGGACCATCAAGATGTACTTGAAAAAAAAAACAAAGAAGCAAGACCAAATAGGAAAATAATAGACCAAACAAAAAACAACAATCAAATAAACACAAAATGTTTTTGAGTTTTTGAATGGTTTTATGAATGTTTTTGGAATTTTCTAAGTATCTCAACTCAATTGAGGATTAAGAGATATAGAACGGTCTAGCTCATGAAATAGTGAGAGTGAACCAACTTAAAATGATCTTAGTATAATGAGAGTGTATGATAAGAGGGACTAAGTTGACCTTGACATGAATTGAGCATGGCCTATATAAACCCAAAATAATCCCAAGTCACAGTAATTTTGTCCACACAAAAGGTGATGAAAAATTAACTAGGTCACAACAAGTTCACAAACAAAGGTGAACGATAAGACAAATAATAATAGTAATGACCAGATGATATGGCAATGAATGATAAAAAGGCATTGTACCTAATTTGCCCATAGGTAGTTATATTTAGGAAATAATGTCGTGATACTGATTTTGCCCAAAGGTGGTTATAATCAGGAGTAATAAAATAATATTGATTTGCCCATAAGTAGTTATAATCAATGATACCAAATAAGATTATAGATGAAAGATAACTTTCCATATCAAATACCATGTTATGTTCATAGAATGTCCTTCAACACTAAATTCAAAAACTATTGAAACTAGATCAGAATCCATCCGTAAAAGGTATAGGATGTACCAAAGGTACCAAATCAAAATGAGATAAATAGGATGAATAAAAGTAAGCCTTAGTCAATAGTAAAGAAATGGTATAATGAAATGATCAATATAAAATTGGATATAGTGGCAATAAAGTTACCCCCAAGAAAAGCCTGGATTAAATTTCTCATAAAACAATGAGAGAATTGGCTTAGGTTGATCAAAAAATGGCAAAAGAATTTAAACCTAACAATTGCTCATAAAATGGTGAGAGCGTGGGAAAGGGGTGACTAATCTAACCTCAATAAAAATTGAGCACTACCTACATGGTCCCAAAGGACCTCAAGTCAATGTAGTTCAAACAACATGGTTCATAGATCTGAATGGTATAATAATGCCTAAAAAAGGGTGTATAGGGTTATCCCCAAGAGATGAGGCATGGTAATGGAAAATGGGTGAATGGTAGATGAAAAATAGTTTTGTTGCTCTTGCTGACAGGGAGATGCACATCCTATTTAATATGTGAGATAACAAAAATGATCAGCTATATAAGTTTTTATCTAACACCCTTTTGGAACATATACTCTATTAAGAACTTGTTGCTAATCTAGATCTCAATATTGTGTTTGTGATCTTCATAGGTCATTGATTCTACTTCCTTCAAACATCGAGATAAGATATCCTTATAACCTTGATAAAGGAAAGTGCTAACAGTGATGGTAAATAATGGTAGGATAAATGAGATAAGTGGGTAATAAATAGGTGGGTGATAATAGGATGTATAATGAATGGGAAACAAATGGATATTAGGACTTTCAGTCACACATAATGTTGCTAATGCTAGATTTGACATAATTTTGGTTGTGGTAGGGTCGAAGACCTCTGAAGATGCTCTCAATAGGACCATCAGATTGTTCTATTACTTGATCTTAAGAGTAGCAACCATCTGATTATGTTATAGATTGGAAGCTATTTTGATTTGATCTTTGATATTATCTTTAGTAAACAATGAAGAACTTTTGTTCTCAGCTATTGGTGCCTTGGTGAGGTTTTCACCAATGAATTTGTTCTGATCATCCCATAGCACCTTTGAGAAGGTTTCACAAAGAGATGTTAACATTTGACTTTGATTGCCTTCTAGCACCTTCAAAAAGGTGTCACTAAAAGATGTTGAGATTGATCTTTCCTTATCCCCTAGCACCTCTAAAAAGGTTTCATTAAGATACTATTATTCTTCTGAATTAATGTGGTCTTGGTCCCCCTAATATTTTGCAAATGATATGTCACCATGGATGCAGTTCAATAAAGTGTGATTCTGTCAGTCCCGATCAACTCTTATGGGAGGTGGAATGTCAATATAATGGCTATGTTGGGTGGTAATAATAAGATGGTGAAAGGTTGCACGATCCTTGTAGAATATAATAGGATAACTTATGTTGATGCTAAAGTAATCATCCTCAAAAACTGTAGAAGGATCACATATATATTCAAATTGATCTACAAGACAATTACAACCAATGTTGTAACAACCAATACTATAATCTATTTTTTACTCTGATTCCGAACCAAGGGACTTTGAATCCAATGCTGCAACTGATGTTGATTATATTTTTGATGCTAAATACAATGCCAATTCAAAAAAGAACCTAATTCTAATATTGATTCTTCATCTGATATGGTTATTTTGATAATGTTCTATTGAATGCTAAATTTTTGACAAGTAATGGCATGTGATGGCATAATTTTCTCAATAAAAAATGATTCATCCTATAAAGGTTCAACATAGACTGACTCATCAAGGTGAAGCCCCTCAATAAAAGGGAACCACTCAAGGGATGCCTCAACAAAATCATGTCTGTTAAAGTGAGACTCCTCAATGAGTGGGAAAAGATCAAGAGATAACTCTATTGAGACTAGCTTGTTAAGGATATGAGGCTCTTTAAAAATAGGTAACATATGAATATGTAACTTATCACAGTTTATCTTGTCACAAATAGGTGTTTCTACAATAACATGTTGGTTTTGGTTCACAATTGGTTGTAAAAGATCAATTTTGAACACATTTTGATCCTCATAAGATGTCTTTTGAAGATGTAATGGTTCTTGTTTAGGCTCGAAGATCAACACACAATTTCTAAAGTGGGGAACATTTAGTTTAGCAGGAATAATGGTTTGTGGTTTAATAATGGACTCTCCAAAGATTAGACTATTAAAGAAGGGATAAAAAATAATTATTTCATCAAATGGAAGTTCTTCAATAATAGGTTCATCAAAAACTGGTGATGGACCAAGAATGGTAACAAATAGATGCTTCTTAGTTTGGTTACTTGTGCAAACTAAAGGAGGAGGTCCTAAAATGGTAACAATTGGACACTTCTTGTTTTGGTTACTTGTGCAAACCAAAGGAAGAGATCTTAAAATGGCGATGACTGGATGCTTCTTAGTTTGGTTGCTTGTGCAAACCAAAGGAGGAGGTTATAAAATGGTAAACTTCATGCGTTGTGGAGTTTGATTACTTACACATGCCAAAGCATCCAAGTATATCTAATAAATCCAATCATTCCAATCATGAGTTAGATCATAAGTTGGATCTTGACTGATTTTTTTGAGGTGGATATAAATCTAACTCACAAACCATATTGTCACCATAGGGGTCTTGACTAAAGTCATACAAGTCATTTTGTGGGGCCATTCTATCATAAGTTGAATTATCTATGACTGAACCATAAGTGTAGCTAGACATATCTGCATTTAATGAAGAAAGCTTTGAAAACTAAAAGACTTAAAGTTCTGTAAACTCTAAAAAGTGATGTTTAAAAGACAAAAGGTTCAACCTTGGTTGAAAGCGTGAAGTTGCATCTCAAAAGTAGTTTGTACCAATATTTGGCATAAAACAACCTAACATGAAATTTCTAACATCAAAGATTTTTGATGAAAGGTTGTTCTTTCACAAACAAAGTCATAAAAAAAGATGAGGATATGCACTCAAATAAACAAACAATCAATAGTGTTCAAAATTGGGTAATCATTTAACCTGAGCTATGCAACCCAAAAGAAAAATATTTGTGTACCAACCTCATGAATTGAGGCCTAAACATAAATCAATCAATGTTTGGATCCAAACTTGATAAGTTTAATTTAAAATGCAATGTTGAAGACTAGGATTGGATCAAACAAGCTAGACAAGAGATACAACATAATGACGCATAAACAAGGTCCAAATGGTATACATGACATGGTTTGAAACAAATGGTTTTTTATACAATGGTAAACAAGTTCTTGAAACAAATTGAGTAGCCTAATGTTGTGAACATGGTCAAATGATGTGGTCAATTGTTATGTTTCAAAGACTCAAAGTCAAAAAAGATTTGATATGATTTGGGTAGCATAACACTACCCTTCTTAACTCAAATACATGATTTTGACATGGCTTATGAACAAAAAAACAAGTTTTAGCGTCAAAGAATACCAAGAAAATAATGACCAAAATACACTAAGTATAATCATCCAAATCCTAGTAAGGGTATGGCAAAATGGGTTTGACTAGAACTAATTGGTTTTTTATCATTATAGGGGAATCAATTACACAATGACTTTCACATCAAATGATGCAAAAGACAAGCATGGAAATTAGGTGACCATGACATTGGCTAGTTGTAAAAATATCTAGTCCTTTTTACAACCACTACATCCTATTGTTTGCTTAGTGTAGTGTGATGTCCAAATTTAGATACGTCCCATGTGCAACTCTAATTAGGAGCCAAATGAAGTCAATGTTGGGAGGTAAAATCCTAGGTCAAATCTTCCCTAAAGTACTTGTGGGAGGTAATGGCATCCCCCTTATAAACCAAGTTTGCATAAAAATAAAGAAAGCATAAAATAGAAAGACTGTAGGGTCATTGTCAAGATCAGCCAAACTTTAATGAGTTTTTGGAGAGTGTTTTAGATGACATTCTTTTTAAGCATTGGACTAGGATTTTTTTGCAATAGGAATGGTGCTTTTAATTCCAAGTGTTACCTAAAGGGGAAAAATGGAAGAGCATATATGCGACATCCCTCTTTTTACCAAACAAAATCTAACTTAAACAACTAAATAAATACAAAAATCTTGGAAAAGTGAGTTCATTTTTAAGCCCAAATTTGAAAGATGAGGTGGTGTTCTTTTGACCCCTTGATTTTAATTGTAAATTCAAAAACTAATGCTAAAAACATCTAATTAAGAACCTAAATGTTACTTCAAGCATAAAAATAATGTTCCTAATTCATTTTAAAATCATGCCAAAGATGTCTAAATAGCACGTTTTAACAAGTTCCAAGTCCGCTGGTTACCTATCTACCCTTAAGGCTTCACCCCAAAAGAAAATATGTTAGATTAAAAACATTTTAAATAGATTTTCAATTTTTTTGAAAAATATATGAAACTTGAAGCTAAACTAATGTCAAATTCTGAAAATTTAGGAGAAAACACATGGTTTTTTTTAAAAATCATCCAAAACAGAGGTTGTATGACCCCAAACCAAGCATTTTAAAATGGCCTATTATTTCTTGGGTTTGTGTTTTTAAGAAAAACATAGTGATCGATGTTAGTTCTATAACCGATGATGGTTACACTTACTAATCAATAATGGTTATCTAACGACAATGATTATACTAACAATGATTGATGATGGCTATGTCAAATGATGATGCTTTTACTAATCGATGATGGTTATTGTGTAAACCCATGATAAAGAAAAATGGAAACATAAAGTTATAATATCAAATTGCAAAAGTTTTAATGATCCAAATGAATATTTTAAAGTTTCATAATGATCTTATTCAAGTGTGGGATGTGTCTGGTCCCACAAGGCGTGCCAAGATGTATAGAGGATTACAAAGCAAGTTAGTCAAATATTAGTCCATAAATCATGAAAAATGCATAAATAACTAACTTAATAAGCTGATCTATTCCTATGAGAATTATAAAGGATAAAAAGAAAAAAATAAAAGAAAACGAACATCATATTACCTTCCCAAATGGATTCACCATACCCATGTGGCTCAAAAGCATGTTCTCCCTTGATCAAGCATCCTTGTCTTTGTCAACAAAGGTGGTAAACTCCTCCAATGTCTTAAGAACACTCCATTAAACCTAGGCTCATGATTATAAATCACTAAACTAGCCTATCAATGAAGCTTGTAACTAATTTTAATGGTCTATTGTAAAGGATTATGGAGATAATTCTACATAATAACTTTGCACAAATCAAGCTTAAAATTCATTTCCATGGTCTTTCTATTTATATATTTTTGGGATTGGTCAGGATCAACCATGACCATCCATCTCAAGATTGAGATGTGTGGCCATGGATAATCCTAATATTTGAAATTAAACTCATAAATATCTTTAAGATAAATAAGCATTAAAAAATCATGGGAGGCATTAACTAGGCATGGGTGACCCATAATCTTGATATTTTATGCACTTATGGCTTGATGGATGCCACCCCATAGATGATGTCACTAGGTGATGCAGATATTCAAAATCAATTTCCAATAATTAGATATTTAAAAAGGATCTATTGAATTCTTACCAAAGCTCTTAAATTGGATTAATTAGTTTAAGTAAGTTTAATCAAGTTTAGTGCAGTTCTTTGGAAATTGGTGCACAATTAATCAAAATGGTCAGAAAGTCATATTATTATATCATAATTTGACTGGAGTGGAACTAGAAGGTGATTTTAGATGTATTGGATTTGTATTCCCTTTTAGGATGTTGCTAACACTAAATAACAAGGGTACATGATGTGTACTAATGAATTTTTAGAAAAAGGTGATCTAGAGCACTAAATGGCAAATTTGTCTTTTTGACTCAAAATGATCTGATCAAAGTTAACTAGACCATAAAATGCATTGCTCTATTTAGGGATTATTTGAACTAAAATGGCACTTGTAAGTGACAAGTTTGAACCATTTAGGGCATTTTATAGATTTTGACCTAAAATGTGTATTTGAGTGCAATCCGAGTAGGATTAACAATTTCAACACAAATTGTGTTAGGAATTGGATGTATACATATTGCCCCTATTTGAGAAGGTGTAGCGAGACATTTAGGTGAAGCAATGTCTTTTCAAATAAAAGAGTTGTCAAGAAGAAATTGAAATAGACCCATGATGCCCCCTTAAGAGGACATACTAGGATGGAAGAAAAGGATGGACTCTC
The DNA here is from genome assembly GCA_037957365.1 of Torreya grandis. Lineage (NCBI taxonomy): Eukaryota > Viridiplantae > Streptophyta > Pinopsida > Cupressales > Taxaceae > Torreya > Torreya grandis. The sequence goes on along the minus strand of JARHVA010002492.1, from coordinate 247,975 downwards.
AAAAAAAGAGAGAAAGTGAGAGATTAACCCAAGGAATAGATCACATCTAGACAAGCTAATGCTTGCACATGTGATTACCATCAATGATAAAAATATAATTAGGAGTATAATAGGCCCTAGATATGGGGGGAATGAGAAAGATACAATCCATAAATTTAAGGGACACACTTTAAATGTACCTAATTTGAGAGTACAAGTTGCATGCTTACGACATTGATCAATCCTAGGAGATGTTACACACTAAAATATTGCCATCATGGGATTTAATGTGGAGAGATCTGAATTAGAGGAAAAGAGAGAACATTCTACTTTAGGAAGGGAAGCACCAATAGAATGGGGTCTCTAAAGATAATATAATAAAAAGTACTCTAGTAGAGCAAATGTGATCATGATAAAATAGTTTTGTCCTAGTAGGGATAATTTTGATCATTGATAAAGAATAAATAATGATTTATCCTTGTAGAGCTGATTTGATTAAGATTTGGTTTAGATGTTTTGCCCTAGCATGGGCAATTGGCAATAAAAATAGCTCAAATATATAACCCAAAAGATAGGTTAAAGTGAGCAGGTGTAAATGGACATGCGATGGTGTAATGGCTTATAAAGACATATAAAACCAAGCATATGAGAATACATAAATTGATGAGAGAGAATAAAATAAGAGAGATGAAAAGAAGAATGGAGATAGCTAAGCTAACCTTAATAGAAATTGAGCGCTACCTACATAGTTCTATGGACTCATGTTCCAACATGAACTTTAGGCCAATGTAGTTCACCCATGTTTGGGAGAGAATGGAATGAGGAATAATGAAAACTAACTAATAATTGATTAGACTCATAATGAATTCAAAGAGATGCATGTCTAAGCATAGATTCGAGTGTTAAAATACATAATACCTAGATGCCTAATTCTATATCATGATCCTAGGTTTTGCAAAATGTTCTTGAGAATTGTTCATCAGAGCTGATGTTGACATTTAAGAATTTGAGATCTAAGCAAAAAGTGCTTGATATATCAAAATAAATTAGGCATCATAAGTATGAATAACTTAGAATGACATAAGATTCCAATTGTGTTGAGCTAGTTCAAATGTGAATGCTTATAACTAAGGATAATGGTAAAATAATGACCAAAACTAGAGTTACAAAGATTTACATTTAAACAAAAAAGAAAAAGAAAACATATATGAACTTAACTTGAAATCAAGATATGATCTTAAGTAGGAACAAAAATGTTTAAAAATAGAAGGAAAGAATGTCTTAACGACATGAGACCAAGATATAAATAATCAAGATCCATGTGGACCATCAAGATGTACTTGGAATAATAAAACAAAGAAGCAAGACCAAATAGGAAAATAAAAGACCAAACAAAAAACAAAAATCAAATAAACACACAAAATGTTTTTGAGTTTTTGAATGGTTTTAAGAATGTTTTTGGAATTTTCTAAGTATCTCAACTTGATTGAGGATTAAGAGATACAAAATGGTCTAGCTCATGAAATAGTGAGAGTGCACCAACTTAAAATGATCATAGTACGATGAGAGCGTATGATAAGAGGGACTAAGTTGACCTTGATATGAATTGAGCATGGCCTATATAAACCTAAAATAATCCCAAGTCACAGTAATTTTGTCCACACAAAAGATGATGATAAACTGACTAGGTCACAACAAGTTCACAAATAAAGGTGAATGATAAGACAAATAATAATAGTAATGACTAAATGATGTGGAAATTCATGATAAAAAGGCATTGTACCTAATTTTCCCATAGGCAATTATAATTAAGAAATAATGTCCGATTTACCCAAAGGTGGTTATAATCAAGGGTACTAAAACAATACTGATTTGCCCATAGATAGTTATAATAAGTGATACCAAATAAGATTATAGATGAAAGATAAGTTGCCATATCAAATACCATATTATGTTCATAGACTGTCCTTCAACACTAAATTCAAAAACTATTGAAACTGGATCAGAATCCCTTCACAAAAGGTGTAGGATGAACCAAAGGAACCAAGATCAAAAAGGGATAAATAAGATGACTAAAAATAAGCCTTGGTCAATAACAAAGAAATGGTATAATAAAAATTTCTCACAGTGGCAACAAAGTTATCCCCAAGCAAAGACTGGATAAAATTGCTCACAAAACAATGAGAACATTGGCTTAGGTTGCTCACAAAATGGAAAAAGCATTCAAAATTAACAATTGCTCATAAAATGGTGAGAGCGTGGAAAAGGGGTGACTAATCTGACCTCAATAAAAATTGAGCACTTCCTACATGGTCCCAAAGGACTTCAAGTCCATGTAATTCAAACAACATGGTTCATAGATCTCAATGGTATAATAATGCCTAAAAAAGGGTGTATAGGGTTGTCCCCAAGAGACAAGGCATGGTAATGGAAAATAGGTGAATGGTAGATGAAAAATGGTTTTGTTGCTCTTGCTAATAGGGAGATGCACATCTTATTCAATATGTTAGATAACAAAAATGATAAGCTATATAAGTTGTTATCCAACACCCTTTTATAATAACTACTCTATTAATAACTTGTTACTGATCTAGATTTCAATATTGTGTTTGTGATCTTCATAGATCATTGATTCTACTTCCTTCAAACATCGAGATAAGATATCCTTATAACCTCGATAAAGGAAAGTGCTAGCAGTGATGGTAAATAATGGTAGGATAAATGAGATAAGTGGGAAATAAATAGGTGGGTGATAATAAAATGTATAATAAATGGGAAACAAATGGATATTAGGACTTTCAGTCACACATAATTTTGTTAATGCCAAATTTGACGTAATTTTGGTTGTGGTAGGGCCAAATACCTCTGAAGATACAATGGTAAACAAGTTCTTGAAACAAATTGAGCAGCCTAATGGTGTGAACATGCTCTAATGATGTGGTCAATTGTTATGTTTCAAAGACTCAAAGGCAAAAAAAGATTTGACATGATTTGGGTAGCATAAAACTACCCTTATTAACTCAAATACATGATTTTGACATGGATTATGAACAAACAAACTAGTTTTAGCCTCAAAACATACCAAGCAAATCATGACAAAAAAACACTAAGTATAATCATCTAAATCCTAGCAAGTGTATGGAAAAATGGGGTTGACTAAAACTAATTGGTTTTTGATCATTCTAAAGGAATCAATTACATAATAACTTTTATGTCAAATGATGCAAAAGACAAACATGAAAATTGGGTGTCCAGGACATTGACTAGTTGTAAAATGGTCTTGTCCTTTTTACAACTACTACATCCTTCTATTTTCTCAATGTAGTGTGATGTCCAAATGTAGATACGTCCCATGTGCAACTTGAATTAGGAGCCAAATGAATTCAATGTTAGGAGGTGAAACCCCTAGTCAAAGCTTCCTTAAAGAACTCATGGGAGGTAATGATGTCCCCATCACAAGCCAAGTTTGCATAAAAATATAGAAAGCATAAAATATAAAGAATTTAGGTTCATTTTCAAGATCACCAAAACTTTAATGAGTTTTTGGGGAGCACTTTAGACGACATTATTTTTATGCCTTAGACTAGGATTTTTTCGCAATAGGAATGGTGTTTTTGATTCCAAGGGTTCTGTAAAGGGGAAAAATGGAAGAGCATACATGTGACATCCCTCTTTTTTCCAAACAAAATATAACTTAAATAAGTAAGTAAATACAAAAATCTTTGAAAAGTGAGTTCATTTTTAAGCCCAAATTTGAAAGATGAGGTAGTGTTCTTTTGACCCCTTGGTCTTAATTGGAACTTTGAAAACTAATGCTAAAAACATCTACTTAATTACCTAAATTTTACTTTAAGCACAAAAATAATATTCCTAATTCATTTTAAAATCATGCCAAAGATGTTTTAATATCATGTTTTAACAAGTTCTAAGTCCATTGGTTATTTGTCTACCCTTAAGGCATCACCCCAAAAGCAAATATGTTAGATTAGAAACATTTTAAATAGATTGTCAAAATTTTGTGAAAAATATATTAAAATTGAAGCTAAACTAATGTAAAATTTTGAAAATTTATGAGAAAACATGTGGTTTTTAAAAAAAAATCATCCAAAATGTAGTCCATATGACCCCAAACCAAGCATTTTAAAATGGTCTATTAGCTCTTGAGTTTGTGTTTTTAAGAAAAACACAAACTCATAAGAAAAACACTGTGATCAACATTGGTTATATAACTGATGATGGTTACACTTACTAACTAATGATGGTTATCTAATCGATAATGGTTATACTAATAGTGATCGACGATGGCTATGCCAACTGATGATGGTTTTACTAACCAATGACAGTTATTGTGTAAACCCGTGACAAAGAAAAAAGACAAAACAAAGTTAGAAAATAAAATTGAAAGAGTTTTAATGATCCAAATGATGATTTTAAAGTTTTATAATGATCTTCTTCATGTGTGGGATACATCTGGTCCCACTGGGTGTGCCAAGATGTAGAGAGGATTACAAATCAAGTTAGTCAAACATTAGTCTCTAAATCATGAAAAATGCATAAAGAACTAACTAACTAAGCCTATTTATTCCTATGGAAAGTACAAAGGATAAAAATAAACAAATGAAAGAAAGTAAACATTATATTACCTTCCCAAATGGATTCACCATACCCATGTGGCTCAAAATCATGTTCTCCCTTGATCAAGCATCCTTGTCTTTGTCAACAAAGGTGGCAAATCCTCTAATGTTTGCCTCCAATGTCTCAAGAAAACTCCATAAAACCTAGGCTCATAATTCCAAATCACTAAACTAGCCTATCAATGAATCTTTTAACTAATTTTAATGGTCTATTGCAAAGGATTGTGGAGATAATTCTGCATAATAACTTTTCATAAATCAATGTTAAAATTCATGTCCATGGCCTCTGTATTTATAAATTTTTGAGATTAGTCAGGATCAACCATGAACATCCATAAAGATTGAGATGTGTGGCCATGGATAATCCTAATATTTGAAATTAAACTCATAAACATCCTCAAAATAAATAAGTATTATAGAGGCATGAGAGGCATTGACTAGGCATGGGTGATCCATAATCCTGATATTTTATGCACTTATGGCTTGATGGATGCCACCCCATAGATGATGTCATTAGGTGATTCAGATATTCAAAATCAATTTCCAATAATGATATATTCAAAAATATCTATGGAATTCTTACTTAAACTCTTAAATTGGATTAATTAGCTTAAGTAAATTTAATCAAGTTTAGTGCAATTCTTTGGAAATTGGTGCACAATTAATCAAAATGGTCAGAAAGTCATATTATTGGATCATAATTTGACTGGAGTGGAACTGGAAGGTGATGTTAGATGTGTTAGATTTGTATTTCCATTTAGGATGTTTCCAACACCAAATAACAAAGGTACGTGATGTGTACCAATGAATTAGAAGAAAAGAGTGATCCAAAGCACTAAATGGCAAATTTATCATTTTAACTCAAAATGATCTGATCAAAGTTAGATGGCTCATAAAATGCATTGCCCTATTTAGGGATACTTTGACATAAAATGTGCATTTGAGTGCAATTCAAGTAAGATTGATAATTTCAACACAAATGGTTTTAGGAATTGGATGTCTATAGAACAAACTTATATTGGGGTGGAATGTGCCCCTATTTTTGCATGCATTTATGAGGGATGTACACCTTACATTTCATGACTTGGTTTTGATTTACTCCTAGAGTCGAGTAAATAGGCTGTTGATTTCTTAGAATCTATTGCCTTGAACTATATGTGTTCTATTGATTTTGGGGAGTCCTCGATCTATTTACCATTTTTTTCATTGGTTGAGACAATCTAGCCAAATTATCTTGAGGGAATTACTTAATTCAAACTGAATGTTTAGGTCTCTTCATTTTTAAAGTAACAAGAGGTTCTTGATGGATAAATAATGTGTGTTTTATGTCTAACGAATCATTTTACACAACCTCTTATGTCTTGTTCTATTCATTTGAGACACCTTGATCAATTGTTGAATTATCAATCACTATTTTTTACATAGGTTCAATAACATTTCCTTATTCCTTAGAAGCATTATTATGGATTGAAGTAGCAATTAGAGATTCAATTAAGTTCACTTATTTCTTAATCTTGCTAAAAATATCTTGATCGATTGGTTTTAACTCTATAATTATTTCCTTACCCTTGTTATAAGAATAAGGTATATTTTATTGTGCAAAATCTTTCTTTTGATGTTTTTTTAATCCTTCTCTAAGGTTTGCAATTGTTCCATAGGAAAATTTGAGGGTAGTCTAGCACTAGATTCTATCAATCTAAGGAGTGTTTCATCTTGGTTCTCTTTATATTTATTATAATCCCCTTTGGATCCTATAGTTATAAGAATGTCCTCAAAGACAATATAATTGTCTTGTCCATTATAAAAATTCTCATCTTCATAACTAGGTCCATAAGGGACCCCACTATGAGTGAACCTTTGAGTCATGTCTAGAAAGGGTTGCTTTATATGTTTGACTAGATTTGGATCAATGTTATGCAAACATTTAAACAAGGTAAAGTTTTTGGTATTTCTTATAAAAAAATGATTAAGGTACTAAATAGACTATAAAAGGAGGGTGGCTTGGAAACACACATAATTATATGAATGTGTTCATGAAATTACTCAACCTTTGGGTAAAGTTGAAACTATATAAATCAGAAGAGGGTATGATAACTCAAATAGCTTAGAGTGTCACTAGTACAATAAAATGTAGAATTTTGAGATACATCAATACCATAAAATCTAGTTCAAATTTGATTAGTTACTACTATAAAACTAGAATAAATCCCTCTGGATCACGAAGGAGACAATGTGAACTAAGAAACTTAAGATATAAAAACATGCAATAATTCTTAAGTATATAACTAGAACCAAATGGGTAGTATAATGCTGATACATGGTAATAGGAATGGTAGTATAAAATGTGTTATAAGACTCAAAGTGTGAGTGATATTCAAGATGACTTGAGTCCACCAAATATGATAAAGTGATAATGAGTCTATAAATGGCCCTAAATTCAAATGGGAAATTGAACCCAATTTTAAAAAAGTCAAGTGTAAATGGTGAACCCAATTTAACACATCAACATTTAGAACTTAGACAATTCCAATTCCAAATTTAAATTATCAATGAGGGACTTAAGAAAAATTGGCAAATGATCTAGACTCAAATGGGCAACATAACTACACCAAAATGGATGATATGACACAATGTTTTAGATGACAATTTTGAATAAGGAAAAAGATGATTTTCACTTGAACAATGTAATGCCTCCTTATTTAATAAATTATAGACAATGTGTTAGGTTATGACCTTTTGTTAACAATTATTTTTTACTCAATATAAGACCAAGTAATCTAAGACAAAGACAAAAACAACTAAGTAATCATCCTAAGCCCTAAACTGACAAGGTGTGACAAAGTGGGGTTGACTAAAACTAACAAGTTTTTGTACATTTCTAGATGGATCCCATGTCTACCAAATTTCATGTCAATAAATAAGAGAAGCACACATGATTTAGGTCTAAATCATATGGCTTGTTATATAAATGTATTGCCTCTTTTACAACCACTACATCCATCTCTTGCTCAATGTAGTGTGATGTCTAACATGCTCAAATGTCCTGAGCTTAGCCTCTACTAATAGAAATGGTTTAACCACTTAAACCACTATCCTAGTTAGGGGATCCTAATTTATATACCTCCTATGGAGAGGGGTTGAAGATGATGCTAAGAGATGAAGCCTCAGGTTAAATCTTCCCTATATAGCTTATGTGAGGTAATGAAGTCCCCATCACAAGCCAAGATGCAATGAAATAAAAACTAAGTGAAAGATATTTAAGGTTGTTTCTATATCACCCAAGCCATACGGGTCTTGGGGAGAACCTTCACAACATATATTTTATGCCTTTAGACTAAGGTAATTTGTAATGAAGATGGCACTTTTGATCCCACAAGTTCCCTATAGGGGATGGGGGAGATCATACACACATAACTTCCTTTTTGCTCAAATAAATTTAAACTAAAAAAATAATGATAAATGATTTACTTAAAATAAAACTTTGTAGTGAGTCCAGTTTTAAAGCACTAAATTTAAATGTTTGGTGGTGTGCTTAGGCCCTTTGGCCTTAAGGTGCAAAAACTTTTAAATAATAACTAAAAAAACATTCAATCATAAAACATGCAAACTTTTACCCTTAAGCACCAAAGGAAATGTTCCTAATTCCTTTTTAAGCCTAAAATGAAAGTTCATAGTCATTTTTAAGAACCAAAATGACGTTAAAATGATGAATTAAGCTCTAAATGTTCACTTTCTTAAATAATCTTTCATAAAAAAATTTAGAGTCTCCTTTAGCTTTGAAGCACTTTTTCAAGTGAGACAAGCACCTTTGGTTTAAGTGCTCTCAGGTTTATGTTTTAAAAAACATAGTGACCATAGATAGTCACCCCTAACCATCAGTGGTTACTCCCTGACCATTGGTGGTTACTTATTGACCATCAATGGTTACTTCCAAACCATCATTGGTTGAACCTTGGCCATCAACGATTACACTTGACCATCAACGGTCATTCAGAACTATCGATGATCATTGCATGACCTATAAGTGCACAAAGAACATGGGAAAACAACACAATTTTTTTGTTAAAGGACTTTTTATTGACCAAAATGGAAATCTAAAATTTCCATAGTGTCTTCCTTGCTGAAATGGACTCCATGGGTCCCATTGGGCATGCTGAAGTGTAAAGTGGATTATGAAATTTGATTAGTCAAGCATTAGTCAATAAATAAAAGAAAAATGGATAAAGAACTAAACAAATAAAGCTATTGTATTCATGTATGGATTTGTATTTATAACAAGATACAAATGAAATAAATCAACCAACCATTACCTTCCCAAATGGCTCCATTACTCAAAAATGGCTCCAAACATGTTCTCCCCTTGATCTAGAGCTCTACTCTTTATCAAAAATGGCTTCTTTGATCCTCCATTGCCTCAATATCTCTATGCATAACTTAGAATAATGCTATAAAATATCCAATATGCCTATCAATAAAGCTAATCCAAATCCAAATAACATAATAATCAAAACACAAAGGAGTTGTGTAGAGATTTTAGCATTATAAGTTTACACAATTTAAGCTTAACAAATGGTGTGAGAGGCTTCCTATTTATAAATTTTTGAAATTAAACAAAATGAAATGTGACCATCCATCTTGAGAACAAGATGTGTGGCCAAGACTCCATTCAATTTTGGAGACTAAAATCAATAAATACCCTCATAATGATTTTGGGGAAAGGGGCATTAATTAGACATGGGTGCCCATAATTCAAATATTTTATGCATTTATAGCTTTGTGGATGCCACCCCATTGATCATGTCATTATGATGATGCAGTTAATTAGAATCAATTTCCAAAAATAAATATTCAATAACCTCCATGGAAAATACACTTAAGCTCTTGATTTGAATAAATAAGCCTTAAACAATATTAATCAAATATTTGTGCAATTCTTTGGAAATTCTCTCTCAATTAATCAAAATGGTCAGAAAATCATATTACTGGGTCGTAATTTGACTTGGAAATAATTGGCAGGTGATTTTAGATGTGTTGGGACCGTTATCTCATTTAGGATGTTACTAACACAAAATAACAAAGGTACATGACATGTACTAATAAATTAGAAGAAAAGAGTGATCTAGAGCACAAAAAGGTAAAATAATCATTTTGACTAGAAATGAATTTAGTAAAGTTAGGAATCACATAAAATGTATTGCCCTATTTAGGGATACATTGGACTAAATTGGCACTTGTATATGACAAGTTTGAACCATTTAGTACATTTTAGTGATTTTGGCCTAATTTTATCATTTGAGTGCAATTTGAGTAAGACTGACAATTTCAACACAAATAGTGTTAGGAATTGGATGTCTATAGTAAGCACTTGGTTGTTGAAATATTATCTTCCTTTAGTGGATTTGGAACTCTCTCTAATTTTCATTCATTTACTATTTTAGCCCAAGCATGCAAAACAAGGATGATCCTCGACTTGTATTGGGTTAGTAATACCATGGCTATTCTTGCCAAGACCTCTTCCATTAAAACCCATTTTAAACAATTTGTTTGAGACAATGCCTCTGGTGTGTTTCTCAAAATCACCAAAAATTGCATCAAAAACTGACTAGGAGGAAGTGCTGCATGGTGAACTTACAATGCAATTGTCTGTCATGGTCTCTGCATTTGTGGTGTAAGGTAACTCCTTTTGATCATGACCCAACAACTATGCCAAATTCTCATCCTTAGTTTTAAAATTAAATTTATAGTGTTTGACCTCCTATTTTAAGGAGTGAAACTTGGATCTAAGAAAAGTATTCTCATCCTAAATCTATTGATTCAACACTTTGAGCTCTTCAAGCCTTTCATGCTTCAAGGCTTTGCCCATGGTTTCCTACTTCTGCAAACAACCTATATCTCCAACAACTGCACATTGCACTAAAATATTAAACAAGTCCAAAATGTCTACAACTAATTGAAAATGATATCAATATGCTACATAATTAAAATCAAATTCTACATTTGAACTGTTTTGATACCAAACTGATCCTTAAATAGGTAGATTTCCTACTCTAAATTTTTTAATTATTAAATCTTTGTAGATATATTAGTTTTAATGCCAAAATTCAACTCCAAAAATATAATCAAATGAAAATAATGCAATGTACTTAGTAATGAACATTACACACAAGTTGATAATGGAGTTCGACAGATTCCTATGTCTCTAGGTTTTCTAAATGATGAAACAATTCATTATAAAAATCTATTTGCAAGTATAAATTTAAAAATTAAAAATTATAATGAATCCATCACAAAATCAAGTGCCAATCGATCCAACAGTGACCCAGAATAGTTTTGGAAGGCTTGTGTAATGTTTTGGCATGGCCTCCTTGCTTCACACCTTTCTATTGATTTCTCTACTACTTGGTCTCCAATAGCCTCTACATAGAGCTAAGTCAAAATAGGCATCAGTCATTGGATCCATAAAATGATCCTTTTCTGTGTCCTCCAGGTAGTGATAACTCCTCTAATAGAGCTATTATTACAATACTTGGATTAATAACACCCTGTGAATAATAGATAATCAAAACATTTGTAGTCCCTTACAATGTTCCTCTAGTGCTCCCAAAAAAACCCCTTTACTCTTTCCCCAAGCTTCGATTAAAAAACACTAGAATTAGGCTTTATAAGCCTTTACAAAGTAATAATAATAGTAATAAAAATCCAAATGTATTTTAGTACACTTGGAATGCCTTCACAATCGCATTTAAGGCTTGAAAATTTGAATTAAGTTCGAATGCCTTTGCATGAATTAGGCTTGAGTGGCTTGAGTGTGAATTCCTATAATTCCAATCAATTTCTCTTCTCTCAAATGAACCTCCACCCCCTTTATATACTTGTAGGGGGTCCATGTTTTGAGGTTTAGATAGTAATACCTTTACAATATTTTTGGGATTTAACGTTATTCCCCCACTTATTCCATATATGGGATTCACCATTATCTCTGCCTTTAAATAAGGCCCATATGTGGGATGGAGGGAAATAATAATATTTTATTATTATTTTTTTTTTAAATGCTCCACATTTTGACTAGTTTATTCCATGTGTCACATGAAAATTTTTCCACATGTCCCAAGCTAATTTTTCCACATGCTAGCATTTAATTCTTCCATGTTGCCATGTCATCACTTTTATCAGGTTTGACCACAACTTTGATTAGCCATAACTTTCACATATGGACTCAGAATTGGTCCATTCAAAATGTGTCAAAAATCTTGTGATGATTTATACACCATGGAACTGGTTCAAAAACATTTCAAGACCATCAATTTTTATAGTTTAACCATATTTGACTATCTACTAACCAAACTTTGTCCAATGATAATTAGAACATACAATGTCCATTTTTCACATTTCAATAGTTGCTAGAAAGCTCTTGATGGGCTCTACACTATAAACCATGTTTAAAGAAAACTAGGTAAAATATGAAAATATCCTTTAGATCACTTGATTAAATAATAAGTTTGTAGATACCATGGCCTCATTGACCTTGTTTATCCCATCTTCATCTCAGGAATCTATGTTATTTATCCTCATCCACAAGATCAATCAACCTTATTTTACCAAAACTGATCTTCCTTCTACCCATAATATAGATGAAAACCCATTGGATATTTGGAATGCTTAGATATTATATTATTTATTAAAGGATATTATTCCTCCATATTTATCCAAAAATGATAAATGAGATTTCTAACAATGAATCACTCCTTTTGTCATACTAGGGGGTGTTCTCTATAAATGTGGTTTTGCCAGTATCCTTCTACATTGTCTATAAAATCATGAAGCTATCCTCACTATCAAAGAAACTCATGATGGGTCATGTGGTGGAGATTTTAGTGGTCATACCATTGCTAAGAGAATATTATGATTAGGCTATTATTGGCCCACTTTAAATGAGGATTATTATGAGTACATTACAAAATGCATAAAATGACAACAACATGCTAGTTTATCACATGTCCTTATTCATGCATTATAGGTAGCACATGAATTTTAGCCATTTTCCTAATGGGGGCTTGATATTATAGGTCAAATCAATCCTAAATCTTCCCAATTCCATAGATTTATCATCATCACCACTGAATATCTCACTAAATGGGTGGAGGCTATTCCTCTTATCTCAACCAAAGTATAAAAAATTATGGAGTTTATTAGTCATCATATTATTTATCCCTCTGGCATTCCTCATAGGATCATTACGAATAATAGAAAATATTTTAAAAATAAAAAAGGTTCAAACACTTTGTGACTCTTTCAACATTAAGTTAAGATTTTGCTCGCCTTATTATCCTCAAGCTAATGGACATGCCAAGGCATCCAATAAAAATCTTTTCAAAATCCTAACTAAAGTGATTAATGAGGCTGGAAATAACTAACATCTTCATATTACTTTTACCTTATGGGATTATCAAACTATTATTCAAACCCCTATGTGTGCTTCCCCTTTTCCTCTAGTTTATGGTGTTAAATTTGTACTTCCTCTTGAGGTTTAGATTCTTTTCCTTTGCATCTCTTTTAAAGATATCATTTCTGAGGATGAATTCTGTCAGGAATGATTAGGCCAAATTGAGATCCTGGATGAGCATCGATAGACTACCCTTGACCATCTCCATGTATATTAGGAATGAATAAAATGTGCTTATAATAAACATTTAAAAGAATGTGAATTTAGTGTTGGCAACCTTGTCTTGAAAAATTAACATGTCACTAATATGGAGAAAATAAAATGAGGAAAATTTGTTCCAAATTGAATTGGACCATATATTATAACCCATAAATATGGATCTAGGGCATATCGTTTGGCCTCTCTTGACATAAAACCAAAATGAAAGCCTATTAATGCATTGCATTTGTGTATTTTCTATTGTTAATAAGTCTTAATCACCTTGGTTAACCTAATTTCTTTTCTTTTATTTTTTAGCTAAAACCATATCCCTTTCATTCCTAAAATTACCAATTAATTATCTATAGAGTCATGTGGTTATCTGGTAGCATGTTTATTCTAACCTTGAATATGAATACCCTAGATCTATTTCATATTATGATCTAATTGGACAAGTTCAACCTATAATCGGAAGGAACCCCAAATCATTATTTCTAGAAACCCCTCCCTATCACCTTAATAGTTCATTTTAGGAGTAAGAATATCATCTTGTACAACAAAGCTTTGGAAATTATTATAGGTTACCTTAAGCCAATCCATAAGAAATTTTTAACATTGGGATAAAAAAAACCAAGAAAAGAAAAGAATCTCTTAAAAGGCAAAAAAAACATACTGATCCCTCAAACGATAGATGTATATCAAAAATGGTAAAAGTGCATACTACTCCCTTGAAGGACATCTACTTAGAAAATAATCTCTCAAAATATAGACCACTCCCTCTAAGGATGGCTATCATGCATGAAATATCCCAAGAAATCTTCTTACATTAATCAACTTTATCTAAATTAGTAGACTTCCTGCAGTGACCAATCTACATGGATTGGCAAAAAGGATCCTAAAGTCAGCCTTAGCTTTAAGAATGCAAGGTGAAAACATCTTCTTTTTAAAAAATCCACTTTTTATCAAAACCATGAAAAAAAGCAAATCCCCAAAAAATTCCATCTCAAACCATAGATCCTAAACTATGTTGACCTAAGGCTATTAGGATATTTATTAACAGTCAGTTAAGGATGCACATCTAATTATTACAATAAGTTTTTAATGGGATGTGATATAATATAATGATGAGTAGTAAAGTATTTATTCTCTTTATCCTAAATAAATAAAAATTGAGCTAATTAATTATATAAAGAAAGATCACCACATATATCTTGATCGTAATATAATAATATCATAATTTAATCTAAATCTATGGCATCATTTAAACTAAAAATATAATAAATCCATAAACCAGAATCTAATCCATGATAACAAAACATAAATCTATAATCCAATCTAATCTAGTGCATCACATAAATCCATAAAATCTCAAGCTAAATTCATAATTACATAATCTAGGTCCATAAACATTTTAATGTAAATCCACAACATTTAAATCCATAATAAATCTATCACATTATCATGTCATTTAAATAAATAAATCCATAATCACATGATATAAATACAAATCATCCTAAACTAAATCTATGATCCATAACATTTCAAACCATAATAAAATCCATAAATCACAAAATATAAACACCAAAACTCATAATCAAAATCGTGTGTGTGTGTGTGTGTGTGTGTGTGTGTGTGTGTGTGTGTGTGTGTGTGTGTGTGTGTGTGTGTGTGTGTGTGTGTGTGTGTGTGTGTGTGTGTGTGTGTGTGCACACGCGTGTGTGTGTGCACTCAAATATACATCATCTACGTATTGGTATACAAAGTATGTGGCTCTATGGCTAGTATAATAAATATAAAATAGGATACTCAACAAAATGGAGATAACTTAGATGGATGCTCCCAACACCTCTACCCTTTCCTTCACCTCCATCCCCACTCCCATCTCCCCTCCAATATCTCCCTTTTGATACACTCCCTATGCTGATTGAACCTATATGTGTCCATCTAGAGGACCTGCTCTATGTGGCCACATGTGTGGCATATCAAGGAATCTATGGATGCAAATCTAGTATAATTTTCTCATAATAATGAATCTCAATCATAAGCTCCTAGTATCTATCTATAACCATAGTATCTACCTATCATTTACTTATCCCAACTCCCCCTACAACTATCTACCCCATAGCTCCTCCATCCCCTCACCACAAGCTATCCCTCTCAGCACAATATCTATGCCAAGCCTTAACTTTTAGACCATGACTCAATCATATGGTGTCATACTCTACCTATAAAACATCTAATCTAGTTTGTAGACCATCTCACTCCATCTAAATGGTATTGAGGGCCCCTATGTTGTGGTTAACTATCCTTATAAGGAGATGTACTGGGCTCTTAGTGTATCTCGCTCATCCATAATACTTGTAACATTTATCTCCTCCTCTCCTCCCTCTTCTCCTCTCTCCTCCCCATCTCCTCCTCCCTCCTCTACATCCTGCATCTCCTCATTTGATCCCTCCTATTGAGGTTTTGCTACCCTCTCCTATCTGGTATCCAAATGCCCTAACCACCATACTAAATATAATGGGGTACAACCCACATCATCTATCTTTGTATCTACCTCCTCCTCCATGAATCCTATCTAAATATCTATAATATCCACCTCTAGTACTCTAGTCTTTCTATCATCCCTTATATACACTCATGAGGCCCATGGTATATCCTGAATAAGCCCAAATTATCTCCTCACTCTCCCAAAGTGGCAAAAATCTACATACTCCATCCTCCTCCATGTCATCCATCTCTCCTTCTAAATGTTTGATAACTCTAACTCTATAATAGGCCATGTATAAAATATGACATAAGGCCTCCAAATGATGTTACCATCTTATAGGTCCCTAATCACTCACCAATAATATGCTAAGTCTCATGTCATTCCATATATGTAGGTATGTACTAAATCTTACTTCCATCGGAATAAGGCCACATAGTAAGTAGTATCACACTATTGTATCCATAGGGTATTGATGGGTCATACCACTCTAGTGTGCTCATATACCCAACACTAAAAAATGAAGGTCACATCCACATTATATCGCTTCTAGGTCTTCCACCCCCATAACTCTCTATATACCTGTACTAGTAAAGTCTAGGCCTAGGTAAATATTTTCCTTTGCTCCTATATATCTGCAATGAAACCTATGAGGCTCCATGAGAACCTAGCTCTACTTGAGCTAGGGAGGGCATAGAATGAAATAGATATCATCATCATTGTTATCTCTCATCTCCCATCTGTATCTACCTCATATATTGGATCAAAAATAAATCCTCTTGCTATGAAAGTAATATCCACAACATCTCCACTATATAACCATTTCAATACTATTATACGACCCCACTCATCCATGGGTAAAATAACAACCCCCTACACTAAAAACCATGGCATCCTATATATGTCATCCATTGTAATGATCATCTCTCTTTTAGGTACCCAAAATTTCCCAATGGTCACATCCGATCACTGTAGTAATGCTACTAGTAAGCTCATGTCTCTATGGATAAAGTAGTATAAGCGTACTTATCTTAATTTGATGGCCTCCATATGCACCTAATTATCATCTCTCAACTAATCATGTAACCTTTCTAACAGAGGTAGTACTTAGTCTCACATCTTCAACAATGTCTATGCATGTTATCATAATCCTATATAAGCTTTAAACTTTCTAAAAAATTCACTTAGTTAACCCTAGACTCTTTAACTTATTTATTCACCTTTTTTTTTATAACAAATCAACATCATTTTATATATAATCAATGATGTTTCCAATGAATTGATGATGTTTCCATTGAATCAGTGATGATTCACTATAATCTACATCAATCCTAGGTCATCATACTACCCTAAAAACCTTACACATTACCCTAACCAAAAAATTAAAAAAACCAAAAAAATTAAATAAAAATAGGTCTTACCTCATCTTGAGAACATTATCATCACCTCTGACCATTGTCACTTACCTCCATCATACCACACATCAAAATCATTGTCAAAGTTTTGCTCTCCACTTATGATGCATCGATAACAAATTAATTATTTTCCATGTTAGCTTTACTTATATACTCAGCTTTAGATCAACATCGATTTAGTTTAGATTAGCATCAATTTATGTGTATCATCATCTATTTACTTAATCAAAATTAATCTACCAGATTTTTTCTCTTTTTGTACTACTTGTAGTTTTTTGTGCTTCTAGTCCTACTCTAAAACCCAATATTGTTAATTTACCAAACCTATCCCATTATTTGTCCTATTACATTTTAGGCTTGTGGACATAGATCCCTTATTAGTCCCACAACCTACATAAGGCACGCACTCTTTTGGGCATCTCTCCTTTGTGGGTCCCACAAATGCATCTCATCTTGAGAATAACTGTCTATAGGTAATGTGCACATCGTACAACACACTAGATGTTTTGGTTAGCCAAACCCTATAATTTTTTCTCTTGATTAGCCTTTATTTAATCCCACTTATTTTTAGCTATGGTAATTTAATATGTGATTTTTCTTAGGGCATCTCTATTTGTACTATCTTATATCCTATTAGTATAACATTGTATACTTCATGTTATGCATTCATACACTTGGTTCCATTTGTTATTTATTCAGCCCATATATTAATCCATATTTTACACCCATCACCTATTCATCATTCTATGTTGGCTCCCAATTTGATGGGGGATACCTCCTCACATAAACCTGTGGCATTGAACCTCTCTTAGTTTTTATATTGTATCATGTTATTACACATCACTTCACAAAAAAGAGAAAATGTAGACACTATAATTCATATTTCATATAAAAATTATTTTATTTTTTAGGTATTTATTATTATTATTATTTCATCCTAAATACTCCTATCCTAAGGTTTAAACTATTTACCAATAGATACTTGGTAATTTTTTTTACAAATTACCATTTTACCTTTTTAACCATAAAAATTTAATTTAAAACTCATAAATCTTAACCTTACCCTCATATCAATCCATTGCTAACAAACCCATTATTTTAATCCCAAATTACCTTATAGTTAAAACAAACCAAAATGGATCAAAGCAAACTTTTGCCAAAAAGGGTGAATTGATAATGATTCTCCTATGATAAGCACCGATTCTCCTGATCAGAATCGATCCATATGTACATAGGCAACCCTTTGGTTTATCCCATATAAATTTTCAATCTTGAATCCCTATTAATATTTCCTTAGAGAATCAAATGAAAACACTAGATCCACACTAACAAACTTAGGTTATACAAGTAAATAAGATTTCTTGCACCTAGGGAAGTATATACTCTACTTGCATCTATTTCAGGGTAAGTTCTTTGTCTTAATTATTTCATTTATTATTTAATTATGTCTTTCCCACTCATTCTAGTATCATAAAACCTCAAATTTCCTAGTTTCCTTTTTAAATATCCTCAGTCATCCTTTAGCTTTATATTGATAACCCCATGCAGTTTTTATAGAATTGATGACAATTCATCTAAGTCAGAACTAATTCTATAGGATTGGCATTGCTCCCTGCATTCTATTTTAAAATCTAAGCCATTTATTCATAAAACCATATCTTATAATTCATCTAATTTGATCTTCTTCCTTTCTAAACATGGAATTTATCTATAGATGACTTTACCCAAAATTTCACATGAAGTAATTAATATCACTGATCTACCCATCATTTCTCAACCTTTCTTTACCGACTAGAGTGAAATTACTTTTGAATTATCACTTTGTGCCATTATTTATTCTCCTTTAGTTAAATTCACTTTTTACCAATTAGATGCTATACAAGAATATGTGAATTCTACTAGAGCTTATTAGGATGAATGCTTTGCTTATATTGATAATTTAGATGAATATTAGTTCCTAATAATTTTGTTATTGCATCCATATTACATCTTTCTATTTTGTACTTTTAGTGTTTATTATCCACTTAATAATGAAAATAATGATTTGACATCCACTTGAGGAACTTCATATCTTCACAAGACTGCTCCTAACTAGGTAGCTCACTTATCTATCTATTAGTCAAATTTATCCAAGTTGTCTCATTGTGTGTAGGTTATTCTTCCAAGATAAAAATAAGTTCCTACATTCACTAGATTCGAATGGTGCACAACCATTTTATTATCTCCATGTATTCCTCATAAACCCTGTATTTCTTTAAATTTTTAGTAGATAATTAAATTAAAAGGAAAAAATAAAAAATTACTATTATAATAGGCTAGGATTAACCTGCAACTATCCTATCTCAAAATACTTGGAAATTGAGAAGGATGATCAAATAGAGCATGTGATACTTAGTATTTTTGTGTAATGATGAATGAAATATGAAAATATAGGAGAGGGTTTACTACCACATAAATTCCAAGAGAAAAGGGTTCAAATCCAAAGCCTATGAAATGAGGAAATAACTCTCAATAAACCTATATGAAATTAAATTATTTAAAGTAAGAAATGTAAGTAGTTATGTACTTAAATTAAACTAAATTAAAGGGGGAAAGGGTTACACTGATATCAATCTCTAATATTTCATGGTCAACCAAATGGTGGTATAGGAAACATTAAATTGAATATAGAAAGTGTAATTAATCTTAGATCCACATGAGTATTAGGTGTATAGAGAACCTAGACAATGACACAATTTCACATTTATTAACTAATCAATAATTAACATCTAACTACTATGTAAATAAAGGAAATAGTAATAGGGATAGAAATATTTACCTTGATGTGCACCCATCGAGTCTCAATATCCCCCTTAGCTAAAGCATATATTCACAAGATATGTTGTCAATCAAAGACTTATAATGGTTATACAAAGGATCAATATATCCTCAACTAAGACTGTTAATGTCTCCTTCTATTGAGTTGCAAAGACTACCCCAAGACAAGCTTCTTCAAGACAATGTTATATACAACAAACTCCTCTTAACATGACTCAGAGTATAAGTGTGAGTGAAAAAACGTGAATGGAGTGTAAATGATTATTTTGGAATGAAATATGACCCATATATATTGATCCAATACCCTAAACCAACCCTAAATTATAATATGATGGTATTAACTAGGATAACACAGTCAAAATATGTCAACTGACATAGAAGGGTATCATCTAAGTTGATATAATATGAATGTTAGAAACAAGCTTAGAACTACATCAAGCTAGTCAATACATTATATGAAGATAAAAATCACTAAATATATAGTATTTCCAAGGCTAATACTGTAGGATATAGGTATACTAAAATAATTTAGTAGGATAGGATAGATGGAACTAAATGGTAAAGACAATCTAAAGAAGCTCAATTCTTACTAAGAGTGATATGATCATGACATAGATAAAAACATTTATCATAAAGCACCATAATCCTTCCCACTCCTTTCTTAGTATACCCTTTATGGCATGCACTTAGGGATATTGATGCTCAATAAGTTGATACAAGAGAAAGTGCCAATAAATGTTTAAGTTACAAATATTATGTGTATATATGCCCTAACCAAATCTCATTACATGTCACAATAGTGTAACATAAGATGGTGCTTTGGAAAATAACATATCAAAATAAAATTGAAATGAAATAACTAAAATATTTTTTTATAAATAAATAATTAAAATTAACATGTACATACCTTTTATTACCTTTATTCCTAGATGGTTTCACACAAATACCACAGTCTTGATCTTGGAGGGTGTTTTAACTACCTTTGAGAAACGCTAGGGATACATGGATAAAAAGGGATAGAAGCAAAGAAATAAAATGTAGGATGGTCAAAGTAAATCTAAAATTATCAAAATTGATTAAATCACTTGTAAAATTGGCAAGTCAGGATCACAAATGCTAGATTAGAACCAAAAAGACCTAGGAAATTGATTAAAAACAAATAAAAATTGGTAAACTAGAAAACCAAGCTACTTATTATTGAAAAACCAATAAATTCATCCAAATTAAGATAAGTAACAATATAAATATAATAAAGGATAAATAAAATTGATTAATACTAACAACATCGATGTAGTGGAAGTAAAAACACCATAATCAAACAAAGAAGTAAAAGCATGAACTGAAAAAAGGGACTATATGGCCCACACAAAGGCAAAAAATAATCAACTTTCCCAAAAAATAACTAATAGAACTACTATAAAGATAAATAAATAAAGAGGAGATCATATCACAACTCAAAGAGATAGATTTTATTTTATAATGAATAAACTAAAATTTCCATATTATTTCTATGTCAAAAGAGATGGAGAATATGGAGTATAAAAACTAGAAGATAATTATTAGAAAACCTTATTTTCAAGGGTGGAAGAATGGAGTGAGGGGGAGAGGTAATAACCAAGGTGAAAACATGATCTTTACCAAAAAAAGGGCACTCAAACCATTTTGGAAAAACAAAAAAAATTCAACATCAATGGCCCTAGATAACCTTACATAACAATGTAAGCTTGGGTTAACTAATATATATATCATCCCATGAAGGCTAGTTTTCATGAAAATTAAAAGGATCCCAAATTTCTAAAATGTGTTCCCATATCCTAAGGAACCCTTATATATCCAAAAAGCTATTGTGTATATTGGGTACTTGTGTGATAAGATAGGTAATACTGAAATGTAGAAGGATATAATGATGTATTAATATAATGAGACCTCCAACCCTTTTTTATTGGCTTAATACACCCCAATGGACCTCAACTATCTCATGAGGCCAACTATGGAGTTTTAAATTTGATGAAGATAATTTTTATGTGAAATATATATCACATCTTTTGGTGTGATCTAAATTTTAACATTGCCTTTTATTATGATATGGCTTTTAATTATTTTGTATTTTTATTATTTTCATCCTCTATATAGATTTGGAAAAACAAATAATGGGTGCCAAATATGACTATCACCAATAAAACATACACTTAGTCTCTAGAGAGGATAACCTATAGACCATGACTTCAAAATACTCATAGGCTTGCACCTTAGAGAAGAGTGAAATCTCAAAACCCACCCTAGTGAGCCTAAAAGGATGTAAGAAATATGGCATGATGGAAATTATCAATGTGAGAAATGGTAATCATGAATCATCATTGTGAGAAATGGTAATCTATCATTCCTAAAAAATAATATGAGTGATTCTAAGTGAGGGAAAACATTACTCTCTATCATTGCCTTATATTTGTAGGAATACACCTAGATAAGGTTAGGAGACAAGGAAAATTATAATATTTAATGATCGGTGTTCATAAGGATGGATTTAACTAAGGTCTTACCATGTAACTCATAAACTGAAAAGCCAAGAGACATAATTAAAGGAACCCAAGAGTATATATAAGGAAGATAAAGCAAAGAAAAGAAATGAAAATAATGGTAGACTAAAAATAGGGATGGATGCTTGTGAGGAAGGGTAGTAGGGTGTTATAATGTAACTCAATTTAGACACCTAAATTGTTCCACTTTAGTGTCACCATTAATCTTATAACATCAACATTCATCATTTGTCACTTATCCTAGCTAATTCATTCATCAATGAAAATTAGTATTCATATCAACCTAATTACAACATAACCACCACAATAATTTAATAATTCCATATAGTCCTACTAAAATTACTCTCTAATTAATTACTAATTGTTAGTTAATTAGTCCTGAATTAATCCATGCACACATAGTTCCTAATAAAATAATAAAATAAATGTCCAACTCATCCTCCCATATAATCAACCTCATTTAAATCATTCAAAAACCTCGTTTATCAAATTTAACAACATCATTAACCATTAAAAAACCTATTTAAGCCATTTAAACCCTCATTTAACAAATTCAAACACATTCAAACAATCTCATTTAAGATATACAACTCCCTAAAAAAATCATTTAAGAAATTAAACCATTCTAACAAACATATTTAAGACATTCAAACCTATATAAAACCCCTCATTAAGACATTAAAATATCTAACAAACACATTTAAGACATTAAACTCATTAAATAACCAATAAAAAAACTAATTAATAATTTGACCACTTTCCTTAACTAATTTGTTATATTCCCAACCAATTCATTGAATGCATTTGACTAAGACATTCATCTATCATTAAAGTAATCTATAAATCCAACTCATGCATCCTTCATTGGGATCATCATGTATCATGTTGGAGTGAAAAAAATTGTAGAAATATATTAATCACTAGGCTATCAAATCAATCATTCAAGAAATAATGTTGTTAAAATGTTGTTGTAGTTATTGTACATAATCCATTGAAAAAACACACATCAAGAAATAATGAGAAAATCCAAGTTAACAAAGGACATGTATTCATTGGTAAGAGAAGGCAAGTTTATTGTTTCTCTTTCATTACTCTATTAGAGTGTTTACAAAACTAGAGTAGGAATTCTAGATTTTTTCTAAGTTTATATTGTGAACTGTAATACTTTTCATATTTCATTTTAGCACATCTGGAGGGACACTTTCTCCCTTTCATTTTTTATAACAGCCTTTCATTTGTTTTTAAAGAGTGTTTTAATTGTTTATGTTGTTTAATTAGTGTTAGCATATTTATAGTATAATTTTTTAATTATATTAGGAAAAATCTAATCCTTTTCTATCAATTTTCATTTTAATTTGTCTTCTTATATAAAACAATGATTATACACTATGAAATGGCATTTCCACCCTCGAGAATTGTGTTTTCATGATGTTAATAAGTGATTTCACCCATAGTTTTTTTTCTATTTATTTGTACGTTATTTTGTTGGAAGTAGCTAATAAGGAGGGGGGGTGAATTGGTAGAAAAAAATAATTTCCCTTTCAATCCAATTATCATTCATTCATTTTCATTCATGAACCATCATAACAAAGCATGAGAAAATAGATTAACATCAAATCAAAGAGATCACATGCAAAACAAGTATGAACACAACCATGACACATCATCTATGTGGGAAAACCTCATGGGTAATAAAAACCACTAAACCATAAAAGATGTAATAAATTCCTATAATGGAAAGATACAAATTTATACCATCTCCAACTGATCAAGGATCACCCACCCTTTAATTTAGTCTAGCACCCACTATACCTTTAACTAGCACCAACTAGAAAGGAGGATACAACCCCTTAGGAAACCAAGCACCAACTCAATCACCTCAAAAATTATATACACCTCTGATCTGATGTCTAACACACCTAATTATGGAATCCTCTTGGTTTCACTCTTCACCATTCAATCTCTCTCAAATAGCCTTTAGGGCTTACTTGCTCAATATGCCTCTTCTAGGCTCATTAGGTCCAATAACATATGTATCTACCTAAAACTACTTGATTAGATATGCATGATTGATATTATTTACTATTTTATGTTACTCAATTACTTTTACCTTTTATTTCAATTATTATCTCCTTCACTTAGCTTCTCTCTTACTCAACTAGCTCAAATAGGCCTATTAGGTCTTGCCTTTATACCACACTTCATCTAACCCATCTTAGTTGGCCAAGATTATTTACACACTTAAATAACACATAAAATAGGTATAAACATGTTAAATTGGTGATACAAAGACCCATAGGTCAGCCATTGTACTTAAGACTCAAATCCTCCATTAGGCCTAGTTGAGACCTAAAGCATATAGGCCTTCACACCCACATGTTACACTTTGGACCTCTTGAACCACCATCAGCCTTCATCAATGAATGAAACACATCAATAATACATATAATATACTCTTTATCACTCCCACATAGGTATATGCCACCTGTAAATCCAGCTCACCACTTGATCCAAGCCTTTTAGCCTACTCGCCAATTTGACCTAAAACACAAAAAAGTTGATCTTATAGAACTAAGGCATACCATTGATTTTATCAAATAACCATCTAAAAAATTGCATTAATAGGTACTAAATGACCTAAAAAACATCACAAAATTAATTTTCCAACATCAGATAGGTTCTAAAACTTTAAACTAACTCTTGTAAAGTGACCACTCAGACTAGTCATACACAATCAAAATATAGTCAAAGAATGCTGCCTTTATAAACCTAAATATATTAAAAATAAGACATATAATACCTTCTCATGAAACATTGGGACTTTTTAAAAATCTCCATACTCATTTTTTTCTTAAAATATTGACATAACACCTTTAACTTACCCTTGCAAGATGGTCACTTAGATTGCATGTAGCTTCTAACAATATAATCATATAGAAGCTCTTTTTTATCACCTTAAATGATGTTTTCATGATATAAAATAATATTTAATAGTTAATTTTTTATCTACATATCATCATAAAATTCATGTATCACTTTCTCTAATAACAATCATCAATCTAATAGATCAATTCCTCACACCTCTTTTCTCACAGTCTCCACTATTCAGGCCAGCCACTTTGAAAGCACTTTTAAGCTTGTGTATTAGCATCATTAGTACTTACCAACCAATTTAATATTAGGTATATTTCTAAAAAAACCCAAAACCATTGGATCTATCCCTACTCACCTAAAACTCTTCCCTAAACACACATTCACTCTGACTTGCTTTTTCTCACTATTATCATTGTTTATATATTTAGCGATAGGAGAAAGTGATTGACCAAAATGATTAATAAAATGAATGTTTATTGTCAAAAAACTCCATGGAATTCAATAAAAATTATTTTTATTCAATTTACATTAACTTGTATGCATTGACTTGGTCAACCCTACTTGTAGCACCAAAAACTTTAGAAACAAACACTTTTATGTACCTTCTGCTCACTACCCAAACACACCACTACCACCTAGAGATGCATAAATGAGTATTATACATGATATAATCAAAAAAATTGATCAAAAAATCCGTTCTTGGTCCTTTATATCAATTTATTTTTAATCTCTTTATTATGAGGGTTTATAAGAGGGTTTTTACTAGTATACATTCTTAATGAATTTAATAAAGCACTATACCTAAAACCACTAAAAAATAATTGTAAGACCTTATTATGTCCATGTTAAACATATCCTGAAAGGATTAGGTCACCATGAAAACTCTACATGTGCTAATGATCATCACAAACTTCTTCTCGAGTTTGAAAACGTACATTCTACATGTATAAGTGTCCTTCTAATATTGTCTCTTGCTTTCTCTTCCTCCTCAAGACCTGAAACTTGGTCAAAATTTTTGACCCAACTTATCACACCTAATTTTATTATTACATGAGATTTTTTACCTTGGAATATCATCTTGACCTTCCATTTGGACCTACTAGTCCACTATGTACATTAGGTTTAGAACCACCAATTATGCTTGATCCTTTAAGACACTTGGAAACTTATTCAAATGCTCTCACCACCTAAAAATAATGTCATACACATTCATTCCAAGATACATAGCCACCAAATTTCTTCTCCCTATCCTCAACATGCTCAACATACTAGGCTACCAATCTTATGCCACTATACAAGACTACGAAGCCTATGCTAACATGTTATTTACATACTTATCTTCTCTTCCTTGACCTTAAAAAATAAAAACATACTAGATACAACATGAAAATCCTCAAAAAATACTTACCTTAGCTCACATGAATCTAAATCTGATTACTAAATCTAATTAGCATGCCTCATTAGGCCACCTAGGGTTATATTATTAAGATCTAGATGAAGACATTCAATTAATCACACATACACTAACTAACTTGCACAACTTCAATCTCAAAATTATCAATATATAAATGACATATTCACTTTGTCATTACCTTTTACATCAATTCACACATGACATCATCCTTTGACATTAATGATAACACACTCTCCAACTAACTCCCCCTTTGTCATTAATGGCAACATCTTCTTCTCCTTCTACCTATTTTCCATTAATGACAAATGAGACATATGATCCTATAAATTTCATATACACATTCCTTTGGTCATATGACTTGACCTCTTACAAATATCGCCCTTTATCCATGCATGAATATTTAATACATTGTCAAAACACATGGCTTGGTTTGATCAAGTCATCTTACAAACTTCTCAAGGTCACTACTATAGAAAACTTATCCATATCTCTATCATGACTAGAACACCTCACATATGCTCCCACTTACATCATGCTTCTCTTGGAATATGCCAAATTCAAATAGGTCACCTCAACTATCTAGGTCTGCAAGTAACTCTTCAAACACTATCTACACACAATCAATACTCTTATAAAAACACAAATATATCTCATATCTTCATTTCGTCAACTTAAACATCTGAATCAAGCATGGATAACTTTCATATGGATCTCATAGCAATAAAAAAAATTCCCTTTATCCTCGAAAAGCTATCATGGCTTAGAAATTCTTCAAATCACTCTCATGGAACCATCTCATCTTTGAAATACAATGAAATCCATGGCATCCACAACTTTTCATCTTATAGAACTCTGAGACCTTCTTCATGATATCAAAAATATAACAACACATTTCTTCATGGATACTTTTGTAGACTCCTCTTCAAGATCACAAGAACTTTGTGATGCTATAAGACGAAAAACTACATGAACATCCTCAAGGCATATACAACATGTCAACTTAGTTTGTCAATGTTCCTTAAACTCTATAGATGAACCAACAACATTATGATAAGAAACTCAGGACATTATCATACTCAGATTATTGAACAACTTATTCAAGATATATACAATAGGATTATTGACCCTCTATGACCTTAAGGTCATCTTGATGCATCTAAAACACTACAACCTCCAAGATATTCTTTAAATTGATCAAAGAAAACAACTTTGCCTACTCACAGTCAAATTTTTATTATGATGCCACAAAACTTTTCATTTTAAGAATACTAATGATATTTTATGACATTTTCAATAAGTTAATGTAAAATCTATAGTCCTTACAAATTAAGGATAAAAAATTTACCAGGAAGATTGCTAATGGTCTCATGGATCAAACTCACCCATTCATTTGTTCTAAAACATGCACTTTAGACCCTTTCTTGAGTCAACATGACCATCTTACATAGATGATAACAACTTCCAGAAGGTACTCAAAACATTAATCACTCACCTTCATTATTTACAAGCCATAAAGACTCAAAACACTACCAATCACCCTTATGGACAACATTTAATCAATAATAGGTCTGAGAGACCTTATTCTCTTTGAGGAACTTTTGATATACTTTGACATCTTTACATATGTAAATAGAAGATTAAAAAATGCTAAAAACATTATCATATCAGCTATAGTCCTTATAACATATGAACAATATCTCGTTACCAAAATGTCGTTGGTCTTAAAAGACCAATATTCAGCTTTCATACCCATGCTTTGTCTTTGTCTTCTAAGGCATCATCTGAGCACATACAAGTGCATCATAAGCATGTAGACAACTAAAGGAAACTTTTCACAAACCTCACTTGGTGATTAATGAGCATAAAAAGTCATTAAAATGTAAATCATATCAAGAACAACCACTGTAGGATTTGTAAACATCAGACCCTCAATTCACTAAGTTTCATCTTTTGAGTTGGATCTTCACTTCAAGGATCAATCTAATCAAGAATACTACTTATACATGAACTCCAAGACCTTTAGAACACATTCTAACACTTTTAACCACCATTATTGGATACCATAAACACCATACACCTATGCAAGATACTCAAGTTTTTCAAGAACAAAAACCTTCACACATAATCCTCTTTCATGATATTTTTTATTCACAAAAACACACTCTCAAATCATCTTCAATGCATAAGAATACATAAAAAATAATTATCTACATCATACATTACTTGGATCATTATTTTAATATCATTAAACATGTTCTAATCCATTATTACTCCTCCCAAGTTCACTAGTTCAAAAACTAGTCAACTATAGTTGACTTTAACCCACATTTATTGCACCCATATGAAAGACCAAACATTTTAATTAATTTGGGGTTCATCTATACTGAGCTATGTTAAAATTTTATTCTTAACTCATCTTTATTTTACTTTATACATGGATTCTAAAATAAATTATTTTCAAACTGGTTTCCTTTGTTAAATTTGAAAATTCAAATTCCAACGGTCATATTTTCATGCAAAAATGGCTAATATGGAAACTAGTGAAATCTACTTGGGAGACCAAATTTACACCTATAATAAATTTTTCTATACATCATGTCAAGACCTAAAATTTTAAACACTTAATCTAGGCACAAATATCAACAAGCCCATGTGACCATTTTATTTGACACCTCTGCACGTGTGAATTTTTACATCATCAATTTGTTCATTCAACTTGATTTGACAAGTAGACTAGGATGACTTAGACCTTCAAAAGGTTATCCAAATGGATTATTTTCACTTCTTCAAGAACACCAAACACTTATTACAACCCATATGGTCTATTATGGTCCTTACACACCTTCTCTTTATTGAGGATCAACAAATCCTTCATTTGTAGACTTTTGTCTTTCAAGACACCTGCATATACTTGGAATCATCTTGCTAGTTGATCAAGAGAGATCCTTCAATAGGATCTATCATCCAACTTAGGTTTTATTTTAGAATTATCCTTAGTATATTCCTTTTTCTTCAACGTTGTAAGTGCTAATATGTAGACTATTATACAACCATTAACAATGATTTTCACAAAATTATCCATTACTAAAAATAAGAACATTGTCCTCATCACACCTCAAATTACTTAGCATCACCTATAGGCTATTAAGCCTCCTTCAAAGGTCCTACTTTGATACCAATTTTTAGAATTAAATACTAAGAGGAGGGGGTGAATCAGTAGACAACAATAATTTACCTTGCAATCAACTTATCATTCATTCATGAATCATCATAATAAAGCATGAGAAATTAGATTAACATCAAAGCAAAGAGATCACATGCAAATCAAGTATGAGCACGACCATGACACATCATATATGTGGGAAACCTTTATGGGGAATAAAACCTACTAAACCCTAAAATTTAGACTATATTCCTATGATGACGAGATCTAAATTTAGACCAATTCCAACTGATCAAGGATCACCCACCCCTTAATTTAGTCCTGCACCCACTAAACCTTTAGCTTGTACCAACTACAAAGGAGGCTACAACCCCCTCAGAAACAAAGCACCAACTCAATCACCTCCAAACTAATATCCACCTTGGATTTAATGATTTACACACCTGATGATGGATTCCTTTTTCTTGCACTCTTCACCCTTCAATCTCTCTCAAACAACCTCTAGGGCTTACATGCTTAATATGCATCTTTTAGGATCATTAGGTCCAATAACATATGTATCCACATAAAAATAATTGATTAGATATTCATGAATAATACTCTTTACTTTATGATGGTCCTCAATGACTTGTACCTTCTCTTTCAAAGGTTCTTTCCTTCACTTATATCCTTAGTCAACTAGCTCAAATAGACCTATTAGACCTTACCTTTATACCACACACTTCATCTAACCCATCTTGGTTAGATAAGATGATTTAAACACTTTAATCACACCTAAAATGGGTCTACACACATGATACATGGGTGAGAAAACCACTCCATAAGTCAGTTATTTTCCTTAAGACCCAGATCCTCTATTAGGCCTAGTTGAAACCTAAAGCAAATAAGCCTTCACACCCACATGTTATACTTTGGACCTGTTGTACCACATTAAAACTTCATCAATTAATGAAATACATCAATAATACCTCCAAAAAAATCTTGATCACTCCCACATAGGTCCATCCCACTTGTAACTCCAACTTACCACTTGATCCAAGCCTTTTAGCCTACTCTCCAATTAGGCCTAAAACACATAAAAGTCTATCTTATATAATTGAGGCATACAATTGAGTTGATAAAATAAAAACCTAAAAAAATTGATTTAATAGGTCCTATATCAACTAAAAAACTTCACCAAATTAATTTTCAACATCACATAGGTTCTAAGACTTCAAGCTAACTCTTGCAAAGTGACCACTCAGACTGGTCATACATAGTCAAAATATTTTCAAAGAATTTTTCCATTCCAAACCTAAATATGGGTAAAATAAGACCTCCAATACTTTATCATAAAACCTTGATACTTTTACAACATCTACATAGTCATTTTTTCTTCAAATATTGACATAACACCTTTAACTTACCCTTGTAAGATGATCACTCAGACTACCTATAGCTTCTAACAATAGTCATATAGAAGCTCTTATTTAACAACTTAAATGATGTTTTCATGACATAAAATCCTATTTAATAGGTCATTTATGATCTATAGATCACCATACAATTCATGGATCACTTTCTCTAACTATAATCTTTACTCTAAAAGACCAATTCCTCACAGCCTCCACTATTCAGATAAGCCACTTTGAAAGCACGTTTAATTTTGTGTATTAGCATCATAAAAACTTACCAACCAAGGGAATATGAGGGATAGGTCTCAAAAAATACCCCAAACCATTGGATCCATCCCTAATCACCTATAACTTTTCCCTAAACACACATTCACTCTAATTGGCTTTTTCTCACTATTATCACTATCTATAGATTTAGCTATAAGATAAAGTGATTGAAAAAAATGATTGATATAGTGACTATTTATTTTCAAACCAACTCCATGTACTTCAAGAACACATCTTGTGATTCCAATTCCATCAACTTGTATGTGTTGACTCAGTCAACCCTACTTGTAATACCAAAAACTTTAGAAATAAACACTTTTTGTACCTTCTACTCATTGCCCTAACACATAATTTCCACCTAGAAATTTCTAGAGGAGTCTTATAAATTATACAATCAACAAACTTGACCAAAAAATACATTTGGGTTCCTTTCTAGTAAGTTCTTTTCAATAACTCTACTATCAGGGTTTATAAGAGGGTTTTGACCAATATACATTCTTAACAAATGTAAAACCACTAAAAAATAATTTTAAAACCTTATTACGTACATGTGATACCTCTCCCAAAAGGCCTAGGTCACCATGAAAACTATACAAGTGCTAATGAGCATCAAAAACTTCTTCTCAAGCTTTAAAGCCTTAATTCTGCATGCACAAGTGTCCTTCCAACGTTGTTTATTACTTTCTCTTCCTCTTGAGGACTTGAAACTTGGTCAAAAATTTTGACCCACCCTATCAAACATAATTATATGCTTACATGAGCTCTGTTACTATGTACATTAGGTCTAGAAACACTAGCTATGCTTGATCCTTTAAGCCACTTGAAATCCTCTTCAAATTCTCTCACCACCTCAGAAACATGTCATACACCTTCATTCTAAGATCCATAGCTAAAAAATATATTCTCCCTAGCCTCAACATGCTTAACATACTAGGCTACCAAGCATATGTCAAGACACTATTTACATACTTATCTTCTCTTCCTTGACCTTAAACAACACCAACATGCTAGATACAACATGACAAGCCTCAAATAATACTCACCTTAGCTCATATGCATCCAAATATTAACATCATACCTCATTAGGCCACCTAGGGTTATAAAATAAGATCTAGATGAAGACCTTTAATGAATCACACATGCATTAACTAACTTGCACAACTTCAAGCTCAAACTCATCCATATATCAATGAAATCACTACTTTTTAATTACCTTTGACATCAATGTGCACATGACATAATCCTTTAACATCAATGACAATTGAATCTCCATCATATTTCTCTACAGGTCTAAGCTTTAGTGGTTTATCAATAAGCATCAACAATTTCACACTGAGCATCTGTGATTTGACACTAAGATTAAGTAGTTACACAATTAGATGATTTTTCACTATGCATCGATAGTTTTTCACTAAGTTTTGTTGAATATATTTTAAGGTATCATTCTATTTATTTTTTTTTGATAAATCTTAATTTTCTTAAACAAATGATAATTTTCATTACTAAATGATGAATTTACACTATTGAACAACAAATTTCATATGATAAATGGTGAATTTACTATATTAAATGGTGTTTTATCACCTATAGTGGCCATATTCTAGAGGCATAACTTTTTACCTTAGTATCTATTTGAGATCTCATTCATGGTAAAATTAATATATGAGAAATATGTATGCATCCATATTTAAATTTTGTTCATCCATAATGACTGATTTTTTAAAATTTATTTCTGGTATTTGTTATTTTTCATTATTATAACCCTATCTTATATGAATCATTTTTAAAATATCATATTGAAAACTAATATCTTGTGTTATTGCAACACCATTATTTAAAGTTTTCAAACTGAATTTTTTTTTCAAACATTTTTAAATTAAATATTTTTTTAATTACATTAGTATTTTTTTATCTTATGTCACTAGAAGTTGTGTGATCTCTTCTCTTGAACCATAAGGTAATGTATAGAGTCAAAAAGAACCTAGTGACTCATTTATCCCAAGGATAAAATTTTGTATGCACTTTCCTCATGCCATAAGGCAATCTTGGGAACCAAAAATAGTTCAATCCTTTTTTTTATTATTATTATGGGTTATAGTGACCTTAAATTTTACCATCAAGCATTAGGCCAAAGTTCATGTTACTAAGGGATTTATAAATTCCTTGGTAATATGTTTTCAATGGCTAAGTGGTAACCTATTTTACCAACACCATGATGTGAGGTGGTTTCATCCACCAATACCTAAGGTTTCATCCTAATTTAACAAATTTATAATCTTAACTAGTAAGTGGTAGACCTAACATCCTATATTAGTTCTTCAAAATCAAGACCTTCATCAACTAATCAATCCCATAAAAATCAAATACCCAATCACAAATCTAATACAAATTAGGCCCTTGAGCTATCAATCAACCTCTTACATTTTTATCGACTTTGGAAAAAAAATCATGAACAATAATCCCAAAATTAAAAATCATCCAAACAATATCCAAATAAACCATCATAACTATCCAATAATCAAAATCAATAATCCAATCCCAATATATCCCCTTGAGCCATATAATTACTAATTTATTCTACCAAACTATTCTAACAATCAAAGATGCACCAATCAATAATCCAATCAACAATCTAATGTCAATCATGCCTCTGAGCCTACAAAGCCAAAATTATCCTACCTCTATCTTAAAACCAATCTAATCATAAATCAAATAATAAATAATCCAACAAACAAACCAATCAACCATTAATCCCCCATACCAATTAGGGTCATAAATCATAAGATCTAAATTAATCCAACCCCATCAACACTTCAATCCCAAATAGTGTTTTACCTCTAATAAAGATAAAAAATAAAAATAACACTTTATTTGATTGACAGAAATTATGATTTATCCATATTTATCAAAATTTGAGTGATTAAAAATCCTAAAATCAATACTCACATAATCCACAACATAATCAATAATCCAATCAAAAAATTCCCAATCATTATCCTACCAATCAAGCCCTTGAGACACATCAATCAAAATATGAACAATCAAACATCAATCTATCCCTAAAACCATAACAAACAAATGATATTCCATCCCTTGAGCCCAAAAAATCCTATACCAATATGACCCCTAAGCCAAAATACACCAATCTTAATCTAACCCATTAGATACAATAATAAAACAAAAATTAGGCCCTGATCCACATAAATCCAACTATGTCCTACCATCACCCATCCAAATGATTTCATCTAATAAAGATAAAAGTGAATTCATGTCCAAAAATTTTCAATTAAGGATATGCCAATCTCACTTCTAAAATCATTATCAAATTCCTTCAAACCCAAATCAAGGTCAAACCATCCAATCCAATTATAAATAAATATCCCAATCCCAAATTCTTTTTAGACACCTTCCTTTAATTAAATAACCTATCTTAACTAAAATGTCCTAATATCCATTATCCCATCCTATAATCTCCCCTTTCACATCAAAGCCTCCATCACCCAGCATGACACACTTCAAGTCAAGATGGTACTTGTATATAACAAAAACCAAAATTCCTTTCATAAAGACAAGCCCACCATGAAAAAGAAAATATAACCAACATCATATCAATTTGACACCACATCTTTTATCAAATATGGCCTTGTCATAGATGAGAAAATAAAAATCTACAATGATTCCTTCCTATATTAAAATAACTTGGAATCTTATTTCAAAATCATGAACTATCCTATAAAAAATTAAATTATGTAAAATCATGAATTCTAAATGTAGAGAACTTAGAATTCATGAATATGGAATCATTGAGACTATCTAGATACTTATAAATAAATAACTTCATTTCATATACTAAAAATCACTTGCAAACCAATGTTAAGATGTTAGTGATACTTCTACAATTTATCAGGAAGTTTCATATAATATAGAGACATTTTACACTCCTATATTCTATGAGGACTTTATTTCCAATAATCCTTCCAACAAAATTAGTATAACCATCATCCACCTTAACTTTTAATATCCTAAACCCATAATTTTTTTCTAAAAAAATCATGAATCACTTGAACTCTTTCAAAACAAGGAAGCTATTATAGAGTTCATGAAAATTTGAGATGACATCCTACCAAAATATCAACAAAAAGGATTTGAAATAAATCTACACACATCAAATTATTTTTATGATCAAGAAGATTTCCTTAATCAAAATAAATCTAAAAATTCAAAAAAAAAAAAAAAAGTACCATAGTGAAAACCTCCTTGAGGAACTAGTGGTCCACAAACATAAAATTCATAGAAACTAAGTAGAGTCTATTAGTGAATACCTTTTTAAGGAATCAATGGATGAATAAAAATTTTTCCCTTATGTTGGCATAATTACAATAGGCCATATATCAATTTTCAAAAGCACCATCAAATTATAATAAAATATTAATATCATCCAATGTAGTCATATAAAGTGTCAAAATTGGTAGCTTGAGTGTGGCTTGTGACACCCAACCCATAGGTATTTCTTTCATGCTCTCATGACCATTCTATACACCTTTTTACCTATTCCCAATCATCCTAAGATTTCCAAATGGTCATTCCACATCAGCCAAGTAGCATTTCCTAGGCCAATCTTATACCCCTAGGTCCCGCACCTATAGGATAGGAGCAACCAACTTGGAATATATCACTAGACCTTAGGGTGTTCTATTTTGATGTTCCTATCCAATTACATTTTGATCTCTAACTAATTATTTCCTTTCCCTATCCTTCATCTTGTAGGCCTAGCATAAATACATTCAACCCATGACCAATAGATATCTCTACAAGCCCATTCAAAGTTCATCTAGAAGGAGGTTGGAAAATATTACAAAGACAACAAGAATAAAAGTAAAACCATTGTGGAAAATTTCCCTATTCTTTGCATACAACCATCTAATATAACAACTAGCATATCCAAATCTTCACATCAGTCCCTAACAACCTCAATCACACCTAGTTTAGCATTTTTTCATCTGCTTTACATTATTTCACAAAGAAAATTAAGTGGGAGAACTACATATGTATTGATCCCTCTTTAGAGTATTGGTATGTAGGTAGTGTTCCCACACAAGGGGCGTAGATACATGTTCACTACATATTACACACACTATCCCCCTTTCTTTCTTAAGTTTTATCAAAGCACAATGAAGTCTAGGGTTGGAAGATTAAATTAGCTCTATAAAGAGTTTGATAGAGTTTCAATAGTCAAGATTTCATAGGTAGGCTCACATAAGGACATCGAACAAAATCTAGAAAATTTAGGTCTTTGTGAGTAGTTTGGATAATAGCAGCAGAAGAGGACAATAACATTAGACTCTAGGGTGTCCTATTTTGGTGCTCCTATCCTTTTTAAAAATGAAATCTAAATCCTAATTTGTAACACTGTCCCAATCCTACATATCCAATATCAGACCCTGTAATAGTTGTTTCAATTTGTTTTAAGCTAAGTCTTATTTTCTACATATTTATTGCTATTTATAAAAAGGTTAAAAATACAAATAAATTATATAAATTAGTGGTTAAATTATTTCAATATTATTTAATAATTTAGTCAACTTAGACCCTTAACTAAATTAAGAATAAGAATCCAATATTCCTAAAATAGTTAAATCATTTAGTGAACCCAACTTACTTCATTTGCACATAAAAACTTAGAAACCCTAAGGTAAATTCCTTACTAATTTTTCCAATATTTTTTTGATTTTTCCTAAATATATTAAATAAAAAATTCACATTTAATTTTTAAATTTACCTTAGTAATTTTGAAAATAATTTATATTAAACCCTAGTTGAATTTACTAGGTCCTTTTATGCGCAAAAACCTTAGAGACCTTAGGGAAAATTTATTGCTAATTTTAGAAATTATTTTCTATTTTTTTACCTACATATTTAAATAAAAAAATCACATTAATTTTTAAAATTCCATAGTAATTTTTAGAATATCATTTTATTCCAAACCCTAGTTGCATAAACTAGGTCCCTTTAAATCAAAAAATTTCTGATTTTTTTACCTACATATTTAAATAAAAAATTCACATTAATTTTTAAAATTCCATAGTAATTTTTAAAAAATCATTTTCTTCAAAACCCTAGTTTCATATACTAGGTCCCATTGCTTTTGAGGTATCACCTTACATAAATATGAGCTTCGTATCCTTTTTTATGTATATTCTAGTTCATTGTTTAGATTATATTTATTTAAACTGCACTTTAATTTTTCAAGTTGTTTTCCTTATGCTATATAAGATAAATGTATATCTTCCTTTGAGATGAAGTACAAGACTTAATGGTAATCCTATCGAATTCACCTAGATTCCTTCAACCTAACCATATACCATGGATAAACAACCAACTCAACTTCTTGCTATAGATCCTACACATCCAAATTACATCGATTTCCATGAGGATAATTTTAACAATGAGTAGTATGAGAATAATAATGATGATACAAAAACTAATGTTCATTACCCACCACATCAGGTTATTGATCCACTTCCACATATTTTTGATAATTATGTTATCCTCAACAAAGACTTGATTCTACAAAGTTTTAGAAAAAGACTCAGGGAACAACCCCAAGACCATACTCTTATCTTAAAATCTATCATGGAAATTAAAAAGGATAAGTTGAGTTTTCCATTCCTATAGAGTAACCAATTACAAATGACACTATAGGTGCAACTATGTCTCAACAACCCCCTATAGCAACCCAACCTTCCTATGAGGCACCATTAGTTATGACAAGTACATCTTTATCTCTTGATGTGGCATCCCTTGTGTAAGAGATAAAATAAATTTTATCTAAGGTGTTACATCTTGAGAAAGGTGCTGCTAGAACAATGGAGGCTTTGGATTCTTTTTCTCTACTACATACACCATTGGCACATCATATTGCTTCAACACCCTTGTTACTAGGTTTTATTCAACCCAAAATCACTCTATACGATGGCAAGGGTGATCCAAAGACACATTTGAGAGCTTTTCATGCAACATGCTTGGACTATGTGCCAAATGAATGGCTACTAACCAAGTTATTCGATGGAGTCTAAATGATTATGCTTTTACAATGGTTCTATAGTCTAATGAATCATTTGGTCAATGCATTCAATCCTTTAGCCAACATGTTCTTAGCTCATTTCATCATTAACATTAGTGATAAGGTTTTCTATGCCCAAGTTGTACAATAGAAACAAAGATCAAATGAGCATCTCAAAGATTATGTTCTTCGATATAAGACTATCTTGGCTAAGATGACTAGCCTCATGGCCGATCAAGAGTTACAAGATCTCTTCAAACATAGTCTTCTACCATCTTTTCATGAATCAATAATGTTCAAAAGATTCTCTTCCTTCACTAAGTTATGTCATATACTAAAGGAAAGGGAAGTCAAATTAATTTCAATGGGAAAACTCAAGTACACAAGTATATCAAAAATAACAAACAAGAGTAACATCAAAGTCCCATACAAAGTCAAGGTCAATGATAAAAAAATATAAAGTCAACCTATATTAAATGTGGCTTTACATCCCCCTCAATTAGTGGTTTTATCAACACCTCCTTAGCGAACCTAACCAGTCTACCAATTTCTCTTGCTAGAGTTTTACAGTAGCTTTCAGAATGTAATATCATATCTCTCCCTCCTATTCAAGAAATTGATCCAAAAAAGCCTCTTCCATGGGGATATTATTAGAATGCATTTTATTACTTTCATAGGGCAATAGGACACACACAAAAAAGATGCATCAATTTGAAACACAAGATATAAGACTTGATAGATGGAAATCTTATTGATCTTGGCACTCCAGTTGAGCCTCTACAAGCAAAGAAAACACAAGACAAGGCTCTAATTTTTTGCTCAGATCCTTTTCCACAACATTCTAAACATGAGATAGGTGACACATCAGGTGTTCACAATGCATATCATGCACATCAACCACCAGCTACATATAGGGCACATTTAATTGAGTCACATCCTTTTAGTAACATGATTGGTGTGTACAATTCTAGAGTTCTAGCTAGACCTTTGATCTCCTTCTTAGAGCAAGAGATAGTTGAGGATGATTTAGATTATCATGCACTATTTATCAGAGCTTACATTCATAATCATCTCATTCATAGTGTTCTCATAGATAATGGATCCAACATGAACATATGCACTATAACATTATTTCAACATTTGGGACATTCAGAGCAGGATATTAGCTCAAAGAACATAGTTATCAGTGGATTTAGTGGGCACATATAGAGTTCATTAGGTGAGATTATAATTCCTTTATAGGTTGGTCCAACATATGTGGCCACAACATTTACTATTTTTTTGAGTGTAGGAGTTTTTAATATGTTACTCAATTGACCATGGATTATAAAACTTTAAGCAATACCTTTCATAGTTCACAGATGCATGAAATTCATTCACACTAGTTAGGTTGTTATAGTTGGTGGAGTTCCATATGAGTTACCACTCCCCACTTTAAAGGCATCTTCTGCTTTATAGTCACTAGTTTTAGCTTCTCCACTTGTTACAGTTCTTCCTCTAGTTTAGATTTAGACATAGTTGAGGCCTCCATTGCCATGATAGAGAGTTCATACACTTCCATAGAGGCCTCTTTTAGAGCAACCACAATTTTAAGATTCTATATAATTTCTAGCTACAATGTTCACACCCAAGATAGTATCATTGAGGTCTTATGCCTCTACACATACAACACATGTTCAAATAAATTATCTTACTACCATATGGGTCCCTAAGATCCCTATAATTGCATCCACTTCTTAGAGTTACAAGGGGACCCCATAGTCAGTTTCCACTATAGATATTTTAGAGCATTTACATTATACATAGCTTTTAGATCCATAGTCTCAGCCCTTCCATTGGGCTTCATGATCATGTATGATCCCTCTCCTTGACATAAGACATAATGATAGGGAGTATCTCATGATACTCATCGATTAGTATCATTTCTTCTCAATCTTGATTGGACATAGTTTCTTTTTTCTTACTTGTATATAGTTTCTTTTTTACTTACTTGTATATAGTTTCTCAGTATTTCTTGTACATAGTCTCTTTATGATTGATTATACATAGCTTATTCCATAAAATATCAAAAACATTCAAATATTTCAAAAATACCTAAAAATTCAAATATATCAAAAAAAACATTCAAATATATCAAAAATCCAAAAATATTTAAATAATTCAAAACACAAAAACATTTCAATTATATGCATTATCCATGCTTTACATTTATACTACCATGATAGACTTAAATTTACTATTCTATGATATTATTTGTTAATTTATCTACATTATCATGCTTTACTTGATCTTCTTTGAGTGTGTGCAGTGAGTTCTAGATCCTTGATTGCTTCACTATGCCCATTGAAGGGCATCCTACTCCATATATTTGAGACCCATATCAATATATCTACCCATTGGGGGTATCTTCTACATGACTACACCATCCAAGTTATGTCTTTCCTACACCACAAACTCTAGTCATCATGTTGATGTACATTACTTACTAGCGTACACAAATTACTCTATCAACACTCACTAATATATAACACTTGTTTATTTCTTAGCATATACCTAGTCTTGTACTATATGTCTTGCATACTTTCACTTTTTCCCTTGATTATTTAGATTAAATTGTATTTCTAGTATTTACATGTTTTCCTTTCTTTTTTTGTGTAGCTATATGTGATTCAATTTCTCCATTCCTATTTTTTTCTTTTATATGTGCCTTAGGACATTTACCAATGTCCTTTACTTGTACTTTTCTATGTTCTTGTGGCCCTTGTGCTAACCTTGCTTGTTTCAATTGTTTATGTATGTGGAATTTGAACATGACTTGTATGCTTGATTCCTAGTTTGAGTGACATGTGCCCATGTCCCTTGTTTTCTTGGCCCCTTGGCCACTCTTGTATGCTTCTTTCTTCTTACCTTGCATGCTTGTTGATTATTTTCTTCTCAATTGTTTTCAATGCCATGATCCACATCATGCATTACTCTTACTTTATTGGATTCCATGATGGACATCATGATCTATCCTTACTTGACAACTAACCAAACTTTTAGTTCTAGTTCATTATATTGAACATGTTACTACATTGTTATATCTATTTAGGCATACCCCTGTTGATCTAACAATATCTCATACAACCCATGCTATATCTTGAGACATATTTTTGAATATCATTGCTATATCATGTACTTCACATCATAACATACTTGAATGACTCTTTTTTTAAGGGAAATCATTGTAGGGTCTTCATTCCTACTCTCAGAAGAGGGGGCAACAAACATAGGTTTTATCACAGAGATCAAAGCTCCTACCAGTCAAAAAATTAGTTTTCAAAACACTTAGAACAACAACTAGTGTTTAAACCAAGAAAAATAGA
Organism: Torreya grandis; assembly: GCA_037957365.1. Classification (NCBI taxonomy): domain Eukaryota; kingdom Viridiplantae; phylum Streptophyta; class Pinopsida; order Cupressales; family Taxaceae; genus Torreya; species Torreya grandis. The sequence goes on along the minus strand of JARHVA010002492.1, from coordinate 205,924 downwards.
CTAGATAGATAGTGATAATTATAGAACAATCTTTAGAATAAACATAGGATAAGAGTGTGAAGTTTGGAATACAACACCTAACAGTATAGTTTCTTATTTTGGCACTCCTATCTAAATAGCAAAAAAATAGATTTTCTAAAAGTAAATAACAAGGTAAGACTAATTACAGTTCTATGAGAAACAATTCAATTCAGAATCAGTAGTTTCAATATAATTTTTCTTAGAGAATATAGATATAGGGGGCATCATGTGTGGTATGATGGATCTCACTTCCAATTTTATATACGATAGTTGGTATAAATTCTAGATTAGAATCCATTTTACATACACTAGTGATTGGGGGCAAAGTGTGTAACACTTTTGCTTTCTCTTCTTTACAATTTATGGAATTACCTAGGTATTATTATTATTTACATGCGTTATTCCATATGTATGTGGTTGGTATCATTCCCAGGTGGCTTCCACATAATATTATTGCCCAATTTTGGATTGGATTTCATATGAGCCTAATCTCCACTTTTTTGAGTGGTCAAGAGTGGCCTAGTTTCTAGCACACATTCAACTATCCACACCACATTATCAGATTACAAACACATTCATACTAGTATTAGTTCATAGCTTTACTTCATGGGGTAATGATGGAGCCAAAGGACTAGCTAGTCTTTATATTCTTAAACCACCTACTCAGAGGGATTGGATACATAGTTCAAATATCAATCAATACATGCATGATCACATAACTTCACTTAGTGGGTGATGATGGATCTAAAGGGCCAACCTTTGTATTCATGATCCACTATGGGGGAATTGAGCACTTAGCTCCATTCTTGATATTACTCTTAGTACAATATCATTTTAGCACACACTCAACATAACTCAGTATCACAATAGGTTTTATATTGATTTGCATACCTAGTGAGGTGTATTCATTCCTTTCTCTTCATCTCTCTTTTACCTAGATTTTTGAATGTTTTTAAATTAGACTTAGCATGTCTAGTAAGAATTGATCTACTCCTAATTTTATTTTGTATATTTACACTTCATGATGTGCTCTCTCTATGCACACCCAACATCACATAGCTTCATAAGCTTCACTCTTACAGCTAAGTTCAAGTATGCTTTCTAATTTTCCTTTATCCTAGTATTTTGATTTGTTGTATCACTAGAATAAAGTGGGGGGGCAAATGTTGTCATATAAAATGTCAAAATTGGTAGCTTGAGTGTGGCTTGTGACACCTAACCCATAGGTATTTCTTGTATGCTCTTATGACCCTTCTATACACATTTTTATTTATTCCCATTCATCCCAAACTTTCCAAATGATCATTCCACCTTATCCAGGCAAAATTTCCCAAGCCAATCTTATCCCCTAGGTCTCACACCTATAGGATAGGAGTGCCCAAATTGGACTATAGCATCAAACCCTAACGTGTCATATTTCAACACTCTTATCTAATTTCATTTTGAGATCCAATGGTTATTTCCTTATATTTACTATCCTTCATCTTGTTGGCCTAGTGCAAATACATTTGACCCATGACCAATAGATCTCTATAAAATTCCATTCAAAGTTCATTTAGAAGGAGGTTATAAAATATTACAAAACAAGCAATAATACAAGCAAAATGATTCAGGCAAATTTCCCTATTATTTGCATACAACCATCTAATATAGTTAAAATCATATCCAAATCCTCACACCAGCCCCTAGCCACCTCAACCATGCCCAATTTTAGATACAATAGTTGGTATAAATTCTAAATCAAAATCCATGTTACATACACTAGTGATTGGGGGCAAATTGTGTAGCACTTTTTCTTTCTCTTCTTTACAATTTATGGCATTACCTAGGAATTCTTACTAGTTTCATTCCTTATCCATCTGTAGGTGGTTGGTATCATTCCTGGGTGGCTTCCACATAATCTTATTACCCTAGTTTGGAGAGAATTTCATATGAGCCTAATCTCCACTTTTTTGAGTGGTCAAGAGTGGCCTAGTTTATAGCACACATTCAACTATCCACACCACATTGTCAAAATACATAACATTCATGGGATTTAGGAGCCATATCATATAACACACATTCATACTAGTATTATTTCATAGATTTAATTCATGGGGTAATGATGGAGCCAAAGGACTAGCTAGTCTTTGTATTCTTGAGCCACCTACTTAGAGGGATTGGATACATAGTCCAAACATCAATCAATACATGCATGATCACACAACTTCACTTAGTGGGTGATGATGGATCTAAAGGGCCAACCTTTGTATTCTTGATCCACTTTGGGGGAATTGAGCACTTAGCTCCATTCATGATATTAGTCTTGGTACAATATTATTTTAGCACACACTCAACATCACTCATCATCACAATAGGTTTTGTATTCATTTGCATACTCGGTCAGGTGTATTCATTCCTTTCTCTTCTTCTCTCTTTTAACTAGATTTTTGTATGTTTTTAATTTAGACATATCATGTCTAGTAAGAACTGATCTACTCCTAATTTTAATTTATAGATTTACACTTCATGATGTGCTCTCTCTATGCACACCCAACATCACATAGCTTCATAAGCTTCAATCTTACAGGTAAGTTCAAGTATGATTTCTACTTTTCCTTTATCCTAGTATTTCACTTTGTTGTATCACTAGAATAAATGGGGGGCAAATGTTGTCATATAAATTATCAAAATTGGTAGCTTGAGTGTAGCTTGTGACACCTAACCCATAGGTATTTCTTGCATGCTCTCATGACCCTTCTATACACATTTTTATTTATTCCCAGTCATCCCAAACTTTTCAAATGATCATTCCACCTTAGCTAGGTAGCATTTCCCAAAATAATCCTATCCCCCAGGTCTTACACCTATAGGAAAAGAGTGCCCAAATTATACTATAGCATCAGACCCTAGGGTATCCTATTTGGCACTCCTATCTAATTTCATTTTGAGATCCAATGGTTATTTCCTTCTGGTTACTATCCTTCATCTTGTCATCCTAGTGAAAATACATACGACCCATGACCAATAGATCTCTATAAAAGTCCATTCAAAGTTCATTTAGAAGGAGGTTGGAAAATATTACAAAACAAGTAAGAATAAAAGCAAAACCATTGAGGCATATTTACCTATCATTTGCATACAACCATATAATATAGCTAAAATCATATCAAAATCCTCACACCATTCCCTAGCCACCTCAACCACAACCAGTTTAGCATTTTTACATTTACATTACACTGTTGCACAAAACACATTAAGTGGGAGAACTACATATGGCTTGATCCCTCTTTAGAGTATTGATATGTAGGCAACATACCCACACAAGGGGTGTGTATACATGTTCAATGCATCTTACACACACTAAGCCCCCCATCTTTCTTGAATTTTATCAAAGCATAATGAACTCTAAGGTTTGAATATTAAATCATCTCTACAAGGATTTCTATAGACTTTCAGTAGTCAATATTTCACAGACAGGCTCACACAAAGACAAAAAACAAAATTCAAAAAAATTAGGTATCTATAAATAGTTTAGACAACAACGGTAGTAAAGGACAATATCATCTAACTCTACGGTGTCCTACTTTGGTGCTCCTATCCTTTCACAAAAAAATAATAGATCCTAATTTATGACACTGTCCCAGTCCTGCACAACCAATATTAGACCCTATAACAACCATTTCAATTCATTTTAAGCTAAGTCTTATTTTATCCATATTTATTACTATTTATAAAAAGGTTAAAAATATAAATAAATTATACAAATTAGTGGTTAAATTATTTCAATATTATTTACTGATTTAGTCAACCCAAACCCTTCACTAAATTAGGAATAAGACTCAAATATTCCCAAAATAGTTAAATCATATAACTTGTGGCTACTCTCATTCTTATGGAATGTCATATTGTTGGTCCCACTTCCCCTTACATATCCTCTTACCTCTATAACCCCAACCTCATTCTAAATCCCTCACACAATCAACACGATGAATACTTAATACAAAGTACCTCTTAGTTCACCATCTTTGGTAACACCCTTTAACATATGGATTATAATGGAACCTTGTCCATATTTTTATATGAAACTAAACCAACAATAAAGGAAGTTCATAATAACATTAATGAACACATGTTAGTGAAATGATATTTGTAAGGCATCTACATAGAATAGATATTAGAAAAAGATAAAAAGGGTCAGTATCATGCATCCCAAATGCATCCATAGTTCAGATACCATTTAAACCTTATATATATATATATATATATATATATATATATATATATATATATATATATATAAGATAAAAACCATTTTAAGATGAAAACTATTGTTTATGGTACCTTTCCCATTTGTTTCTCCTAAAAATTTGACTACAACAATATTGAATATAACCAAACTTAAATTTAAGATGATGTAAATACACACACACACACACAAAAAAAAAAAGAAAAAAAAAATGCCTTTCTTATCCACTACCATAATTTATTTATCACTCTCATGCCACTAGTAAAGAGTTCAAAGAGTTCCAAGGTCTATCCTTGAACACTAAAGATTTATTTGCTAGCTTGTGCCCATGATATCATGTCAAGATGTTAAGTTGGTCATCAAATTTATCCCAATTCATTTTTGATGTAATCATGTGTCATGTGGCTACTTCATTTATGCTCAATCTTATCCCACTAGGATATGGTCAAACCACTTGTTGTGATAATAAGTCCCTAGGTCCAAATTTAACTGACAAGCCACTCGACTTTCAATTTTTGGGATGCTTCCACTTGTTAACCTCATATGCCCTTAAAACCTTGGAAGATTTATGGGATTAGAACCTAATGGTTTAAGCCTCCCAAGGTTTTAAACTATATAACTCTACCACTTGGAAGCCTCTTGGGTCCTTAGAACCTCAGAGGTAATAGGGGATCAACCCTAATGGTTTAATCCTTCCAATGTTCTGAACTCTCAAATGTTTCCACTTTATATTTTATTAAGACCTTAGAGGTACTAGTGGATTAACTACCTTGTTTCATTTCCAAACTATTAGGATGATGCCACATGGCATCATCTGACCAAATTTTCAAAAATAAAAAATGGCTATGACAAAAACTAACAAAAAAATCCCAAAGCAATAAATAACTAAGGCAAGAAATAAATACAAGAATTAATCATCATGGTAGTTAGAATATGGCAAGAAACCATCTATAAAAATAGTATTCGACTAAGGTAGGATCTAATTAAAATTGAAAATAGAAAATGGCTAAAGAATGAATAAAATATTAGAATATTTGACTTAGAAAATTGACTAAGGCATGAGCCAAAGAAAAATAAGAGGATGAATTGACAAATGAAAATAGGCCAAGTGAAGACTAAACATTCCTATTAGTGTATGCTACCATTAACACATCCAAAACTAATCCAATTAAGGAGGCATTGAGGCCTACATCAATCCACACTAAATAATACTCCCATTGGTTTAGTTGACTAACAAATAGCTAGGTAATATCGATGTAGCAAAACATCTCTTAAGGGGTTGTTCCATTATGTGAGACAATAGTATATTCCTTAGAACATAAAATTTTAACATTAGCCTATAGATCCATTTTGTTACATCATAGAGAAGAGACCAATGATTAATTTATCAAAATTAAAAACACATGATTGAGGTTTGGCCCTCTAAACTCTCTTATTTCATTTGATTAATACTTTCAAGGCTAACCTCAGTCAAACCTAAAGGTTTAAATGCCTTATTATTTCCAAACGATATATTCCAACTCTATTACAATTCTATTTTATATTATTATTTAGTATTATTATAGGAAAAGTCTACAATAGATAGCTTACTCAATACTTTACTTAAGGAATTCTTCCCCAAGACATATCTTTACTAGAATAACATCACTATTCATATTATATAGTCAAGCGATATTATTATTCCCAAAAAAATCACAAATCAATTTTATTTGATTTTTAGTCATATGTGGATAGACATAGTCCATTAAGATAAATCACAATAGAATATATGAAGTGGTACAATGTGTATTCAATAGGCTAATCTTATCAAATATTTAAGTAAGTCAATCATGTTGTCATTTTATTAGTAAATCCATATAGGCTACGTATCTTCCCTTACATAAGGAATCCTTAAAAAGGATCTACATATAGATTATACACCATTTTATTACATCTTAGTTTACAAAGAGGTTTCAACAAGTAGATAATAGAACTCTTCACCCATAGTTGGGTCATTACACAAATGATTATCTTTCACAAGATTATTAAAATCAGGTTATATTATATTAAAATTATCATTGCATGGGATTTCATCCTTCTATCACATAAGAATGAGGTACATTTATTGGCTTAATTTCATAAAATAAGAACAATTAGTCTTTAATAATGGTCCTTTTTTGCTCCAATCAACTACAAGCCATTTGAAGGAGGGTTCACCTCCCAACCTCTTTCCATCATTAAGCTATTACTATAGGCACCCCCAAGCTCAAGATTTCTAGCTTCATGCATTTTTACATCATAGTAAAGGCATGTAAGGGTATCTAAGTAAGATTACCATAACACAAAGTAATGATTGTGAATTGACCTATAGTCTTATTCCTAGTTCTTACCCTAGGAGACTCTCAATCCCAAATAAAAATCATATAATCATCCCAATGATAATTTAAATGAATCTAAACATTCATAAATATAGAAACCATTAGGTAAGATTTCATAGTAGAAATATGGCCCACCATTTAATTGGATAGTAAGGGGATACCTCAATCAATTAATTTCATCCATTAGTCATGGGAAGGTTAATCAATCTTCCTCCATGGCCAACATAAGAGAGATTAACAATCTACGACCATGAAATTCATGGGAGGGTTAAAAAATATACCACCATTCCTAGCATGGGATGGATTAATAATCTACCACCATGATAATTCTACCCACAAATAACCACTATATAGTGTCACAATAACATTAAGACATTCAATCCAAAAACTTGGATCATTCCAGTCAATAAAATAAAAAACACAACTTCTCCAAGGCCCTTAAGTGGGAAAATAAATACATGGTGTCTAATGCACATCGATGGAAAAGATAATAAAATAGGCAAAATAAAACAAAAGGGTTCTCCATAAAGCAAGAGATCAAACATAAGAAACATAACTGATTTCATTCCATGGAAATAAGTGGTTAAACAAGTTAATAGGAAGACCACCTATTGTCTCAAAGACCTCATTGATGCTATCCTCTAGTTTTTAAAGGATAAATTATCTTAATATTATCTTCCTATTTTTTCCCTTCCTCGTTTTTATCTCTTATACTCAACATATTCTATCCCAAGTTGGCCAAAAAGTTCCCATAATGGAGAGCTCAACTTGTACATATAAACATCCTAGAATTTTCCAACCACCCTCTACTCACCAGATTATACCTCATTAAATGAAATTATTTCCTATATGAATAATAGCATATGGTGGTGTTGTTAGGAGTTTTTGGTTACTTCCTATAATCACTCACATATTTTTTACTTGTTTCAAGACTTAGGAAATATATGGAAAGATCTACCAATCAACCACTAGACATTCATAGACATTGGTCTACTTAGTTGCAAGATCTTAAGGCAAGGAGACAAAATTTTTTGCCAAACAAAGTAAATGTTGGCCACCTAAATAACATGCTAAGTCAAAAAAAAAAGAGAGTATCATAAAGACAACCCACATAAAAGGATGGGTTTAAAAAGTGTTTAAGGTTTGAGTTAAGGATGTTTAGTGATATAACCATGCTTAGCATAGTCTCTTTCCTTTATTATCCTTTCCCTATTCTTTCACACTCAATGGACCCATAAAATTACTATAACATAATATATAAAGCTACAAATTTAATCAAAATAGGATCACTCAATTAATTATCAATATCTAACATACCAAGGAATATAATATTCACATAGAATCATACACATGCATTTGCAAATTTACATGCTTAAGAGTAATGATTAAAACATTATTAAGTCAACATATCACATGGACATAATTAAATTACATATTGAAATATCAAATAAAGGAAATTCAAGCATAATACTTTCATAAGTAATTAATTAATACATGATTGATGATAAGTATTTCTCATGGTTCCCAACACATGATAAGTCTTCATAAAAATATTTATACACCTAAGCTAGACATGACTAATGACATAAATCCTAAATCAAAGTCATATTATCAATAATATCATAGTCATAAAATTCCAAATATGAACACTATCCAAAATAGGGGCCTTACATCCCCCTCAAATTATACAAACTTCCTCCTAGAAGTCATTAAATGAGGTGAGGGTATAGAACCATAAATGGTGTAACATTTATCCAAGTAGTTTCTGATTCATTGTATTTATCCCATTGGACCCTGACTTGGTATATCTCTCTACGTCAAAGGGAAAACATCCTATGCATTATAATCCTCATGAGATCCAAAACTAAAGCTCCATTGGTGTCTACCTACAAGGCCATCAGATCCAATATATGTATAATTTTAGGTACATATAGGTGAAAAAATGACACATGGAATACATTGTGAACATGAGATAGATTGGGTGGAAAAACTAGTCAATAGGATACTGGGCCAATCATATCCAAGATCTTGAATGGACCTACAAATTGAGGTGAAAACTTCAAACCTTTTACATAATGGATGCACATCTTATTATTTTTTACTCTAAATAATACTTTATCACCAATATTAAAATCTTGATCAGTCCTCTTTCTATCCACATATTTATTTTACCAATCCCTATAAGTATCAAAGTTTTGTTGAATCTTAACTACTTACCACTCCATGTCCTATAATAGAGTAGGTCTAATTGAAAATCTATCCTCTATTCAGTCCCAACTCAGTGGGGTTATATAGGATCTACCATATAAATTATATAAAGGTGCCATCTTGATTAAACTATGATAGTTATTTTTTAGGCAAATTCAATAGGATACAAATAATTATCTAAATGAGACTGTTGGTACATAACATGTTATGAATAATGTCCTCAATAACATAATTTACTCTCTCAATATATCCATCTATCTCAAGATGGTAGGCAATATTGAAATTGATCTATATGCCTAATGCCTTCTATAAATAAGTTGATAAATTAGAAGTGTACATTGGATCTCTATCCAAGATAATCTTATGGGGAATCCTATGCAATTGAATAATGTGATCCAAAAATACTCTTGTCACTGAAGTAGAAATATAGGTAGTATTTATGTGGGGAAAGTGAGATACTTTGGTTGACTTATCCATAGTGTCCATGATCATATGATGATGATAGGATGAGTTATGCAATCCTACAATGAAAATCATGGAGATAGTATCCCATTTCCATTTTGGGATCATGAGGATTTAATAATATTATTAGATGCTAATGATTATACTTGACCTATTAGAATTATAAACAATGGGATACAAATTTATAAACATCACACCTCAAATCGTCTCAATGATATAATTGTTTTATCTCTGCATGCATATTTTTAACCCTAGGGTGTGATTGGTAAGGAGCTCTATGTGACTTAAACAAAACCATCTTGCATAAACCACCCATTGTAGGGATATAGATGCACCATTTATGGTGAAAAAATCCACATGTATCAATATAATAACCTTCCATTCTACCTCTTAGATTCAAACCATAATCCAATAATTTTCTCACTTCCTTATAGAGATTGTCCTTTGAAAGTTGTTCCAAAATATGGCTTCTCAAGTCTATATGTAAATTCATTGTTGTTATATCATGAAACCTCCTATTTAAGGCATTATAAACCATATTTTCCTTCCCTTTGATATACGAAATATTTCAGTACTATTTACATATTAGTTATATCCAATGACTTTGATGATAATTGAGGTTAGTCTGATTAAATGGGTGCTACAAACTCAAGTGGTTTGTCATTAGAACAAAGTGGAGACCAAGCAAGAAGTGCATCCATCTCAAACAAGCATGAATGATAGATGAAAATTATAGATCATGCATGAGATGTTTAAATTCATTATCTTTGAGTTTATGAGACTCATATACTATGACTCTACCCTTTTTCATGAGTATATATCATAAACCTACCTTCAATGCATTAGTGAAAACAAATAACTCCCCCATGAGATTAGGTATAGTTAAAATAGGAGCATTAGTGAGTCTCTCTTTTAATAAATGAAAGGATTCCTCACACTCTTATAACCATAAAAAAATATTTCCCTTCCTCTAAAGTGAAGTAATGGGATTCATAATGCGATAAAAATTATCCATAAAACATCAATAATAGCCTACCAAACCTATGAAACTACAAACCCCCACAACATTTTTGGGCATCATCCACTCCACAATGACATGAATATTAGAAGGGTATACTAAAATTACTTCCCCTAAGATGATGTTCTTGAGGTATTTCACCTACAATTGTGAAAAGTCATACTTTTCCAAGCTTCCAAACAACCAGTTTTCTCTCAAAACCTACAGGACTTGTCTCATATGGTCTTCATGCTCTTCATCATTTTATGAATAAATCAATATTTATTCAATAAATGCCAACACAAAATGGTCCATGTAAGTACAAAACACTTCATTCATGAGGCTCATAAGAATTTTTGGGGCATTATTTAAACCAAATGGTATAATTTTAAAATTGTAATGCCTATACCATGTTTAAAATGTAGTCTTGTAAATATTTGACTCTATGTTACACAACTGATGGTATCCAGATTTCAAATCTATATCAGAGAACACCTTGACTCCCTAAATTTGATAAAATAAGTCATAAATTATAGGCAATAGATAATTATTCTTAATTTTTACCATATTTAAATGGTGGTAATCAATGCACAAATAAATGGATTCATCCTTCTTCTTTATGAATATGACTGGTGTTGCCCATGTGGACACACTAGGATGAATTAAGCCCTTCTCTAAAAGTTTTTCAATCTAGATCTTGAGTTCACACAAATATATTATGGTCATATACTATGGTGCCTTTGATATGGATCATCTCTAGGTATTAGGTTGATCTATAAATCAATCTCTCTTGAAGGGGGCATACTTGGCAATCCAACTAGAAACCCAATGGGAAAATCCCAAATAATATGATGATAATCTAGAGAATCCTTATCTGACTCCTATGACCTATCACTCACCATGATATAAAACATATGAAAACCCTTTTGTATGATCTTCTTACACTATATTTTATAAATAATGTGAAGGTAAATGGGTATCTTGAGCCTGGATATCACCACATGAGTTTCAAAGTTGACATACTCTACCACCTTGTCATGGCAATCCAACTTAGCTTTATGATCCAAAATCCAATCTATTCCCAAGATAACATCATAGGTGTGTAAGGGTATAATATATAAATACACCATGGTGGAAAAGGCACCAAGGTCTAAAACACAAATTTTCAAGGAGCTGATGGAAATCTTGGCCCTCATGTTTAAATTTATTGCCCAACTCTCCAACTACCTAATATCCACCAACCCATAAAAATCTATAATATAATGATAAATAAAAGAATTTAAAGCTAAAAATTCAAACTATATTATGATATAAACTCCATTGATCATCCCTATGGTATTAATGACCATTTCTTAGTGGTCGAATTGGTGGTAATCCACCACTACATAGATATTGTGTCCTTGACCCACATCACCCACTATTTGCTCTGACATCAAAGCCTTATTACTATTGGTATTTGATGTTCCTAGAGGATAATTAATGCAAAATGATTAGGGGATACACACATAAAACACACGCCTATATATTGGTCTCACCCTAAGGAAGTTTCAACAGGTCTTTGTTTGATTGATGATGTCAACCCTGATGGTCTCATTTGTACTGAATGTTGAGTCCATATAGGTCTAGTATTTTGATGTTCCTAAGGTCTACATCACTTAATTCCTAGTTTTATATATTATATTAGTCACTATTATCTACTTAGAATAATTACTCTCTTGATGTTACTATTATTGAGGGGGTCAAGAATTAGATTGGGTTGATCTCCAACCTCCCCTAGGTGTAGACTATGCACCTTATGGCCTTAATTCATGCTATGATTTAATTTTATATATAAATCTTTCTCAAGAATCATAAGTTTTTCCTTGAGACTGCTTAAAAAGGTAGGCCTTTTCTATTATGGTTGCTAGGGTTGTGGGAGATAAGATGCTACTATACTATCCAGCTCTAAATTCAAGCCTCTAATGAACCTATTAAATTGGATAGTCTAATCTATGTAACCTTGTACATATATGATCAAGTCAATAAAGAGACATTCATACTATGACATTGTGTTACTCCCCTTATCTACCTTTTTCTAAACATATTAAGGAGATAGCTAGTATGATATAAAAAATTCCTCAAATAGTTCTCAAGTGAAGGAATCATGTGTGAAATGGTTATTTTAAGACTCTCCTTCCCACCACATCTTAGCTATATTTCTATGTAGGTGGGTTCCCAAATGGGCCTTCCCAATGGTATCATAACCATAAAGTGTAAAAAATACTTTCATACTAGCTATCCAATCCTCTATTACAAATACCTCATGAGTACCATTAAAAGTAAGAGGATAACATCTAATGAAGTAATTAACTAAGTCTTTAGGTGTAGGCATAGGAGGGTGATCTAAGTCTCTCCTTTCCTGAAACTCACCATGGTTTTGTAACTCACCTATATCACCCTATGAATTGTGATGTGAAGCAATTTATGACATCTCTCCCATATGATATCTACTCATCCTGAGAGTGTTGTGGAGAGTGCCTCTCAACCTCATGTTGTGTTGTAAATAATCTCTCTTGTAGGACATCACACATCTAGTACATGGACAAGATAATATGAGGTCATACATCATAACACCCTAACTAATTAAGAGGCTCATTATCACCAATGTGACCATCATATTGTCATGTTTGAAATCCTCTCCTCATCTTGAACATCAATAATATAGACACCATATTCCATGCATAATTAGAAATTAAAAAAGTAAAACTAAATACCTAGACCTCTTAGTATAATGACCTCAAATTTGATACCAACATGTCACACCCTTTTTTCTCCTAAAAATAGAAAAGAAGAAAACCATCTCATGTGTAACCAAACTTAAATTTAAGATGCTGTAAGTATATATAGACATATATATACACATAAATGTCATTCATATCAACTACCATAATTTATTTACCAGTCTCTTGCCACTAGTCAAGAGGTCAAAGGTCTCCAAGATCCAACCTTGAATGCTAAAGAATTCATTCACTATCCTATGACCATGGTTATCACATCAAGATATTAAGTCATCTATAAAATTTATCCCAAGTCATTACTAACATATTTAGGTTCCATGTGGCTACTTTAGGTTTTCTCAATCTTATCCCATCGAGGCTATGGTTGAGCCACTTATCACAATATTAGGTCCCACATCTAAATCCAACCAACAAAATGCTAAGATTTTAAGTTCCAAGATGTTACCATTGAGAATCTTCATGGGATCTTAGAACCTATGAGGCTTTATGGGATTATACCCTAATGGTTTAATCCTATTGGGGTTCTAAACTCTATAACACTACCACTTGGTAGATTTTTGAGTCCCTAAAACTTTAGAGGTAATAGGAGACTAACCCTAATGGTTTAATCCTTCTAGGATTATGAACTCTAAAATTATACCACTCGATAGTTTTTGGAAACCTAGAGGCATTAGAGGATTAACTATCCTGCTACCTCACCAAATTACCAAGATGATGATGCATGACATCATCCAACCAACATTTTTAAAAGAAAAAATAAGCCAAGGCAAAAGTTGATAGAAAAATACTAAAGTAATAAATGGCTAAGGAAATAAATAAATATAGGGATCAGTCGATATAGAATTTAAACTACGGTAAGAAGTCTATAAAAATAGTAATTATCTAAAGAAGGATCTAATTAAAAACTAAATTATAAAATGGCTAAGGCATGAAGAAAATATCAGAATAATCAACTTAGAAAATAGACTAAGGAATGAGCTAAATTAAAATAAGAGGATTACTTGACAAATGCAAATAGGCTAAGGAAAGACTAAATCCACTTTTTAGTGGCCATTTCCATTAACATGTCTAAAAATAATCTGACATTCACATAAAATATCCAATCAAGGAGGCATCAAGGCCTACATCGATACCTCAACACTTAATCGATACTCTAATTGGTTTAGGCAATTAAAAAATCACTAGGCAAGTTCTATCTAACAAAGCATATCTTAGGGGACTGATTTATTCTATGAGATGGTTAGTCTATTCCTTAGAAGATAAAATTATAGCATTATCCTATATACCCATCATGTTATGTCATAAAGAAGAGACCAATGATTACTTTATTAAAAGTAAAAACATATGATCAAGGGTTGTCCTTCAAAACTCTCTTCTTTTATTTGATTAATCCTTGCAAGGGTAACCTCAATCAAAATTATATGTTTACATTCCTTTCATTTCCATACAAGAGATAAAAAATCTATTATAATTATCATTTATATTATTATTTGTTCTTGCTATAGGAAAAGTCTAAAACAAATAGATTAATTAATGCTTTGATCAAGGAACTCTTTCACAAGACATATCTTTACCACAATAACATCAATATTCAGATTATACAATCAATATTTATTTTTATTCCGAATAAAAATCACATGACTATTTTATTTGAGTTCCAATCATATGTGGATAGACTTAGTCCATCAAGATAAGTCATAACAAAATATATGAAGAGGCACAATGCATATTCAATATGCTAATCTTATCAAAGATTTAAGTAAGTGCATAACTATATCATTTTATTAGTAAATAAATACAACCTAAGGATATTCCTTAGATGATTAATCCTTACAAATGATATAAATCCATAATATACACCATCGGGTTACATCTTAGTTTACAAAGAGGTTTAAATAGGTAGATAATAGAACTCTTCACCCATAACTGGGTCATTACATAAAATACTATCTTACACAATATTATTATAATTAGGTTGGTTGTTATTAACATTATCAATTCATGATTTTTCATCCATATATAACATAATCATGAGGCACATTTTTCTACCTGATTTCTTAAAGGAAGAATGATCATCTTCAAGAATGGTCCATGTCTACTCTAAGCAACTATAAGCCATTTGAATGAGGGCTCACCTCCCAAACTTTTACCATCATTAAGATACTATTATATTCAACCCAAAGCTTGATACTCCTATCTATTATCATGTTTAAATCATCGTAAATAATATTAGGGGTATATAATCAAGGTTACCATAACACAAAGGAATGATCATGCACCAACCTATAGTCTTATTCCTAATTCTTATCCAAGGAGACTCTCAGTCCTAAATATAAATTAGACGATCATCAAAATGATAATTCAAATGAATCTAAGAATTGATAAACATATAAACCAATAGTCAATATATCACAACATGAATATGCCCTACCATTTAATTGGATATCAATATGATACATCAATCAATTATTTTCATCCAATAGTCATAGGAGGGTTAAGAAATCTACCACCATGCCTAACATGGGAATTTTTAACAATATACCACCATGATATTCTTGCTCATATATAATCACTACATAGTGTCTTAAAAACATTAATACATTCAAACAATAAATTTGAATCATTTCAGTCAAGCAAATATAATAAACAACTTCTCCATAGCCCTCAAATGGGAAAATAACTACATTGTGGCCAATGTGCATACATGGAAAATATAATAAAATATGTAGAATAAACCAAATGGTATTATTATCCATAGATCAAGAGATCAAATAAAAGAAATAGATTTGATTTCATTCTAAGGAAATATGTGGTAAAATAAGTTAATATGAATCCCACCTATTGACTCCAAGATCTCCTGGACGCTACCCTTTATTTTTCTAAGTCTTGGCTCTCTAAACTAGCTCTTCCTATTCATTTCCCTTCCTCCTATTTATCTCCTCTTCTCTATCTATTATATTCCAAGTTGTAAAAAAAATTCATAATGGATAACTCAACTTATACATATAGACGTTCTTTAATTCACCAACCACCCTCTACTTGTTAACATATGCCTCATTAAGGGATAATATTTTTCATGCCCATATTGGCGTATTTTAGTGCTTTAATATTATATGGTTTCTTATTATAATCACTCACCTATTTTATAATTGATTAAATACTTAGGAAATAAATGGAAAGATATTCTAATCAGCCACTAAACATTTCTAGACATTGGTCTACTTGGCAACAAGATTTTAAGGTAGGGAGACAACCAGTTTCACCAACCAAAGTAAAATACAACCTCCTAAATAAAATTGTAAGTTATAAATATATGGAAAGTATCATCAATATAGCCCACATAAAAGGATGGGTTTAATAAGTAAGGATATTTAGTGATATAACCATGCTTGACATAGTCTCTTTCCTTCATTAGTCTTTCCCTGTTTCTACAGACTCGATGCACCCATCAATTTTTTCTAATCTAATATCTAAAAAAATAAAATTTAATCAAAATATGATCTCTCAATAAATTATAAATTTCCAACGTACCAAGGAGTAAAATTATTCACATAGATAAATGCATATAGCCTCATACACATGCATTTATAAACTTACAAGCTTAAGAATAATGATTCAAACATTATTAAGTCAACATCTCACATGGACATACAAAAATTCCATATTGAAATATCACATAATGGAAATTCAATAATAATAATTTCATAAGTAATTAAGACATGATTGATAATAGGTCTTTATCATGGTTCCCAACACATGACAAGTCTTTATAAAAATGCTTACACACCTCATCTAGACATGACTAACAACATGAATCTTGAATCAAAGTCAAAGTAGCAATAATATAATATTCATATAATTCCAAATATGATCACTATTAAAAATATAGGCCTTATATAAAACTATTACTTATGGTACATTGGGTAAGTACCATGATCAAAACTATTTCCCAGTGTCATGCATAAAATATACTTTATAAAAGTACCATACACTTGGGGGGAAACCCATTCCATATTAACCTTATGTATCCTAAAATATATTTATCCATATAACTCTAAAAAATAATTCCAAATCCTATATACCCTGACCATACTTACCATCCTTATCCTATGAATCTAAACCGTCCTAGTTTGCTCAGTCCATCCAATCCCAAAACATCCTTCCATCCAAATCCTTATATCCAAAACATCTTTACCCATCCTAATAATTTATTATTATCATAACCATATTTACCCATCCTCAAACATAATTACCATCCTTATCCATACTAAAGCATCCTTATCAATTCACCTCTTTCCATCACAACCATCTTCCTTCCCACTTTTGACCTTGACAAGGAAGTGGAAAAATATTGAAACATGTTTTGGAACAATCTTGGTATATCCACACTTATTTGGAACACATTGAAATAAAATGTCAAAATGGAAAGAATAAAAGTGGGAAAATTGTTCCTACATGATTTAATCCTTGTAAATCTTATCATGCATCCTTTGATCATTCCTAATATCCTAAATCCCTCAATAGTTCCATCCAACATCACCTCCATCCATATTTATAGAACAAGTTTTCCCCTTTATTTATAGCTTCATCAAATGAAAAAAAATACCCTAAATAAAAAAAATACCAAAAAACTAAAATACCAACAAAAATAAAATCCAAATGACCAAAAATTAATAATAAAATAAAAAATCTCCAAAATCCAAAAATGTCAAAACATAAAAATAAAATCTAATAGCCAAGTCCAATCCCTCAAAATCCATTTTGTCTTATCTTTAATTTGATTATAATCCTTTTTTTATTTTACACAAATCATTACAAATTCATTGAGATATATCATTCCCACATCAAAGCCTAAAACTTTCAGAAGATATATCATTCAAGCCTCACATATATCATTTCTTGGGGTGAAATAAAAACTTGTAACTTTATCAGGATATATCATTCCCAATCCTATCAGTAACATCCATAACTAAAATCTTAAGAGTTTTAACTTGATAATGAACAAATAATAACTTATTTTTGTGTAATTTTGTTATTTACATGCTATTTATTATTTTTTGTTCATTGTTTGTATGTTTTCTTATGTGTTACATATATGTCAATCCTTATGAATTTGGAAAAAATGTCATCATGGTTTTCCATATCATGGTGCATCTCATGTTATGTTATATAAAACACTAAGTTTATCAAATAGTTGTAAATGGACTTTGAAAAAGCATATGATAGAATAAAATGGCCCTTTATTGAAAGAATGTTTAGGGCTTTTGGATGTCAGGATAGGTTATATAAGATGATTTATATTTTATTCAAATATGGTTCTACAGTTGTGGAGGTACATGGGAAGATTACATAATCTCTTCCCCTTTAAAGATCTATTAGGAAAGGGTGTCCACTTGCTCCTTTTATATTTATCCTAGTTATAGAATCATTACATTATCTATTGAGAATGAATGACATTGCCCACTATGAAAGGTATCAAACTTCAAAATCAAAATGAAATGATTGATGTTTTTTTTTTATGATTCCACTCTATTTTATAAACTCTCTAAGGAAAACCTAGCACAAGTTAGAGATATATTAATATCTATTACCTGACCTAAGGATCCAAAATTGTATATCACAAATCTTGTATAATTGGATGGGAGGAGAATCAACCTGATTGGATTGATAAATTTGGGTAAGACTGGAAGGGCCTCAATTAGTTGGTCAAATATTTAGGGATTATATTTTCTCTTAATCCATCCCTCAAATAGATGTGGGAATGGGTTTACAACAAGATTATTAAGGAAATTTAAAATTGGAATAGTCATCTACTTTTCCTCCTAGGGAGAGTCCAGGTTTATCAAAAAATCACCTCTTCATATAGTTTATATTATGCTTCATGTTGTCTCTTAAATAAAACTTAGATTAATTAGTTTCATAAAATTATTAGAGATTTCCTATGGTCATATGGAAAGGGTAATAGGAAAATGCATGTAGTTAATTAGAAATTATGTTGTAAACCAAGAAATCTTGGTGGTGTTGGTCTGAAAGATCTATGTATTCAAGGTATCACCCTTATGGTTAAGTGGATCATCAAGTCCTTTAAGGGAGATGAATATTGTAAATTTTTGGTTAGAATAAATAAAATATAAAGAGGATTTACCAAAGGTAAAGCTTGATGGAAAGGTTTGCACATTGTTGACATTTTGCTCTCTCCTCCTTCTTGTAAAGTAGTTGGTGTTAGGATGTGAAATCACTATAAAAAAATCACTATTCATAGGCACTATTCATGGTCACTATACATGGTGATGTGGATGGTTAGTGATGTGTCTAGGTGATGACTTGGCATGACCCATGATGGGTGGTACGGCCCACATAACATCTTTAAAACTTAAAAGAGTAGGTGAAAGAAAGAGGGATGCATTTCTGCACTAAGTAACATATATTAGCTTATGTGAAAGCATGTGAGGATGTAATGATAGTGGATCATTTCTACCTTAGGTATGTATTGTGGGGTGCATTTGTCTATGTGATTCTTGTTGGTGAGGTCAAAAGTGGGAATATTTTGATCACACATGTGTGCACATGGAAAGTGGGATACAAGGATCACTATTATAGATTGAGGTCACATGTGGAGTGGTTGAGAACATGGGTGTGCACATGGAGTGGTCAAGTGGGCATGATGAGATGTCATTCAAATGCTTGACTTTGCACATGGGGGGAAAAGATTCCCTATTGATGAATATTTCCCCCAAATAGAGTGTGGCATAATTTTTTTCTCTCTCTATATTTTATCTCTATGTTATAAATTCTATTCAATATCATAAGCTTTATTTTATAATTAGTCCTATTAGAGGATCCATGTAATCCTTAGTATTGCATTCTTGGAGGTTTAATCCTATAGTCTAGGTTATGATGGGTTCACAACATGAATGGTTTAGGTGGAATTATTGAGTGTTTAGTATGTTAGCATTGATGGATTTGCTATGGAGGAGATATTGTAGAAGAAAGCTTGATACTATGATAATATGAAGTCCAGAGCTACCATTTTGCCTGTGATTTTTTACCTTGCTTTTTTTCAAGGGTTTTCCATGTAATATATGTGTAATGTGTCCTCTTTCTTGCCTTTATTTTATATATCTTATTTTCTACATTTATTTACTTTCACTACATAATATAGATCATTGATCTAACATGTAGTATTAGGGCTTTATTCCCAACATGTAATATCATATCTTTAGTTCTAAAGATAACAATGAATGTATCTAACATGTGGTATAAAATACTCCATGTGTACACATGTTTTTTTTTATTAACTGGTTGTGTGCAATGTGAAGATACTATGACAGGAGGAGAGACTAAGTGCAGATTAAAGAAAAAAAGAGGTGTTTTTGTTTTGGTAGGTATCTCTCTATCGAGTAAGGTGGAGGATATTTTGGTGAAGATCTTGATCTCATCATGTTGTTGAGGAGAATACCACAAAATAGTTGGAGGAAAAAGCTAAAAAATATTTGTCAGATAAGTCAGTAGTCTACATAGTATTCTTGTTAAAGATGGAAAAGCAACTCTACAGCTTGAGGATCAATCTGGACTCCTTTGGAGGAGGTGAAGACAAGGTGGTGACCTTGTTGTGTTTCTTGGAAAAAATAGAATGGGTTTTAATGTGGTATACTACCTACCACATGTTGTTAGCTAAGATGTTGGTGAAGAATAAAAATCCATGCAAAGTAAGGAGGTACAAATAAACTTGAAGCTATACCTATTTTAAAGTAGCTAAGGAAGAGGAAGATGAAGATACAAATGAACAAGTGAGTGCTAGCATTCCTAGAAGGATAAGGCCAATGTTGACCATTGAACTCAAGGTGTTGGAGTGTTTTGTATATGATTATGGCATTGGCTAGGTAAATTGATGTATGGACTAACATTTGAGGCACATGAGGTGGTTCTTGGAAACATTTGGTATAGAATGATGCATTTAAAATACATTCTTGAGGATAAAAAGCTTAGTAGGTGCAGTGATACACCAAGTAGCATGATGACTCCCCTGGAGCTATGATTGGTCCACTTATATCATTTTGATAGCTTGGAGGCTATGTGGAGAAGTATGGTTTTGACTTCCATGATATCTTATCTCTTTACTAATATCAAGAGTGCTATGTGCACTAGTTGTTTTTCAGATATGGATTAGCATTATTCCTACATGGTGATCTCTCTTAGGTAGAGATAAATAAACGTGATGGGGCAAAGAATTGATGGTTTTCATGTTAAATAAGTCACTATAAAGGTTTCCAAAAGATGTTTTAAGGGAGTACAATATATTTAGTACCTTCATGGAGAGCCTATATGTTGTGACACATTGGATGTAGGCCCCAATATGATCATTATTATGATGGATTAGGTGATAAGGATGTGATGAAGGTGGTATGTGTAACAAACCAATGATGGAGATGAACAAGGAATTACCCCACTTCTTGTATTATTGATTTGTCTTCCGTGTATCATCTTATAAAAGTGGAGAAGACATGTTGGTGTCCTTTGTATTAGATTCATCAGGAGTAGGAAACCTCATAATACTATGGTATTCACCAGACTAGATATTCCCAATTAGTAAAAGTTATGATCAGTTCATGGTAGAATCTCAATTAGATAATTGGTTTATGTGTAGAGAAGTGATTGGTCACTGTAGTGCTATAATATGCTATTAAGGAGATAATCTTGAAAAGGTGAGTTAGGACAAAGAAGTTTTAATAGTGCAACAAAACTTCTACTAGGTTTGTGTTAGGGCATCAGATGGCATGGATGAGTAGCTGGTTGTAGAATAATTAGTTTGGTAAAAACCTATGTATATTGACTTCAAGTGGGAGAATGTTAGGATGTGAAGTCACTATTCATGAATCAATATTCAAAGGCACTATTCATGGTCATTATTCATGATGATGTGGCTTGGTGGTGATGTGGATGGTTAGTGATGTGGCTAATTGATGACTTGGCATGACCCATGGTGGATGGTATGGCCCATAAAGCATATTTGAGATTTAAAAAGAGGAGGTGAGATAAAGTGGGATGAATTTATCCACTAAGCCACATGGGTTGGATTGTGTGAAATCATGTGAGGACATAATGATAGTGGATCACATGCTTTTACTTTAGGCATGTGTTGTGGGGTGTAGTTGTCATGGAATCCTAGTTGGTGAGGTCAAAAGTGGGAATATTTTGACTCACACATGTGTGCACATGAAAAGTGGGAGACAAAAATCACTATTATAGATTGAAGTCACATGTAGAGTGGGTGATAACGTGGGTGTGCCAATGAAGTGGTCAATTGGGCATTATGAAATGCCATTTAAAGGCTTGACTTTGCACATGGGGGGACAAGATTCCCTATTGATGAATAATTCTCCCACATGGAGTGTGACATAATTTTCTACTCTCTCTATTTTATCTCTAGTTGTAAATTCTATTTAATAGCATGAACACTCCTTTGTAATTAATCCTATTATAGGATCCATGTAAGCCTTGGTATTACATGCTTGGAGGTTGGATCCTATAGTCTAGGTTATGATGGGTTCACAACATGAATGGTTTAGGTGGAAGCATTGAGTGTTTAGTATGTTAGCGATGATAGATTTGCTATGGAGAAGTTGTTGTAGAAGAGATTTTGATGATATGATAATATTAAGTCTAGAGCTACCATTTTGCCTATGGTTTTTTATCTTGCTTGTTTGCAAGGGTTTTCCATGTAATATATGTGTAATGTGTCCTCTTGCTTGTCTTTATTTTATGTATCTTATTTTTTGAATTTATTTACTTGCACTATAGGATATAGCTCATTGATCTAACATACAGTATCATGGATTCATTCCTAACATGTGGTATCAAAGCTTTGGTTTTGAAGCTAACATTGCATAGCTCTAACATGTAGTATCAGAGCCATGGTGAAAAATTCCATGTGTGTGAGTGTTTGTTTTTGTTGGTTGGTTGTGTGCAAGGTGAAGCTATTGTGACAGGAGGAGAGACCAAGTGGATATTAAAGAAAAAAAGTGATGTTTTTATTTTGGCATGTATCTCTCTATGGATCAAGGTGGAAGATCTCTTAGTGAAGATCTTGATCTCTTCATGTTGATGAGGAGAAGCCTAAAAAAGAGTTGGAGGAGAAAGCTAAAAAAGCTTTGCTAGATAAGTCAACAACCCACATAGTATTCTTGTTAAATATGGATAAGCAACTCTATAGCTTGAGGAGCAAGTTGGACTCCTTTGGAGGAGCTACCATTTTTCCCATTGTTTTTTCCATTTATTTTTTGCAAGGGTTTTCAAAATAATCTTTGTGTAATGTGTCCTCTTGCTTGTCTTTATTTTGTGTAGTTTATTTTTTGAATTTATTTACTTGCACTTTAGGATATAGCTCATTGATCTAACATGTAGTATCAGGGATTTATTCCTAACAACTAGATCTCTTATCTGTGCATCTATTTGGAAGGCCTAGGACCTAGTAAAACATTTTGTAACTACCAAACAAGTTTTTAGTTGGATGGGATCTTGATTCCAAGGGTATAGATCAATATGGTGGAATCTTCACCTCAATAACCATCCATTGGCCCTTACTAAAGGATGGTCTACTTTATAATGTTTCAATAAAGGTCTGAGGGACTTAAAATATTTCTTTGGGTGTGAGGGTTGGGCCTCTTAGGACATCATTAGACATAGGTATCATATTCCTACTACCATAATATGTATTCCATGGTAAAAAAATCTCTCAAGGACTATAGCTTATTGAATCATCTTGATAATGATATTGAATTTTTGGATAGCATCAAATGGTTCAAAGGGCCTCCCCTTAATGAGTTCTCCAACAAGATGCTCTACATTAAAATTTCATTGACTCATCCCCATACTTAATGATTAATCATGTGTGGAATATTTGTGACTCATAATGTAGTTGGTATTTTAGATTTCAAGTGGTTTGGTCTTCTTGTTTTGGGATACTATTGTATGATAAACTAGCTATTGTAAAGTGCTTGATAAATGTGGAGACTTTCTTCCTTTTTGGCTTGTATGTAGTGATGTTGATTTAATTGAACATCTTTTATTTTATTTCCAATATGATGCTAAGATTTGGAAATGATGTATTTTTAGTTGGTCTATTGTTTTTTTATTGTGAAATTAAGTGGTTTAATATAGCCTTTGGATATGTCTATTCTAAAAAGAAAATGCATCCTATTTTTCACAAATTTTGGCTAGTTTTCTCCACTAAGATTTTGCGGTTTATATGTAAGTAAAGGAACCATGATATTTTTAAAGGTATAACTAGGGTACTTACTAAATTCACAGATGAATTCATTGTAAGAATTTTGTTTATGTAGATATATCTACAACTAAAGATTCCACAGAAGTAGATGGAGTGCTTCCTACAGATAAGGTTCGTCAAAGTTAATTATGATTACATATTAGACACTAGAGTGTATATAAAATTAATCCTTTTTCATGATTGGAGCCTTTCACATCCTACTGCAACTGAGGTAACTATTTCAAAATATGACTGGTCCTATATTAAGAAATCCTACTTTGAGTAGGAAAAAGATCATATTCCTTCATAGATGTACTCTTAAACTTAGATAAAAATGGAACCAAGTGTTGGATATAAGATTAAAATGATTGTATGGAACTTAGTCAAAGCTTAGGCATGACAAAATACAATTCTAGTGGTAGCATGCCAGTCAAGGAATAAATAGGTGTGGACATTGGTGTTATCTTGGTGGACAATTCTCTCTTAAACATGCTCCTAGGGATCATTTTTAGTTTCCTTTGTTTTTAATTGAAGAAAAAAATAGATTTGGCAAACCTTTCTCTTTCAATAATTGACTAACAAATTGGAAAAAATGGTGGACATAGGTGGTTTATATGAGGCCAATGAAGTAATGAATTTTATCCATGATAATTTTTTTAACCCACTATTATAGATAGTTAATAGACACTTCTTGAACAAGGATGCTACAGAAGAGAATACTCAGAAGGGACTTGAGATAATATAACTTTTTTAACTTGTTAGGGATAATTGACATTCCATTGTTGGAATCAATGCAAATTTTAATGGTTAAATTTTTTGTGGGTGACTTTGTCATCCAATGGGCACACTAGTTTTATTTTATATTTATGCTATTTTTTATTTTTGCCTCTTACGTGAGGATTTTTTATATTGACATTTCATTTGATATTTTATAAAATTTGATATATGGTTAGTCAATTTTATTTGACTACCTATATGGTAGTACTACTATTTTCACAATAGTGTGATTTAGTCTTTTGTGAATGATATTTCAATATAAAAAAATAGTTAGAAATCCATGAAAGACTAAAAAAATGTACCATATTATCATCACATACATCAATCAATAATAATTCATAAGTGTTATCCATAAATATCATTTATTCTCACTAACTAGTATCCATTATCACTAACCAAAGGCGCATCTAAATAATATACATGAGCATTAATCCATCCATCACATCATCATATCATCAATCTATGTGCTCATTTAAATATTTGATTTATAATTTCATATCCAAACAAATAAATTGACTCTAAATCATTGGGATATATCATTCCTACATCAAATCCTACAACTTTCTCTAGATGTATCCTTCCTAAATCCAACACCCTTGCATATATTATTGCTTAGGGCATGTCAAATCTCATATCTTTCTCAGGATTTATCCTTCCCAATCCAATACCCATATCATTTATCATCACTTGGGGTAAACATATACAAATTAAAACACACAAGTCTTATATCAAGTGTGTTAATATAAATCATACATAACATCCAAAAAAATATTTATATCCATAATAATCATATGCATTCATCAAATGCACACCCAATCCCTTCATTTTACTCCTTCATCCATGCTAACTATTCTTCTCATTTTGAGATCCAATATGTATCTTTAATCCCAAAATTCCCTCTCAATGGGGAATAATCCATAATAATCATTCCTAATCATACCTAATCATTCATAATCATCATGCCATTAGGGTCATCCTAGTACACCCCAATTTATTCTTCTAAAATATTTGAAAATTCATTGCTTTTCTAGTTGTAATTCCATTTTAAAGGGGAAAATGTAGACACCTAAATTTCGCCACTTTAATTTTGTCACTAATATTATATAATCAACATTCATCATCTATCACTTATCCTAACTAATCCACTTATCATCACAAATCCATATTTATATCACCCTAATTTCAACATGACCATCAAAATAAATAAATAATTACATATAGCCCCACTAACATCACCCTTCAATTAATTAAATAATTAATTCTTATTAGCTAGATAATTAATTCATACACACAATTCTAAATAAAATAATAATAAAATTTTAAACTCATCATCCCACTCAACCAACCTCATTTAAATCATTCAACAACATAATTTATCACATATAGCAACCTCATCAACTATTAATAAACCTATTTAAGACATTAAAACCCTTATTTAAGGTATGCAAACACATTAAAACATGTTGAAACAACATCATTTAAGACTTAAACTCCATAAAAAATAATTTAATAAATTTAACCATTCTAACAAGCACCTTTAAGACATTTAACCCTTTTAAAAACCCCTCATTAAGACATTAATCTCTCTAAAAACACATTTAAGACATTAAACACATTACAATTAAATCAAAAAACTCATTAATCATTTTAACACTTCCCTCAACTAATTAATTTAATTCCCAACCAATTCATTGAGTGCATTTGAATAAGCCATTCATCTATCAACCAAGAAATCTATAAATTCAATTCTTGCATCCTTCAAATAGAAACTTATTATGATCTAAAATTCCTACTCTAGTCTAACATACCCTTTGATAAAGCAATGAAAGAAAAAAAATAAGAATAATACCTTACTTACCAAGTGAATACTCCTCTTCCATTAGGTCTATGTGATTTTGAATTTTTAAATGTGGTTTCTCAATGGAATCATTACATGAACTCCAAAACAATTTGATAGTGTGATGCTTGAATCATATATTAAATGATTTGATAGGATGATGGTTGATATAATTCCCCATATTTTTTTCACTCCAATGTGATACATGAATATCCCAATGAAGTATGTAATATTAAAACTAATATATTTCTTGGTTGATGGATGAATGACTTGGTCAAATGCATTTAATGAATTGGTTTGAAATTGAATTAATTATATGAGGTAAGTGGTTAAATGATTAATGATTTTTTTTATTGGTTGTTTAATGAGTTGAATGTCTTAACTACATTTTTTAGAGAGTTGAATGTTTTAATGAGGGGTTTGTTAGAGGGTTGAATGTCTTAGATATGTTTGTTATATGGTTGAAAGTCTTAACTATGTTTTTTAGAGGGTTGAATGTCTTAAATGAGGTTGTTTTAATGTCTTAAATAGGTTTGAATAAATTTTTAATGATTAATAGGGATGTTAAATGGACTAAATGAGGTGGTTTGATAATTTTATTATTATTTTAGTTTTTATTTGGAATTGTGTGAATGGATTTTATTAGAGGCTAATTAAATAACTAATATTGATTAAGTATTTAATTATTCAAAGTGTAGTGTTTCTGGGTATATATGTATTTTTTTAATTATTGTGGTGGCCATGTCATAATTAGGGTGATATACATGCAAAATTTCAACAATGATTGAATTAGATAGGATGAGTAAAAAAGGATGCATGTTGATGATAGAAGATTAGTGAAGCCATTAAAGTGGTAGAATTTTGGTGTTTACATTTTTACCTCTTTGAAAGGGTGTTTTGACTAGAATAAGCAATAAATTTTAAAATATTAGAGAATAATAAATTAGGGTAAAATATGATTCCCTTAGTGGTATGATGATTAGGGATGATATCATTCCATCTTGAGAGTCCATGCATAGATGAAAGATACATATAGGTTCTCAGAATGAGAAGAAGGGTTAACATGGATGAATTTAAGGAGTTTGAATGGAGGAATTTGGGTGAAAAAATAGAGATTGGGATTCATGTGCTGAATGGATATGATTATTATGTATATAAATGTTTTGGTAGATGTTATGTATGAATGAGATTAACTCACTTCACCTACAACTTGCATGTTTTAATTTTTTTGTATTTTAATCTAGCAACGATATATGTGAGAGGTATTGGATTGGGAAAGAAAAATACCAAGAATTTTTTGATCTTTTATGTGCCAAAAAAATGAGATATGTGAGGGGTTGTATTGGTAAGGACACATCCCAAAAAATATGTAAGATTTGATGTGGGAATGATATATCCTGATGACTTGGATTTAATTGATTGTTTGGATGTGCAAGCATAAATAAAGGAGTTAACCAATTATGTGATGATGAAGGTTCATGTTTATGGATAACAAGTATTTTATATGTTTTTGTATATGTATGTGATGGATGCCATAAATCCCTTGTGCATGATGAAAACTAGGCTAGTGAAAAATGGATGCTAAATATGAATAATTATGTAGAATAAATATTAGTCATGGATGTGAATATTTAAATGATTATGAATTATTATTTTTAGGTAAGGATATGATGTATATATGTATTAATTAATTTATACTAATCTTTCATATATTTCCAAATATTTTGAGTAACCTTAGTTTTTTAATATTGTGTACGATAAAATGTACCATGATATGGAAGAATCATGATGACACTATTTTAATAAATGTATGGAATTAAACAACAAAAAAATAACTATTAATAAAATATAAAACACTATTAAAAAAAAAACAATGAATAAGAAACAAAAAACAACAAACAAGTAATAATAACACACAAACACAAATAAGCAAATTAATTTTTGTTTTTGTATTTTGATATGCTAGAAACCCTAGGTTTGAAAAGAACATGATAATGATATCATTAGCCTTAATTTTAACCAATAAATGATATATGTGATGGGATATATTGGGTTTGCTTAAAGTGGAAGAATGGTTTAAGCTAGACTATAGATAGGAAAAGACTTGCATTTGATTCAAGTTTTTAGACTTTCCCCCTTTTTTGGGGGGGAAGGGTGAGGGGGGGGGGGTTGTGTATTTTTTATTTAATTATTTTTATGAACTTTTGGATTTGTATCAATTTTTGAACTAACAACTAAGCTATGAACAAAGGGGAAAGTAGTTTTAACATGAGGAATGGATACATTAGTGGATGGAATGTTGAAGGGATGAAGGATGGATTTCTAAGGATGACACCAAGTAGAATTGACATAGCCAATATTAATTATACCATGTTGATATGTGTTTCAATTTTTTTATAGGAGTGCAAGTGTATCCAAAAAAAAATGAAACATGATTCAAGGCCTCTTTCATGTTCTTTTCAAGGTCAAAATAGGATGAAGGATGGATATATTTTTAATATAGGGTGACTTAGTGAATGGATGGTTAGGATTACTTAGGTTTGATGGATATTGATACAAAGGATGGGATAGAGTGGGTATGCACACAAGTAAAGGACAATTATAGACTATAGATACTACACATGGTGCCAAAAATTGGTTTTTACCATGGTACTTGCCAAAAGTGCCATGAGAATTATTTTCAATTTGGAAATTTATTTCTCAATTTTAAAAATTAATTATCTACAAAAACATTAGAGACTTAAAAATTGGAATAAATTAAGATGCATGATGTTCATAGGCTCATAAATATCTTCTCCATATTTAGTGGCCAAATTTTAATCATCATGGCACTAGGGGCATCTTAGTGCACCTCAATTTATTATATAATATCTAAAAAGTTGTTACTTTTTATTTTCTCAATGAACTTTCAAAGAGGGGAAAATGTACACACATAAATTCCTCCACTTCAGTGTCATCACTAATATTCTATCATCAAAATTCATCATCTATCACTTATCCTAGATAATCCACTCATCGCCATAAATATGGATTTATATCACAATGATTGAAACATGACCACCTTAATAATCAAATAATTATATATAGTCCCATAAAAATTACACATTGATTAATTAACTAATTAACCAATAATAGTTAAAACTTTAGTCACTAATTAATTCATTCATATATAATTATAAAAAATGAATAAAATTAGCCAACTGCATCATTTAATTAGTTTAACCTCCCCATTAATCGTTAATAAAATATTGAAACCTCTTTAAGACATTCAACCTTCAAAAAATCTTATTTAAGAATTCAAACACATTTAAACAACCTCTATTAAGAAATTAAACCATCCTAAGAAATTAATTTAATACATTCAACTCCATTTAATATATTCAACTCATTCAATAGATAATTAACAAACTCATTAATCATTTGACCACTTCCTCCAACTAATTCATAATTTCTCAACCAATATATTCAATGCATTTGACCCATAGACTGAATATCCACCATCCAAATTAAAAAAAAAATTAAGTAAATATGGATTAAATATAACCATCTATTATCGCTCAAAAACATATATAAATTGGCATGCCTTCCTCCATTGAGGGTTCCTTCATATGTGAAAATCATAATTATTATAAGAATCATTGTAATCAATCTATCTATATATCCTCATGATGTTAGAATGATGTTGAACTAACTTACATAGAATTTTCTTGAGAGAAACCACATTTATAGAATCAATATCACATTGACTCAAAAAAAGGAGTCTTCACTTGTATTCTTGTGTTTTCTTTAATTTTATCTATCGAAGGGTATGTTAGACTAGAGTGGAAATTCTAGATTATTTTCTATGTTTATGTTTCTGATCTCTAATATTTTATTATTTCACTCATAAATGGAAAAGACAAGAGGTGTAAGTAGAAAAAAGGATAAAGGATAAAATATGGATACTAGGGATAATGTGAAATGAAACCTAGAGGTGTGAAAATAATTGATATGCTAGCTACAATATTAAGGTCAAAGCTAAAACCTATGAGAAATGTTAACTCTATTAGCTATACTAAATAAGTGATGTGTTAGGTCTAAGTGTGTCTTTAACTAGGTAGGGACACCACCATTTTTTGACATATTTTTCCTACTTTTTTGAAGGTGTAATCCAACTTAAGCACCAAGTCTCCAACATTGAAAGTAGAAACTTTGACCCTTTTGCTATGTTGTTTAGCTATGTGAACATTTTATTCATGATTATGTTGTAAATCACTCATATGCCACTCTTTAATAAAATATATACCATATAGATAGGCTTTATGAAGATATTAAATGATAATGATGCCATTAAGAGAGATGTGAGAAGAGGGTAACTCGAATTATAATGGTAAGACAACTTAAGGGTTGTAAATTAAAGAGAAGGGATTTTTCCCATCGGTAGTATGAGTGCTATTATGATAATCCTAAAGTGTGGGGTATAGCTTGAGACTCCATTCTAAACAAAAATATCTAGTAACCTTTTTCAATATCTTGTTAATTATTTTTTTGTAGCTTCAAATCAACCATTACACTAAGGTTATAAGGTGTGAAAAATTTGTGCGTAATTTTGAATTTTTGACACAATTGTTTTATGTATTTATTTTCAAAATTACAATAATTATCAGATATGATGGTTTGTGGAATCCTAAATTGACATATTATTTGATTGTGTATAATCTTGGATATAGTGACACATAACTTTTATTCACTTGGTAAAGTACTCAGTGGTGGTAATGATTAATACACGGGCATATTGTGATCGAGTTAACTTTCCAATGAGATATAATTACCACATAAAAAATGACTAAGGAGATTCAAGTATTTGAATCAAAAATGGAAGATATTTAATTATATCATCTTGAATGTGACAAAGATTACACTTTTTTTAAAATGTGATTGCATATTTTTTGAGATTAGGTTAGAATTATCCCATCTATAGGTATCTTTAGCTTGTATCATGTCTATTACAATTAAAATCACAAGTTCCCCCATTAAATTTCTTAATAATAAGAGGAAATTAATTTTGAGTGACACAATAGAGCATGGTACATTCAACATTACAATAATAAGGGACATTATGACTAATTATGTATTTGTAATCTTGGTTTTAAAGTCTAGTATTTTCATGGGAGTTATCCTCATGAGGATAATATTGATGTTCAATGAATTGGATTATATATTTATCTGAAAATATTTTTCAAGTAGTGATGGCTTCGATGTGGAAAATAAAAGTATCATCCTTTCATTTTAGAGTAGATGGTGATTTCATCATGTTGATGGAGAATTAAGATTCATGCAATGCATGATGAGGATGGAAAATACAAGTTGAGGAAGCAAGATAATTGGATATAACATTTAATTCTTTTTGTATTGATTTAATTGTAAAATATGTGAACTCTTTGGCAAGAGTGAAAACAAGTTAATGATATGTGATGACATTTTATTTTGCATTGATATTTTATATTGACTTGATGACATATATATATTTAATATCTTAATGCATGTAAGTATGGGATGTTTAAATCCATGGTTGGTTGTATATAAAGTATGAGAGATTCATATTAATCCATGTTATTAGTGGCCTAAAATTTTAATCAAAATATTTTACCATAAGGGTTGACCAAGACACAAACTTCCCCAACTCCTTGAAGGCACGTGGCTCCATCTAAGTGAAGTGTGCAAGTTTCCTAATTTAAATAAATTATAACTTTGGTGATTTATTATATCATAACTTTAGATTTAGTTTTAGAGACTACTATTTGAGTATCTTTGAGGGTTTATGACTCAAGATTAGTGGTGAAGTGTGAAAATAGTCTCTAAGAGAAACTACTTGGTTAATACTTTAAATATAGAGGACTTATTTGTGAGGAAGAGTATCTATAAGTTGATTTGCAGCTTGAATAAGAGAAGTGGATAATTGATCAAAGATCATTTGGCCTTTGACTATTTTTTAGTAACAATTATTGAGTCAAAATCCATTAAGATTATGATCCATTTGGTGATTATATCTCCATACAAGAAAACATTGGAGAAGAAATGATGAAAAGGATTGGAATGGACAATGGCATAAGTAGTTTGATGGATTGTATAATGCTGAAGAATTTTTGTCACAAAGTATATTATTTTAGGATAGTCACACTCCACTTTTTAGTATCAAATCTCACAATATATCAAGGCATGACTAATATAGTAAATGACATACTATTTTCCTAACTGGTATTTTTTTCCAGCATTAATCCAACTAATATGGAGGTAGATGATGTATAAAATATGAGAGGGTTATCATAATAAGGTTTAAAAAATTATGAGGATGAAGTAATGATTGATCTATGTTATTGAAATATTTTTGGCATACATTGGTCTACTCAAGAGTTACACCTTTTTTTAGGAGGGGATTTACCGAATAGATGTATTAATCCATCTTAGGGATGACTCATCATATTTCCCCAAGTTTTCCAATGTAATTATGAATGTTAAGAATGGATCAAGGAAAAGGCATGTCAATAATGGTATATTTATAGTGAGATATAAATCAATCCTTTGAAAGGAGACTAATAATACTAAGAGCTTTCCAAATGTGACACCAAACATAGACTTGTAAGGATTAAGTGTAACTTTGTATTTGATGAGTCATTTATATCATAAATATGGTTTTCATGATTCTTGTAATTGGTAATAAGATCACCCATAGGGTTTTATACTATTTCATGGATGAGGTCATTAAATATATGGTTCATGTGTTTTGGTAAGTTGCTCAAATGTTTTTAAATATGAATAACATATTATCATATCAATAGGTTCCCAATTAGGTAGTAAAAATTGTTTTATGTTGATCCTCAGGAGTGATGTGGATTGGTTTATATCCTAGAAAACCATCCAAAGTTAATATAGTGTCATTTTTGGTTGTAAAATCAATAGTGAAATCAATATATGGTATAGTAAAGTTATATTTAGGACATGCTAGCTTTATATTATGAAAGTCAATATAGATGTAGATGACTGTAGTGACTTTTTTTGTGAATGGGAATAATGTTGAATACCCATTATGATTAATCTACTAGTTTGATGAAATTAGAGTTAAGGATCTTGATAACTTGTTTATGACATAAGGTGAAAACCTTAGGAGCAAAATTCCATTTCTTTTGGCACACAGGTTTTGACTCTAGGTATGATATGATGTTATGTAAAACTTTGCTAGGGTCAATGTTTTTCATGTCTTCATATGACCAAGAAAAAAATTTATGATATTTTTTAAAAAAGAGACTAAAATTTTCTTTCTCTTTAGGATGATGTTATTTATAGATAATGATTCATTGAGGAGAGGTAATGTGTCATAATTAATGGCATAATTTTACTCAATAAGCATGGAATTTCCATCTTAGTAATGATAATGTGTTGAAATAATCTTAGAATCAAGAATTGGTTTTGGATAGACACTAACAAAAAAATTACTAAAGTGAAGATCTATTTTCTTAAAATTTCCAAGATTATGATGTTGGCAAGGAAGTTGAGGCTCTCTAGCATGGAGTAATTATAGGACAATTTCATCACTAATAAGTGTAGGTAAATGCCCTACTACATTAAAAATATACTTATAGGTCCATAATCTTATTACCTTTGTTTTAAAACAAAAAATTGATTTGTCTTATGAGAGATTAGCTTTAACATTTAAGTTAATTTTAGGGGATGAAGTAAAAGGTAAATAATCTAGATATATAGTATTGGTCTAGCCTATATAGTCTGATATAGAAAGACTTGGCTAAATTCTATCAATTAATTTTTACTATGTCATCCTAGTTGATATAGTTGGTTGTAAATGGAAGTGATAAAGAAATTGTATCAATACTTGGTAGTTTATGACTGATGTAATTATCTAGAAAATATTGGAATATATAAATATAGATGATACAGTATGTAATTTGAGACAATTTGAACGATATATATCTATTTTATTTCATCAAAACTATGGTGAATTTTTTCATTGGTATTGAGTTAGATGATGCCATCAAATTGGGGAAAATCAATAATTTGATAAACAATGTATGGAGTGTTTACTAATGGCGGGTTGACAAGGAGGACACAACCTTGAGGTTTTCATTCATCATCACTAGAATTAGAGGATATATGAACCAAATTAATATCTTAATTAAAATCATTCATTTTATCAAGAGTATTTTTAAAATGCATTACATCAAAATATCATGATTGAACTTGGGTCATAATGTAATAATCATCATAAGATGGGGATTTTTTACATGCATGAGAAGATAGTTGAGTAATTTTAGTATAAGTATATTATGCAGATACCCCAATATTATTTAAAGTGTGAGGGTAAATTAATAAAAGGTATTGGAATAATTTTACTACCCAAAAATTTCTCTAAACAAAGTCATCTATTGTATAAGTGGCTTCATTAACTTTGCATGGGGGAGGAATTTCAATATCATTATCAATCAAAGGAATGGTCCTATACCATGGAAGGAGATATGTATCAAGCCATTATAATATGTAAGGAGGTAATTATTGGTGTTTAAATTATTTTTCCACTCATTTGGTTTGTCATCATTAGAATCTACAAGAGTGACTTGGAAAGCAAGATTCATATTGACAAACTCAGGTAGACGTGGAATGTTAATATGAGAAATGGTGGGGATGTGATACTAATATTTATTATTAGTAATATATATTCCCCAAGGGTTGGTATATAATTCATGAGCATAACATTTCCCATCATGGATGAACATTTTACATTGGCTACCAAAAGATGCAATATCTCGCATGCATATAGTTAATCCATGGTGTTGATTATGATGCCAATATGTGAACCTCATTATTAATGTTATCTTTAATTTTTTTGTGTTTTATTAGTCTATGAATTTTATTTATTTAATTTATTTATGTCATATGTCAATTGTTTGGTCAATTTTTGACACTTTTTAGGCCTAAAAAATAGTTAGAAGTGCCATTAAATTGCAATTCACTTAATGTCTACTTAACTGAGATCAAAAACTTATCTATTCATATCCATAATGTGGGGTAAACTTTTTATAGTTTAGTTAAATAATATTAATTTTATTTTAATCAATTCCCCATTTTTTAAGGTTTTTGGATGCCTATCTTGACTATGTTGCAGGAGTTGCTTACTTGTTAATCAAGGCTTCTTGCATGTTGACCTCATCTTGTTAATAAGCCAACATTATTTTATTGAGACTAATTTCAGTTATATTTGAGTTTAATTTTATATTACCTAGTTTTTAAGTAAAATTATTATTTTATTTTTCACTTTATAGATATAACTTGTCATGTAATTTATCTTGTATTAGTTTTATTTTATCTTTGTTTATTAATAAAAAAATGTTTACAAGGAAGTGTGGCACAATAGTTCTTATTAGGAAACATTTTTGCACATATTAATGTCTTAATTTTTTATAGGTATATATTAATTATGACCATCAAGAATATGTTTTAGGTTTTGAAGTTATTTATTAAAGTTTTGGTCAACAATCACACTTACAACACAACTAAATTAACAAGTAATTATGGGAAAGATTGGTTTATACATAGCTTCAATTCAATATTAAATCAAAGCTGATTTTAACTCCATCAATACATTTAAAACCTTAAATTGGTATCATAAGATCATTAAAGAAATATTCATAATGGTTTTAATCCATTATCAAGAGAATCAATGGCTTTAGTGAATTTTTCTTCCATGAATATTCCCATCTTCAAAGGTGACAACTTTGAATATTGGATAGATTAGTTGAATAAAATTATTGTATGAAAAATATTTTGAGATTGTTATGAATGGGTACACACCACATCAAGATTATAATACCTTGACTCAATATCATAAAATAATAAAAAAATATGAAGAAAAGGTAGATTCACAAGGTTTCTTTTATCTTCAGATTGTCATAAACCCAAGCATTTATCCAAGAATTTTAGGATGAAAAAATGCCCATGAGGTATGGAATAATTTTTGAAATTCATATAAGGTATCTACTAAGGTAAGAGAATAAAAAATCCAAACTCTTAAAACAAATTTTAAAAATACATGAATGTCAAGTAATGATAAATTTGGAGAATATTGCATAAGGATAAATGACTTAGTGCATAGAAAGAGGGTTTATGGATAAACTATACAAGATTATGTTTTTTTTATTTAGTAAGTGTTGATGTGGTTGAGACAATAAAAAAATCAAGGTAAATAGGTTGTTAATCCCTACCTCTCTTGAAAGGATGGATATCCCATGAATAAAATACCTCTAAAGGTCAAAATGTACTAGGTCTTAGTATGTTGATATTCACTAAGTTGGTTACTATGGACTATTCTATGTAAGGGGCCTATTTTAATGAGTTAAGACGTGGTTTGATTTGGTTAAGACATTAATCGAGAGGATGTTTAATTCACTTAGATATTCTTGTAGGGTTCAAACTTTGATAAAAATAAAACTCCTAATATTTATTTAAAATAGAAATATTTGATTTATTTACTAATTTACCATGTTAATGGATGCAACAATACTACAACAATGATAAATCAAAGGTAAAATAAAAATCAAGATAAAAAATTAAGTTCATATTTCTCTTATTCTTAAAGTAACTTGATGATAAATAAAGTGAAAAAGAGTAGGGATAAAGAGATAAAATTTTTGCTACAAACATAAATGAATCTGAAGCTATTTGGCTGAGCAAATCTAGTGAAATTGAGCTTCAATTGACCTAGATATAACACAACTCAAAATAAAGATGGTGTAAGAGTATAGGGAGTTTAAATATGAGAATGAAAGACAAATACCATAAAAATGCATAAGAAATGATTATATTTTATCTTAGGAGTCTAAAGAGTGACAAATGTTGATTAGTTTTTTATTAGTGAAGATAATAAAAATCCATGCATAACAATACAATGAAACTAAAAACACTTGCTTAAAAACTAGGGGGAGTATAAAATAATGAAAAAGATCACAAAATAGAATTAAAACACAAAAAGAATTTTACCTCCCTTGTTAAAATTAATGCCCACTTATTGGCATAAGGATGTTCATATTCGATCTATGACATTAAGGACTCTTGTCAATGCTTATACATGTTGATAGAACTTATCCAATGATCATTTATATATTTATTTTGCTTTGGATTGGCTTGGTGTGAAGCTTAGGATCAAATGGGAATTATAATACTAATTTTAATGGCTTCTTGAAGGCATTCTTGTAGACTAACCTTACACAAAAAATATCATTTGGGTAAAGTGAGGAAACTTGTATTTATATCTATAAGAACTAACTCTAACCCTAGAGAGGTTAGGTTTCAATACTAACTTTGTTTGAGTATAAAATAACCTAGGTTGAGTCAGGTTAACCCTAGGTTGGGTTAAAACACTCATGAAATCTTGACAACTAATTTTCAAATATTTATGATCCATGACAACTCACTTCAGATATTTGTGAGGTTGTAACTCACCTATTTGGAATATTTAAGAATTAATAAATCACTTTATTAGTTCATTTGACCTTGACTTCATATTTGGATAAAAATTCCTTTTTTGATAGATGGAATTCACTAATTCAACTTAGAATTTTTGCTTAGATAAGTTAATTGAGATTTTATTTTTAATTAATCTTGCTTAGTTATTTTTGAATTTTGAAAATTATTTTAAATGTTTTGCTTTAACAGATCAATAGGCCAAGAATGTCAACTTTATAGGTCAAAATTTGATTAGGGTTGAATAAAAGCTAGGTTATTGGTGCATATAAGGTAATGCCCAAAATAAGAAAGCCTCACCATGTTTCTAAGTAATTAAATCCCCTATGTGGATGAATTTGGGATATTTAGGTGATTTATAGAGTTAAATTGCATCATTTTATAAAAACTAATATGAATCTTAGTTTAGACATGAAAATGGTTAAAGCTAAGTGTTTACAACCTGCCCCTATTTTAGAATACATAGTAAGACACATGCACAGTAATGTATTTTCAAAGAATAAAAAATCTATTAATATGAGTGGTTCATGCCCCAAAGGGGAGATAGATTAGCCCTTGATGCCCCTTTGAGGGAATGGATGAAAAAATAGAATCATCAAACGTTCCCTTTAAGTGAAGAAAATGATATGATCTAGTGGAAATGGGGATGGAATTACTGAATTGCCCAAAGGTAGTTATAAATAGTAATGAAGGTGGAGTTGTTTATTTTCCCAAAGGTGGTTATAATAAAAAATAGAGGATGGGACACTAATTTTCCCAAAGAGGATTATAATCAGTGGCAAAACATTTTTCCTTGTAGGTTAGTGGGATGAACACTTATTTACCCAAAGGTAGTTATAATCAGTAATGGAACATGAAACACTGATTTTCTTAAAGGTAATTATAATCAATGACATAGGCATTTAACCTAGTAAGGTAGGTGAAGTAGGAAAAATAATGATTTTCTCATAGACTATTATAATCATTAACATAGGATGTAAAAAATAATTATTAACCACAAGTGGTTATAATCATTAAATTATTCAAAAAATAATGATTTGCCCAAAGTTGGTTATAATCATCCATACATTTAAATCATGTGATTTAAAAAAATATTTCCCCAAAAAGATAGAATATATCGTTGATAAATTGGAAAATAATTTTCCACATTTGGGAAAATTGGGAAAGGGGAGCTAATGTGAAAAATCTATAAAATAGATTTATGATGAGCTGGAAAATAATAACAACAAATTTCTAGCCTAAGTGTGAGTTTGAAGATGATTGTTTGAATGAATATAAGGTAGAGGTAGAAAAATAATGTTGTTAAACTCATCTTCAAATAGGCCCAAAAATATGATTTGGTTATAAGATGGCCAAAAAATAAGGCATGTAGTATCAAATGACATGCAAAATAGATCATGAATTTGAAAAATACACTTCCTAGAGCATGCAAAATGAGATATAGGCCTTAGGGAGTAATAATTCAAATTTATGGCTATATATTCACCCCTAAGGTCAAAAATAATTAATTTTTACCCTAACCTCTCAAATTTCTTAGCTATGATTTCTTAAACTAGTGAGCTAAGAAAAATAGCCTATAGAGGAGCTAGATGACATGTTTCAAACTAAGTGAGGGAGCACATGCGACCACCCCATGATGGAAAACCTATGAGTAGCATCACTTTTATCATTAATTCTATTTTTATTTCATTTAATAATATATTTAGGTTAAACAATGGCAAAGTCATCATTTGAATTTTATGCCAAATGATAGTTTTGCCAAGGAAAATGACAACTTTGTACAAAGTCATCATTCCTAGAAATGATAGAATTGCCAAAAAATTTTAGAAATCATTGAAATAGAAAATTTAATTTTTTTATGTGAAGTCACCATTTTATTGGAAAAAAATGGTGATTTCACCCAAAAAGGTTTAAAATCACCTAAATGTCAAGTTCACTATTTTAGGAAAATGACAACTTTACCATAGAAGCTAAATCCTAGTTTAGGGACTTGATAAGGGTCAAGCGTCTAGGAAAAAGACAATTAGGATTAGTAGGCTAGGCATAGCTTAGGTAGAAGCATAGATTTATATTGACACTAACTTATCTATGATTATATGAGTGATTGTCTATCTTGACTTGTTGGGACCTAATTCCATACCCCTTAGATCTGGATGGAGGGGATGATTAGATTGTTACAGGAATTAAACCTACACAATGTGGTGTGAATGCTAGTCATTTGATTAGATAAGGCATACTTGACCATGTTTTTGAGCATTTTCATAGTGAGACATCCACCTTACATATGCCTACTAGAGAGGTGATAGTGATACTTGAGGATACATGCCATATCCTCAAGTTATCGATGTGAGGATGGAGGCTCTTCTAAACACCTCCAAAACAATAATAGGTTATACTAGATGATTTTGTTAGCTACCAAGTCATCCCCATGGTTTAGGGAAAGGGAAACATAGACCTAATCAAGACATATACTAATATTTTACTAGATGATCTACCCACTAGAGATATTTCATTTCCAACACTTTTCAATAGGGAGGTCATGGTTCTTATGGATTTTGTCAGTGGAATCTTGCTACCTAAAAAAAGTGGATGGTACTTCCACATGGGCCTTGGAGGCATAGTATGCAACATGCTAGATAAGTCAACATATTTTATATGGGGTCTAGTTGTCCTATCTTAGCTTTATAGAGATCTCCACATGATATCTTATCATAGAGGAAATGACATTGGGTCCTTCACTATACTATTGGTCTGGGGATGGGAGCACATTGATATCAAGTGACCAATGGGTTAGTGATAGGTGTGAGTCCCATAGGATCTATTGACCTATAGATGGGTGTAGATTGGGGAAGGGTGATGAGGGCACAAGGGGAAGATATATTTATACCACTAGATGTTTAATGATCTCACCACACAAAATTTCATATGGAGCCCTTACCTCACTTATTAGTTATAGTGGTTTTGATATGACTAGTATATGGATTACATGACTACCAAGTGTTTTCTTATTGGAAGATAGTCTTACATTATCAAGGAGTACCACCCTAATAAGACACTCTAATAGTTTAGTTTAACACTAGATTTGCCTAAAGGGCCCAAGTGTTTCATGCATGTGATAAGAGAGATAATTTGATACAATCCTATCATTCAAAGGGGTGTGGCCACTGCTAGTTATCTTAGTATTCCATGGGTTTCTTGGGATTATGTTGGAGGTGTAGTAGATGTAGGGGCTACTCTGACATATATTCATTAGTGAGTATAGGTGTGATCATTGAGGCTTATAGTTCTTAATTAGGAAAGTGGATAGAGGCCTATGAACATCTATGATATGAAGGTTGAGATATCTAGAAGTAGTGGGAGTACATAGAAGAGTAGTGGAGGTGAGGAGGGTGATGATGTTAATCATGAAATATATTGAGAGGGGGGTGAATCGGTATATTATATATCTTTTGAATTAATCTCATTTATTTTATTTAACCACTTAATCAAACATTCAAGATATGTAATAAAACTAAAATAATAATTTACACCACACGAGAGAGAGAGAGAGAGAGAGAGAGAGAGAGAGAGAGAGAGAGAGAGAGAGAGAGAGAGAGAGAGAGAGAGAGAGATGAGAGAGAGAGAGAGAGAGAGAGAGAGAGAGAGAGAGAGAGAGCATATTTTTACATGGAAACCCAAAGTGGAAAAAATCATGGAGAATAATCTCAAGTATATGAATGAGCACCAACTCAAAATACAAAGTTTGCAAGCACCAACTTTCAGGAGCACCAACACCTTTGCCTATCACCAACACAATAACTATTTGTGAGTACCAACTAATAGGAGCACCAACCCTTTGCAAAGACTTGTGAGCACCAACCCATAGGAACACTAACCCCTCTTGTGTATAAAACACAACTATCTCTCAATGTTTCTTACTCAATAAATGATATAACTCTACAATATCTCCTAATTTTCTCTCTTTGACAACAAATTAAAACCATGAAGTCTTTTGCATATTACAAATGGCTTCTCAAGCCTTCATTTATAGCTTTCCAAATGACCTTTGGCATTAACCCTTTGTGAGCCTTAAATCCTCATCAAAAATGGAGCCAAAATTACATGACTCTTCACATCCTTGCATTTGAAAAGTCATATGGTGACCCTTCATAAGAAAAAGTGTTATTTCCTCTTTTGTATTTATCTTGGTGACTTTTCATATTCTTCAAAGTGTCCCTTCATGGAAAAATGTGCTATAACTCTTTTGTCTTCATATGGTGACTCTTGTAATTCCTCAAGATGACTCTTTATGAGAAAATGCATCCCATTCCTCTTTCATCTTTTACCCTGTGACTCTTTGACTTCTCCATGGGCCCTCTTTTGACTTATATGCAACCAAAAATATATTCATTAATATTAAATAAATATTAACACACATTAGCCAAGATATGAGTATTAAAAAAACCATTAAATGCAATGGGGCCTTTATTACCAATAATTCTAGACCTTTGACATCAATGATAATATTTCCAACAATCTCTCACTTTGTCATTGATGGCAACCCCAAACTGAAACTACAACATCCTGAAACTTGCACATACTGCCATCTAAAAAACATACAATAACTCCCCCTTACTGTAGTAACCTATACCTATTCCTTGTACCTATTTTTTATACCTATACCTGTACCTATTATTCTCCCCCTTTGACATCAATGGCAAAAGGCCTACTCGGAGCTAACACTTAGCTCCCCCTCAATTGATATTGAACCTCAATGGTAGGAAGTAAAATAAATTACTCCCAACTTCTCTCATAGATACTCAAATGTGTATTTTGGTAGTGCCTTTGTGAAAATATATACAATCTACTCTATAGTAATGGTATACTCCATCTTAACCTATTGATTTGCAACTTGTTCTCTCAATAAGTGATATCTAATGGGAATATGTTTTGTTCTTGAATGCATTACTAGATTTTTTGAAATATTAATAACACTTGTGTTGTCAAAAAAATAGAAATAGGTTCATCATATTTTACCTTGATATCTACCAAATCTTGCTTCATCCAAAGCACTTGAGTACAACACAATACCGCTACAATATATTCTACTTTAGCTATAGAAAGTGATACTAAATTCTAATTTTTGCTTAGCCATGATTCTAAGCTATCACCAAGAAAGAAAGCTCTTCCACTTGTACTCTATTTGTCATCCAAGCACCCTACCCAATATGAATCTGTATAAACAACCAAAGTGAAATATTTGCCTGTGGGATACCATAATCCATAATCTAATGTCCCCTTGATATATCTGAATATTATCTTCACCAACTGAATATGACTATCTTTTG
The DNA here is from genome assembly GCA_037957365.1 of Torreya grandis. NCBI lineage: Eukaryota > Viridiplantae > Streptophyta > Pinopsida > Cupressales > Taxaceae > Torreya > Torreya grandis. The sequence continues at coordinate 162,159 of JARHVA010002492.1, read as the reverse complement.
GAGATGACTGATATCTTGCAACCATACCTACTACATGCATGATGTCTGGCCTCGATGCTCTCAAATATAAAAGACTATCAATCATAGATCTATACAAATATTGATCTATAATAGGTGAATCTTCATCCTTGATCACCTTATTTCCTATACACATTAGTGTGCCATCTGGTGCACAATCCTCAAAACCAAATTTATTCAACATTTCTTTGGCATATTTACTTTGAGATATGAAAATTCCTTTATCTAACTAAAATATATACAATCCTAAAAAAAATGACAATTCTCCAAGCATAGACATCTCAATTTTTTTTGGCATATTATCAAAAAATTCTTTTGTCATTTTTTCAATATTCCCTCCAAAAATGATGTCATCAATATATACCACAATAATCAATTGAAGCTCACCTTCTTTTTTGATGTAGAGATTACTATCAACAAATCCTCTCTTGAAACCTTGATCTTGTAGGTACTTATCAAGTCTTGCATACCAAGCTCTAGGAGTTTTTTTCAATCCATACAATGCTTTATTCAATCTACATACATGGATACTAATATTTGAGATAATAAATCCCTTAGACTACTTAATGTAAACTTCTTCCTCTAGATTCCCATTCAGGAAGGCATATTTGACATCCATCTGAAACACTTTGAAATTTTTAAACACTGCCTATGCAGGAAACATTATAATAGCATCTAACCTTGCCAATGGTGCAAAAGTTTCTTTAAAATCTATTCCCTCAATCTGAGCATATCCTTTACATGCTAATCTTGCTTTATTTTTGGTCACTTCTCTATTTTCATTTAACTTATTTCTATAAGCCCATTTTATTCCTATCACATTGTGATCTTTTGGTCTAGGCACTAATTTCCAAGTATCATTATTTTCTATTTGATTTAATTCTTCATCCATATCCTTAACCCAATACTTATCATGTCTAGCTTCTGAAAAAGTTCTAGGCTGAATTTTGGATAACAAAGACAATTTAAATTGCTCAGATTCACTTACCATCATTCCTTTGGTGTAAATTCCTTCATTTATGTCCCTGATGATGTCACTTTCATTATAATTTATCTAAACATATTTGGATGGAGTTTTGGTGTCCTTTTTCTCCTTCTTCTCATCTTCATCTTATTCTTCAAAATCTTCCTCTTTAATGATTTCAGGAATGTCTACTGGATCACTGATTCTTTGTGTTCCATCTTCTTCTATCTTGACACTTGTACTTTCAACAATTTTCTTGGTTCTTTTGTTATAAAATTTATAAGTTTAAATTTCAAGAATAACCAAGAAATATACCTTCATCTACTCTAGATACAAACTTACCAAGTTTTTCATCAGTTCTCTTTATGAAGCATCTGCTGCCAAAAACTTTAAAATAATCAATTTTTACTAGTTTATCTTTTCATAGCTCATAAGGAATATTGTCACTATTGACTCTCAATAATTCTCTATTATAAATATGCATTGCTATAGCAACTGCCTCTCTTCAATATTTATCTGTTATCTTAGATTCATTTAGTATTGTCCACACTATCTCTTGAACTATTCTATTTTTCTATTCAACTACTCCATTTTACTGTGAAGTTCTAGGTACTAAATAATATCTCTTTATTCCATGGTATTCACAAAACTTAACACATTAATTTGACATGAATTCTCCTCCTTGATCTAATCTTAGACACTTAATCTTCAAACTAGTTTCATTTTCAACTAATGCTTTGAATGCTTTGAAATGTCTGAAATCTTATAATTTTTTCTTTAAAAACATTACCCAAGTCATACATGAAAAATCATCAATAATCAACATGAAATATCTCTCACTTTGAGTACTTTGAGTTCTCATAGATCCACACAAATCAGTGTGAAAAAGCTCTAGCATTTGAGTGGTTGAGTACTCTTTTATTTTAAATCACCTTCTAGCCTACTTCCCATGATGACAAGATTCAGAAAGCATGTCAGATGGCTTTGTAATCTTTGGAAGATTCTTGACTACTTGCTTCTTGATGATGTTGACAATACTTTCAAAATTTATGTTACCCATTCTCTTGTGCCATAGACAAATTTCTTCAATTTGACTCAAACAACATCTTTGACCTTTGTTGTCTAATAACATATATAAATTATTGTTTGTTCTTTGAGCATTTGAAACTAACACATCTGAATGTTTTCTTCTAATTTCACAACCTAAAACTTTAGTGTGTGCCCCTAATCACATATTTGACTTACACTCAAAATATTATGCTTAAGTCCTTCTACATACAAAACATTTTCAATTTTAGTTCTACTATTATCTAAACTTAGTGTACCTTTTCCATCAATTCTAGCAGTAGTATTGTCTCTAAATTTCACTATGCCACCATTGATCTTCTTCAAGGTTATAAACTTCCTATTGTCTCCTATCATGTGCCTCAAACATCCACTATCAATGAACCATGTATTTTCTTCATTTCTTACATGTAAAGCTGTCTACACTAACATAGATTTTTTAGTTTGTTTCTTTTTCCATTAACCTATCTGAACTTTCTTCTTGATGAATGGAGCCTTGAAACTCTAGTCCTTCTTGACTAACTCAAACATGCTTCTACAATACTGATCTATGTGTTCAAAGTTATTTCACTTGTAACATATTATGGCCTCTTCATTAAAGCCTGATAGAGGAGCAAAAGAGTTGTGTCTTTTGCTTGACTCTGTATGAATTTCCTTCTCCTTATTTTTTAAATTATTAGCCCTTTTTTGACATTCTATTTTCTTATGACCATATCCACTACAATAAAAATAGTAACCATAAAAATAAGACCTATTTGTGTATCTCTAACCTGATTAACTTTTTTAGCTCCGTTCCCTCCATCCTTATTGTTTGAGATGTCCTATGTATTCTTAACTTATTCCCTTTTTATTTCTTCTTTTGTAAGAGCTTCAGCATAGCTCTTTCCTTTTTCCTTATCTATGAAAGTAATGACCTCCTCTTTCTCTTTTTCAAATCTAGTACCTATCTTATCTAACATTGATCTTTAATTTTTGAATATTTTATTCAACATATTTGTGTTATTCTCAAATTTTGAATTATTGGTTGCTCTATCATTGATTGTTTTATTTGTTTTCTCAAGATCTGCTTTTAAATAAGTAATTTCAATAACACACCTTTCACATTCTTTACTTACTATTTTCAACTGTGCCATTATATCTTCTTCATTCTTCTTGGCTTCTTCAAAGTATGCTTGTAGATCTTCAATTATTTCCTTTGACTCCTTTTCATTTTTCTCGATCTGGAGCTTCAAATCTTTGATTCTTCTTTTCAAGAGCTTTTAACTCTTCTAAAGAAAAAATGAGTTCTCCTTTTAGATTCACTTCAGCTTCATCCTGTTCTTCTTCTTGATCATCTATACTTTTGATTGTGAAGGCATCTTCATTTATGGCCATGAATAGAATCTCTTTTTCTTCTGAATCACTAACTCCACTATCTTTGATTGAGCTAGGATCTTTAGAATACAAACTTTTCTTCTCAAATCCCTTCTTGCATTTACCTTTGAAATTCTTCTTGTATGTAGACTTTCCTTCTTCATTATCATCATTACCCTTATTTGGGCGTTTAGATAAAAAAGTCCAATCTTTTCAAAATTAAAACATTTAAAAGGTAATTTTCCTTGATATTTACCTGTGCCCTTTTTTGGCTTGTGAATGAATAGAGCTCCATTGTCACTTGATTCTTTAATCTTAGCCTTCTCTTTCTTTGATGTCTTGAAAGAAACTTCTCTCTTTGAGGGTTTATCTTGTTTAGTCTGCATCTCATATATTGTAACAATACCATGAAACTCATCCATATTTAGCTTGGCTAAATTCTTCATCCCTTCAATTACCTAAAATTTTGCATCATATCTCAATGGTGGAGATCTCAAAACTTTTTGAACCACAATTGATTCTTCTAAATTTTCTCTAAGATCTTGAATTTGATTAACTATTTGATCAACCTAAAAAAGATAACTTGCTATATTTTCTTCCTCTTCCATCTTCAAACTCTCAAACTATCTTCTAAAAGTCTGAAGCTTAGCTTGCTAAACCTTTCCATCACCTTTGTAAATATTCTCAAGTTTAACCCAAGTTTCATGAATAGATTTACATTGCATAACTTTAACAAATTTTGATTCACATAAACCACATAAAATAACATTTAAAGCTTTAGCATTATTTTCACTTGCCTTCTTTTCTATCAGAGTAGTTACAAGTGTTTATGGCTCTTCATATTCCTCCACCACTACTTTCCATATGTTGAATCCAAGGGCCATCAAATAAGTCTTCATCCTTTTTCTCCAAAAAACATAATTGGTCCCATAAAAAAAATGTGCCTTATTTGTATAAAATCCTTCACATGATCCAACCATCATGCTTTCCTAATCTACCTTCAAGCTGTAATTTTTTTTCAAAAGGAATTTGCTCTGATACCAATTGTTAAGCATGAAATATACTGAGAGGGGGTTGAATCAATATATTATATATCTTTTTACTTAATCTAATTTCTTTTCTTTAACCAGTTAATCACACATTCAAGATATATAGTAAAATTGAAACAATGATTTGCACCACACAAGAGAAAGAGAGAGAGAGAGACACCAAATTTTTATGTGGAAATCCAAAGTGGGAAAAAATATAGAGAATATTCTCAAGTATATGAATGAGCACCAACTCAAAATACAAAGTTCACAAACACCAACTTGTAGGAACACCAACCCCTTTTCCGAGCACCAACACATCAACTATTTGTGAGCACCAACCCCTTGTAAATATTTGTGAGAACCAACCCACATGAGCACCAACCCCTCTTGTGTATAAAACACAACTATCTCTCAATGTTGTTTACTCAATAAATGATAGAACTCTACAATATCTCCCACTTTTCTCTCTTCAAAAACAAATAAAAACCATGCACTCTCTTGCATATTAAAAATGGCTTCTCAAGAATTTATTTATAACTTTCTAAATGACCTTTGGCATTCACCCTTTATGACCCTTCAATCCTCATAGAAAATGGTGCCAAACTTGCATGACCCTTTGTATCCTTGCATTTGAAAAGTCATATGGTGACCCTTCATAAGCAAAAGCACCCTTTCCTATTTTTCCTTTATCTTGGTGACTTTTCATATTCCTCAAAGTGTCCCTTCATGGAAAAATGTTTCATACCTTTTTTTTAATTCACATGGTGATTCTTGGAATTCCTCAAGATGACTCTTTATGAGAAAATGCATCCCATTCCTCTTTCATCTTTTACCCCATGACTCTTTGATTTTTCCATGGGCCCCTTTTTTGACTTATATGTAACCAAAAATATATTCATTAATATTAAATAAATATTAACACACATTAGCTGAGATATGAATATTAAAAACACCATTAAATGCAGTGGGGCCTTTATCACTAATAATGCTAGACCTTTGACATCAATGATAATATTTTCAACAAATGATGATGATTATGATGGATTCAATGGTGTGGATGGTGGGGGAGATGATGACATAGATGATGATGGGGATGATGGAGGCAATGATGACCTAGATATTATGGTGCTTGATTATAACATGGTAGGTGTTATAAGGACACAAGTTAATCTAGGCCAAGCAAGGCCTTCTAGTATCGCTATGACAAGTTAGGATGTAGGCATGTTAGAGGATGATATCACTTATAGGGTTGGGAAGATCACCATTTTAGAGAGACAAGTTTATGACTTACATGGTACTTTAGATATGTATGATGATGATATGAGTCACCTTTAGTCATAGATTACCCTGTTGAATGTTGATATTGCCATGATGGTATAGGTATAGGCCCATTTCACTATAGAGAGGGATCAATACATCAAGACAAGGATCAAGTATTGATCAATGTTGAGAGGTTTAGGCAAGAGTGGGATGAGGCATGTGGAGGTAGTATGTAGGCTATATTTTATCAAATGATTCTTGAAGGCCTTTAAGCTAATGATGTGGCCCTATAATACCATCAAGCCTATGAGATGATAGTTGCCATATACCAACATGTTAATTATTTTTATTTCTAAGACACATACAGAGTAATTATTAGATATGATCAGTCTTGAACTAGAACACATATGATATGGGATTCATGGAAGTCAGTGCATTAAATGTGACCACAACCACTAGGACCACTAGGACCATTAGGCCACCTCTAGAGATAGGTCCCATGGATACACATAGTTAGAGTTGAGCACAAACATCTTGGCATTTCAGTATTTTGGAACAGTGGCATTTTTACTTGTTATATCAACATATTGATATATTTTGAAACACCATTTTAATATGTATATATCTTTGATGTATATGACATTTTAAATATACTGACATTCAATTTTAGGTCCTTTAATTCCAATGTACATGTATATGATATTCCTTTGATATATATGATGCCATGCTTATGTTCATCTCATGTTTTAGCATTGTTTAGCATTATGGATATTTAGCATTGTTGATGTTTATGCTCATGTATGCTATTTTAGTTACTGCTTTGTCATGTATAGGATATGTTTCTCTATTGTTTATTTGATTATGTTGTATGACTTATTTTAATTCTTATTCAAAGATGAACATATTTATTATCATATTATAAATCATATTTATTTGTTTATTACTCATAGATTCAGGCATGTGTTTAGGTATTTGGATGGTTTGTATCTTAGAGAATTAATACCATTATATTGATTTGATAGTCTCTGTATGCTTGATTTTTATTGTAACTTGTGATATTATGCATCATAGTTATGAATAAATATGATGATAATATATACCCTAAGCCTGGAAAAACTTAGTTTAAATGCAAATACAAGTAACCTAGGAATAAGGTATGAATAATAAAATACCAAGTGTAAATGTAAAACAAATAAACCAAGTGTTAGACTAAATAAAAGCATTCACAACCTAAATACAATATATGGATAATCAATACTCAAGTGTAAACAAAATGTAATATGCATAAAAATTTGAGAAACAAAAAGGAAACAGACAATAAACAATTAAAACCAACAAAAAATAATAATGAAATAAAGTATATAAACAAATAAAAGAAACAAGCAAGGCAAACAAACAAATAGAAACAAACACAAACAACTAAACAAAAAAGGCTATACAAAAATAGACTATAAAAAATATATAAAAAACAAACAAAAATAATAAACAAACAAGACCAAATAAACAACAATAAACAAACCAAAGCAAATAGAAGTTCATTAAACAAACTATTCTAAACACACAAAGTCAAATTAAAAAACTAAGTGAAATAAATAGTAATATATAAAAAACTAATCAAACAACTCAAAAAAAAAATGAATGATGTTAATCACAATGTTAGTACAAATAAAATATAAATTGATCATGCATGTGTAATATAGGTGTTACTCTTGGTGATAGGGTGACCCCTAATCTAGCTAGCAATGACACTAGTAAAACAACACAAGAACAAATAAGACAAGGATGCACCTATGCTATAGGTATGGAGGTGATATGGAAAATAGTTTCCTCTATGCTATAGGTATCAATGAGACAAATAACCAAAATGGGGGGAATAGAAGAAAAGGAAGAGTTATCCAAGTTACTCTAGATATACTAGGAAAGTGGATGTTGCCTATAGTTTCATGGACACTAGGTCCAATGTGAACTTCAAGACAAATGTAGTTCTTCTAGGATATGGGATAGAATAAAAATGATGATAAGAAAACATTATTGAATTTTAGATGAAAATGGGAATGATCTCACAAAACAATGAATGTGTAGGAAAAGAGGGGGATGACATTCACAGTCATGAAAGCGTCAATAAAAATAAAGTGCACAAGCGTGAAAGTATGGTTTAAGATAAAACCATACTAAAACTCAATATATTAGTATCCAATAATGAACCAAATTCATAATTCATAGTGTTCACTACATTTATGGCTTGGAATGAGGATGAACTCACAAAATAGTGAGAGCATTGGCAATGGTTACTCATTAAATAGCAAGAGTGTACGACTAAGGCTAATAAAGATGGGGAAACTAAAGGACAAGTGGTTACTTGTAAAATAAATAGGATTCATATAATCCTTAAGGAAAATAAGTGGTTGTGGAAGTTCCAAATGACAACAAAGTGATGGTGATAGCTGAGCTAAACCAAGATACCCCATGCATCTAAGTGTTGCCTGCATAGTAAATACAAACCTCAGGAGAATATAGTTATCCTATATATGAGAGTAAAAATACCAAGGTGGTCTATAAATTAAGTTGAATAGGTAATAAAATCCATCCCAAAATAATTTGATAGCTTTATATCTCACATGGAAATTATAAGCCAATTTTCATGATTTTATGATTTTTATGATTTTCCTGTCTTTTCAAATGTTTTTGGAATTTTCTAGGCATCTCAACTCAATTGAGAATGATGAGATACCAAATGGTCCAACTCATAAAATTATGAGAGTGTGTCTTAGGGTGCTCATAAAATGACAAGAACATTCAAACTTAAATTGCTCATAAAACAACAAGAGCGTTTAAACTAAAATCACTCATAAAATGGGGTGAGTGTTCAAACAAGGGTGGCCAAGCTAACCTCATAAAATACTAAGAGACTCCTAAATAGTCCAAATGGAACCCAAGTGACTATATTTCTACCTATAATGGTGAAATATAGTGAATTCTTCCAATATTTTTGTTGTTTTGGTATCTCAACTCAATGGAGAATTATGAGATACAACATGGTCTAGCTCATAAACTGGTGAGACTGTATGGTTTAAAAGTTCTAAAAAAATGGTGAGAGCATAGAAAAGGGGTGATTGAGCTGACCTCAACATAAATCAATCTCTACCTACATAGTCCATTAGTACCTCAAGTCATTGTAGTTATGCCTATAGTGGTGAAAGCTTAGAAATGTTTTCAATGTTTTTGATATCTCAACTCAATGGAAGATTACGAGATATAAAATTACCTAACTCACAAAATAATGAGACCATAGATTAAAAATTCTTTAAAAATGGCAAGAATGTGGTAAAAAGGGTGACTAAACTAACCTTAATGTAAATAGAGTGCTACTTACATAGTCTTGTAGGACCTCAAGTCATTGTAGTTTTACCTATAGTGGTGAAAGCTGGGAAATGATTCCAATGTTTTTGGTGTTTTGGTATCTCAACTCAATGGATAATTATGAGATACAACATGGCATAACTCTCATAAAAGTGAGAGTGTGACTTAAACATGCTCAAAAAATGGTAAGATCATGGCAAAGGGGTGAGTGAGCTGACCTTAATGTAAATTGAGCATTGCCTACATAGTTCTAAAGGACTTCAAGTTACTATAGTTCTACATACACAAAAAGTGTATAAATAAGAACAAATAAGTTTAGGTATAGTAAAATGGAAATGTATGACATAATAATGTCAAGGTGATGTGGAAATTCATGTTAAATGAGTTATTCCTAAATTTCCCAAAGGCATTTATAATTAGGAAATAATGACTAGAGTCGGTGGTACTAATTTAGCCATAGGAGATTATAAGTAGTAGCACAAATGGTGAGCATAATAACAAATGAAGAATGAAATTTACAATACCAATTTCATACTACTTTCATATATTGTCATTCAAATATTTTAATCTTAAAAAACTAATGAAACTGAATCTATCATCAACCACTGAACATTCTAAAAGTACAAATGAATAAGAATGAAGGCCAAATGTGAGGGGTGGGATTAGTTAAAAAGAACTGGATAACAAAGATAGGCTAAAGTAATGTCCTAATGGTATAGGTTATGGTACAAATAATAGGTATAATGTGTCATAACTTAAACAATCCTTATAGATAATAACTTGAGTCCCTCAAGCATAAAAACATTTGAGGTATATTATGTTTATCATTTCATCAAGTTCATCTCCTAACATGGTGAGTCTGTATGCTCGAAAACCATAGTTATAAATAATTACATAAGGCCCTTACTAATTAGGTTATAATTTTAATTTCTTCTTTATATTGGCATTGACATTCTTCTAATTTTATTTTAACACAAGGTCACCAATCTTGAATTCTCAATGCTTAATGTGCCAATTGTATTGGCCTCATAATTTGTTCTGATATGCCTGAAGGTTATTCAAAGTAGATATGCATTTTAAATCAATTAATTCTAGATATTGCAAAAAAGCTACTCTATATTCCTTATCATCAATGATGTGCTATAGTGAAATTCAAAGAGAAGGTAACTCCACCTCAATAAGAAGAATGGCCTTAGTGTCATAAAGAAGAGAATCAAGGGTATCTCCGGTTAGAGTATATAATGTTGTGTAGTAGGCCCATAAGCTATTAAATAAATAAAAGTGCCAATTATGACCAATGTCATAGACAATCTTCTTTATAATATTTATAATGGTCTTATTAGAATCCTCATCTTAGTTGTTTCCTTATGGGTAGTAGGTGGTAGAGAAATGTTGTTTGATATAGTATTGGGTATAAAGTGATTTCACATCTTTATATTTAAATAATTTTCCATTATCAGATATAATGGTGGAGGGTATACCATAGTGACAGATGAGATGGTTAAATATGAATTTGGATATTTGATTACTAGTTATGTAAGTGAGGGGAACAGATTCCACCCACTTAGTGAAGTATTCGGTAGTAGTTAGGACATGTTTATGGCCATCTAAGAATGTATGATTAATCTTGCCTACAAGGTTGAGCCTAATGTTGAGAATGGCCATGATATTGGTAATGGTTTGAGTGTTTTAGATAGAACATGAATCATATTAAAATTCTTATAACACTTTACACATCTTTTCACATATACAACTATATCTATTTCTATAGTCAGCTAGTAATAACTAGTACACATTAATTTCTTAGATAGGATTACCTCGCTAGTGTGGTATTCACACACTCCTTCATGAACTTACCTCAACGTGAATCCAGATTCTACCAAATGTAAATGACAAATTAGAGTTCCATCATATCTTCTATGATATAAGTTTGGTCTAAGTAGGTTATAATGAGAGGCTTTGTGGATGAAGGCTTTTTGTTTCGTATATGATAGGTTAGGTGGAATAATTTGGTCTTGGAGGTAGTAATATATGTTAGTATACCAGGGAGATATGGGACCAACAATGTCACAAACCATATCGATGGTTGAATGTTCATATGCCAACACTAAGAGATGTTTCACAAGAAATTGATAATCCCTGACTCTGTCTATGATCTGAATCATGGAGCCAAATGTGGCCATGACATCAATTTTTGTATTATTATCTTGAGGTGTTTTTTAAAACTAAATTTTGGAAATTTTATGCTTGATATTATCAACCATGTCTTTATACAATACCATCTTATCATACTTCATCTGGTACTAGTCTGTGACTTGATTAATGATTAGATATGAATCACTGTGTACCAATAAATGTTGGATGTTCCACTCTATACTTGGTGAATCCTTAAAATGATCATTTCTTATTCATCCATGTTATAGTATAGGGAAAACTAATATGAAAGGACTTATGAATAATATCCCCTTGTAGAGAGATAAATAATATTTCAACACCTGATCTACAAATTGTGAATAAAATGTCTACGTATATTTTCCATTACTCTACCTTAGGAGGTGCTTCAAATTTTGTAGTGGTCATGATGGATTCATCTAGAAATATAAATGTGAGAGGTTGGGTATCATGAAGAGAAGATTATAGAAGCTAATCTATGAGTACCTAACCCTTAATGACCTCTTGATTGGCATATTTGATTTTAAACTCACTCAAAATCATGATCCACTTTGCCTTACGACCTTATAGAGTGATTTTATAAATTAGATACTTGAGTGGACCTAATTTGGAAATAAAAATAGTCTTGTCATTCAAAATTTAATGATGTAACTTTTGGGATATGAATACCATTGATAAACATGATTTTTCTATTGGTGTATAATTGTGATCATACATGACCAATGTTTGAATTAGGTAATACACATCATGTTCTTTACCCTAATCATCATGTTGTGCCAAAAATGTCCCTAGGGATTTTTAGTCACTGATAGGTAAAGTAACAATGGCTTGTTTGGAATAGGCAGAAATAAAATAGGTGGATTGGCCAAATATTCCTTAATGTGTTCAAATGCTTTTTAACACTCTTCATTATAGGATAAAGTAATTCCATTCTTTAGTAAGTGTGTAAATGGATGGATTTTTTTGTCCAATTAGGATATGAAACATCGAATTAACTAGATCTTTCCCTAAAAACTATAAATATAATTCAAGGTAGATGGAAGCAATATTTTATTAATAGATCAAACTTTGGTTAGATCAACTTCAATGAACCTCTAACAGAAAATGCAGCCTAAAGATTTACCATAAGTTAACCCAAATACACACTTATTTGGATTAATATTGACATTATACTCATAAAGTCACTGAAAGATTATTCATAATATGGATGGGTGATCATCATTGGTATTTAATTTACCCATGATGTCATCAAAATAATCCGTAATGATGTCATGCATCATATCATGGAAAATCATTGACATGACACATTGGTAAATGGATCCTACATTTTCAATCTTAAATGGTATCACATGATAACAAAATATTCCCCATAGAGTGGTGAATATTGTCTTGTGCTACTATTTTGGTGTAATGCTAATTTGGTTATATCCTAAAAATCCATCCATAAGGGAAAGCATTTCATATCCAACCATTTAATCAATAATAATATCAATATTTGGTAGGGGAAAGTCATGTTTCAGGATGGCTTTGTTAATATCTCAAAAATCAGTGCAGATTCTAATACCTTTTGGTTTCTTTCTTACTATCACAATTTTGTAAATCCACTCTAAATATTTGATCATCTTGATGCATCTCATGTCTAAGAGTTTCTCCAACATTTTTTTGACTAGAAAAACAATACAAGGATGCATATTTTTCAACTTATGCTTAACTAGTTTGATATTGGGATATACAAGAAGATGGTGTACAACCAAGGTATGGTCTAAAAATGGCATGTATAAATAGGCACATGAAAATATTTCAACAAAATCCCTCAAAATGGATATAAAAACTTCACATCCCACCTCAATGAGGGACTCTCCTAGTTTGATCTATTTTAGGTCCTCTAGAGTCTTAATGTTAACCTTTAAAGTATTCTTCCATAAGAAGTGTGTAACCATCTTCTAAAATAGTCATAAAGGAGGTAAACTAGTGGAAACATCCTCTAGTCAAACTGGATCATTTCATTCTCCCAAACAAGAGGAATCAAAATCTCCTAATGCTAGTGAAGGCCATGTAACAAATACTTAGGGGCACTCTTGAAAAATCTATGCAAAAGATTATATATCCTCAATATTGATCTAAATCCATAAATAGGCCTTATAATATAGGTCTCTTATGCTTCATATGATGAGGAGTGAACATCATCATCTAATGGTTCCTGACATAGGTTTTCACCAAGAGACTTTCATTTCTATTTAATTTTACCCTGGTCAGAAGTAACTCAAAGATGTTTTCACTTTTAGACCTCAATGTTTGATTTTGTTTTTGTTTTTAGATAAAGACGTTCACTTATTATTTGAAATAGGTAGCAAGATATAATATAATATAAAATCCTTGCTTGTGATTTCCAAGAGGAATGTGATTCTTCAAACATAGAATGTCACAAATGGCCTCATCATTTTCAAACTTATCTAATGGCATTGTTGAATCTTGTTGTCCAAGTCTATCAACTACGGGTAATAAATAGTAAGAGGAAAAGGGTGATAAATAGGGTTAATGGTACAAATTACATGGGGGTTAAATAAAATTGTATTGGCTAGGTCATCGTAGATGTTATAATCAGACCCTACATCACTATTGACATCACCTTTATTAGTCATTGGTGTTAGAATGTGAATAATATATGTGGGGTCACACTTAGGTAGTTCAAATCCAATACCATGGGTTCCTTTGTACTTGGTAATTAAAAATAGCTTGATCATTCCTTTTTGATGTATCCCTAGGCCTCTAACTTCATAAGCTAGGTGATCCATAATCTAATTAGGAATATGAAACTTCACACTTTGGTAACAGTCAGCTAACTCACCAATATAAATCAATGAATCATGTTTAGCTAAGGGGTCATATGCTAGGCTAGAGGAATGTTTAAAAATAAAGGGTTTATTGAGCTAAGATTTTCCCTTGGTCTGCCACTCTATGCGATTAGTCTTGGCCTTGGGTCTACAATAAGCTTTAGGTTTTTGTGGAAACTTGGCAATGTGGAAGGATTCATAAGTACTATATTATTTGATACCTTTGTTATACATATAAAAGTTATCAAACATATTTTATGGAGGCACATATAAGGTATAAGCTAATTTTTTTGGGTCAATGTAATTGGATTCTAGTCATGATTCAAAAGCTTTGGCTTTCTCAGCTCTTCTTCTATCAAATTTGGGCATAAGATTCAATCCAAAATGATAGTTATAGATCTTTTACTCAACCTTAAGATGTTTATAGTACTGATAAGGCTAGATGTTAGTTGGTATAGTCATTCCCATCCCTAAATGGGTAAATTTTATACACTAATGCAATGTGGAAGGTATGGTCCCAATTTCATGGATCTAGGGTCAGCGCAATAATAGATTATAAGATAATTCCAAGTCTAAAACATGGCATAGAGTGTCATAGGTCAAATTCCCAATGACTAATGACAAGATGATAGTATTTTGAGATTCTTGTAATGGGAGCGGTTCATATCTAAGTATGATCAACACAATAAAATATCCAAACATAGAATAATCATAGAGTAAAACTATATTGTATTTTTCCATATATCACATACGAGTTACTATAAAGTTATATAGGAAAACTATTTTCTATAATTGGGGAGATCATATCTCCATATATCTATCCCATAATATCTCCTTATAACCCTATAATCTCTCAATCTGACTATATATGAATATATTGTAACTATAATATATTACAATAACCAAATAATATATTGTAGTAACTAACATAATTTAATATTTACCTCTCGATAAATATGCAAACTCACACAATATAATATTTACCTCTTAGTAAATATCCATTATAACATCTCATGTAATAAACTAATTCCTAACATTCCCCCCCTTAGTTTTTACATGGTACAAAAATATTCACACTCACCTGCAATATGCTCACCCCTGTGGCATGCCCAACTATCTGGCTCATGACCTTGATACAAAGAAAGGATCAATCCTTCTATGGTTTTAAATAGGTTTAACACAAACCTTGACATGAATAGGAACATCATTCCATCAATTGTCCATCTCCAATGGTTTTCTAGATCTACCACAAACCTTTTCAAGATCCAAAAACTAAATTACATTGGTGTTTTTTGTCCTTTCACTATGTTTTCACATCAAGGATATGTTTGGAATTGCACAAAAAATACATTACTTAAAAAGGCATGTACTTCTATTCTTTTTTTCAAACATATAGTGGAAATTATACAAAAACACACCAAAGATAATATGTCACCAAATCATTTTGGGCCCCATCATTGGTGATTGACAAGAGGCTCTGAAACCTCTAGCCTCTGTTTCCTCCTTCCTCTAGTACAATAAATTGATCACTTAGTAAAAATGTCAATTAAGCTCAGATTTAATATTTTTTGAGAGATCTCCCCCAAAAGACTGACACTTTTAATATTTGACTCAAGATGTCATGTACAAGAGATAATGCATCCATATACATTTAAACATTTTTTATTATGATCTGTCTCTCGACTTTGACTCTTTTATAAATATAATTGAAAATTGAACCTCTGATTTATAAAGGACACTCAATTTTATTTTGAATTTTTTATAAAACTACATAATATAAAATCTAAAAATCTAGACTATAAAGACTAGACTTTGTATTTTTAAAACCCTCACATGAGACAATGACTACTACTCATAAAAAATTCAAAAAATAAAAATAATTGCATAGACCCATTAAATTTGGATGAAGCTAATTTAAAACATAACATAAACTAAAACTTATTTTGGAATTTTTAATAACCTCCACATGATGTACGGCATGACACTTGCCTCGACAATCTTGAATATTTGACTGACAAAGGATAGGACTAGCCCCACAACATGATCTTTTAGTTTAATTCAAACTCAAAGTAGAAGAATAGGATAATCTTGCATGGATAAATTAACTAGCTTGAACATGACTAGGCTAGTATATGGGTGACCAACTGCGAGTAGGAAAATTAGTTGTATCTTTAATGAATAATGAAGGATTTAGGACACATAGCTATACAATGTGTTGATGGTCAATCATATAATTTCAAAGATATAAATGAAAAAAATTTATAACTCATATATGTTCATTAGATGTTTGTAAAAATTGACCGAGCCTAAAACATTGACTACACCTAAATTCTGAATATTTCCCCAGATGTAATCAAATACTCTTTTGATGTGAAAATGATAGTTGGAAATGAATAAATATTAATAGAAATGAATAAAATGAGCTAGGTGGCTTGTTTGAAATGGGAAACACATGGTAGAGTGAACTTGATCACTTGATGAATCTTCAATCCTGATGATGCCCACATGAAAGTATTATACTATACATTAGGATTTCTAAACTCTCATAACTTGAGCAATGCAAGGTGTAGTTTTTAACTTACATTAAAATCACTTTCCCATTTTAAAACCCCTAATTTGATACCAAATAATGGGACTAGTTTAGATCTGAGTATGATTAACATAATAAAAGAGATAAACATAGAATAATCATAGAGAAAAAACTATATTGTATTTTTACATATATCAACATATGGGTTATTACAAAGTTATATAAGAAAACTATTTCCTATAATTGGTGAGATTATATCTCCATATATCTCTCCTTAAATATTTCCCTATAACCCTCTAATCTCTGAATCTAACTATATATGAATATATTTTAACTATAATATATTCTAATAACCAAATAAAATATTTTAATAACTAACTTACATAATATAATATTTACCTCTCAGTAAATATCCAATGTAAAAGATAATGCAATAAACTAATTCTTAACATCATGCTCTTCATTATCATATGCCTTAACAACAATAGTATCTAGTTGTAGGTCGGACATTATGTAACCAATATGTTAATATAAACTTTAGAGATGCAATGTTGAGGTCTAAACCATTGTTTATAAGGACATGTTTAAATTTATGGTTATTTATACCAACCTTAATGTACAATGGGTTATTATGTAGTGAGCCCAAGGATGACATGTTGCTTTGGTCAAAGGTAATATGTTGGCTAGGGGCCAAATGTCCTACCATGCCTTGAAATTTACTTGACATGATGTCATATAGCATGAGGGATTCACTGAGGTACTCATTCAATATCTCTTTGTGGATGCTCAATTTATGCAAAAAATCCATGATGGATATTTATGCAAATGTCTTCTTTAGTTTCTTCATAATGTCATAGGTCTTCCCTTTGGGTTTAGTAGCTAGATTGTTTATAATAGGTATGGAAGTTTAAATGGGATCATTCATGGAATTTAGATGTAGTCTTATGATGGTAATCTTGGCTCATCAATTTTTTATTGCTCAATTTCAATCTAATAATTGGCTTTGGTAATTGCATAGGGAGGTAATAGGGGAATGGTAATTCTAGGGGGGCGTTGAGCCTAAATACTAACATGATCTAAAGGATAATTAATAACATAAGGAGGTTGGTAGGAATTACTTGTATGATAGGCATTTTTGGGTGAAGGTCTTGGTATATTAGTAGTTGGTTGGGGATTAATGGTGATGGCAGCAACATGACCACTTGAGACATGTCCCAGAACATTGTTTTAAGTACACATGATGACATAATGGCCTCTTTTGTTGGTTTGGTTAGTTTGGCCTTAGTTATAACCATTTTTTAATTATTTTTCTAGTGGAATTATTGCTATTAATTTTGTGGTGGAGTTCTCTACCACTGATTTTGTTGTTATTCTTGGTACTGCTATTAGTTTTTGTTGTTGTTATGTTGAGGAAATGGATTCTGATAGATGACCAATTTATGATTGGTCATAAGAGCATTGGCACCTCTTTGTATCTCTCCATTATCTAACATATTATCGATCAGATGCCTTAGTTGAATACATTGGCATATGGAATGTCCTTTGACATGATGGTATGCACAAAATTCATGTTCTTTGTACCAATCAAGAAAAAGAATTCCTTGAATAAATAGTTTTAGCACTGACTAGATAATCATGTTTGCATGAACCAATTTATAGAATGCAAACTCAATAGGCTCCTCAAGGTCACTGAAATATCTAGAAATGGGAGGTATTATACTTGGAGGAGGGGCTTACAATTGTTCTTGGTTTTTTGACTATTGGTTTTTTGGAGGCCTTGGATGAATGTGTGGAGGTGGTGGCTGTTGAATGGGTGGAGGTAAATAGACAATCAATGTTTGAACTATTTGTATGTGGCACAATTTAATAACCATATTGCCAACCAAATTCTTGTTGTGTTTTTAGGCATTTGGTATTTCATTATTATTAGCCTAAGGTGGAATTGAAGCTAGTATTTGGATTGGGTGGGCTTTAATTCTAGTTTTGCTATCCTTGCTAGTTTTGGCTCTGGTTGGATGAAGATAACTTGATGATCCATTTGTTGAAAAGGGATTTATCAATATGCATCCATTTTTAAATAACCTCTTCAAATGTATGAGCAAATTATAGATTGAGATGGTAATATATCTAGATGTGTAGGCTCCTCGTAAATATAGTTGCCAACTACTTATTTGGAAAATTATGAATGAATTAGATTTCTAGTGCTCTCCATCATTACAAGTACATAGTGAAGCTTTCACCATTATTATATTTTAATTGGCCTAGATCCATAAATATAATCTCATGTTCAAGATTCTATGAAAAATGTTGTACAAAATTCTCATAAAGATCATTTAAGTTAGGTACATATTTTTTTGACAATTTTAAAAGCCATTCAAAGGCTTGTCTAGAAAAACTTCTTACAAAGATAAGAAGAAAATGTATATCACTATATGCCACTAGTTGGAACACAACAAATAATTAATTAATATTCTATTTGGGGTCACCTTTTCCCTTGTATTTTTCAAATTTGAACAACTCATAACCTAGTGGAAATGGTATTTGAAGATAATCTATGTTTAATAGATATGAGCATATTTTATCCAATTTGAATTTCTTTGTTTGATTTCTAGTATAAATGGATTGAATTTGATCCTTCATTTATTTTAACTCTTAATGAAAGTAAGTCAGATGGAGTGACCTATTGTTTTTGGGTTTGCATAGTAAAAGGTGGATTACCTTGAATCAGGGAAGAAGGAATGACATACTATGAAATGTTAGCATAATTAGTCGGATGAACAATTATATTTATCTATGTATTGGGATTGTATTTTTTATACAGAATACATTGTTGTTGGAAAAAATTCTATCTTGGTTGGATACATAACCTTGCATGATGAATTACAAATATGGCAATGTTAGTGTAGGCTTTTTCCCACCTAGTGGTTTTACCTACATGTCTTTTTAGCTTACTTAGGTTAGTTAATTAAGTCATTAGGGGTCATTTACCTTTAAGTGGGTTCTAATTTTGAGTTAGGGTTTTACCTTTTTGGTGACCTAATCTCACCCTATATGTACTTTCTTTTTTCCTAAAGTGGCTAATGCAAACATTTCTTTTATGGTTTTTTTTAATTTTCAGAGCTCTCATTCTACCTCTATAAAAATTTGACATTCATCATGTGGTTTCTATTCAGAGATCTAGGCAAAATCTATCATAGTATCAAAGCTTTCTTGATAGCCTCATGCATTTGTCTCCTTTGGTAAGATCCTCCTGCATTCACCTTGTTGTTTTTTCATATTGTACGACCACCATTTTTGACCTTGGATGCATTTTATAAAAACAACCTTGAAATTCATGTCAAAAGGCATTTTATCAAAAATCCATCTACATATATTTTCTAGGTTTTTTGAGATATAAAATGGGTTTTATTTAGTATTTTTGAGAAAGTTCACAGAGTTTCCTAAAAATCTAATTTTTTGTTGCTAGTACGGTGTTGTATGAACAAGTAGTTAAGCCTGCTATCTTCGATTTGGTTCCCACAGACCAATTCGAGTTCCCTAAGGTGCATTACTTACTTCTAATCCCAATTTAGGTTTTCCAAGTATGACTACTCATTAATTATTTTTTAAGTCACAGTTGTTCAAGAACCAAATTTACACTATAGGGAAGTAATCAGACTTCTCCAAGGTGACAACTTATAAGTTATCAAGTTTATCAACCCTGACTACTTGACTACTTACTCATAGACTAGATAAAGTTTATCAAGTGCTTCTAATTATAATTAATTGAGCTTCTCCAGGGTGCCAACTTATAAGTAAACAAAATTTTCAACTCCAATTACTTGCTCGCTAGACCCATTCAAGTCTTTTAGGGTCGATTGCTCATTACTTGTTTCATAAGTTGCAGCTTAAAAAAACTCTAAAGTTGTGCAAGTTGAAGAACCTAAAATACACTAAAAAGACCCATTCAATTTTTTGAAGGTCAACTACTTATTACTCAGTACTTATTTTATAATTAATAAGTCATGCAGGCTCATAAAATTGATTTACACTAGCAAGACCCACTCATGTTTTTAAAGGTTGACAACTCATTACTTTTTTTAATTCAAAGTAGTTGGAAAACTCAAAATTGAAGTAGTTTGAAAACCCAAAGTTAGATCAATTGGAAAACCTGAAGTTGAAGCATTTGGAAAACTTGAACTAAATTAGTGTGGGAAACCTACGTGACTTTCAAGTGGGCATAAAATTTTAGGTGAAAGGTAATGAAAAAATAGATTAATTTTTTTTCCATTTTTTTATTTTAATTATGGAAAAAAGTTTTCCACTTTTGGAAAGGGTCTAGGAATATGTCAAATTAAGAACTTGTAAGTGCCATAAATTTTGGTCGATAACTCCTTTTTGAGTGTCATTTTCTTCAAAAGTGCTTATTTTTTATGCTCTACACATTAGACCTTCCATTGGGCCTTCCACATCTAAAAATATTTTTCATATTTTTTGTACAATTTTGGATGCATTATCAATTGAATTTGACATTCCTCTACTTCCTTGTACTTATGCACCTATTGCTCAAGATGCATTTTTAGTTGAATCTGATGTCTATATGAGCATGCTTGTATTTGAAACATTCAAGGGGGTTATTACTGATAGTTCTAAGGGGGTACTATGTTGTGTTGTGTATTATTTCTTTTTCACATTACTTCTTTACTTACTATAACAATCTTTACTTTTACACTATGTATTCACTCTCTATTAGTCTACTTACACCATTTAATTATCATGAATAGAAACCTAGAATGGATATCATCTTGCAATCCAAGGGTTACCATCAAATTATAATGGGCATTAAGACTAAATCTACTGATGCTAGAGTGAAAATCAAATGGTTTAACTATTGTGACCATGTCTGTGGAATACTATGTCTCTCAATCTCCCCAGATCTACTCTTTCACATTGAATCTACCAAAACACCTACTGAAGTGTGGACCACACTATCCAAGCTCTTTGGAGTGCAGGATGTGATGAGAGGACATGAAATAGAAAATGAGCTCATTAGATTGAGCCTAGATGATTTTGACACTCTTAAAAAAAAATTCACCAAGTTCAAAATTTTGAGATTGTAGTTGAAAGCATGTGGAATTGAAAAGAAAGATGAACAACTTGTTTTGTCAATACTCTCTAAACTGGGTCTTGAATATTCTATATTTGTGTCCACTTTTTATACCACTAAAATTTCTCTTGACACTGCATGGAAGATGCCTTATTTAGATACTTTTATTGCCAACCTAATTTAGGAGCAAGATAAGTTGATATAGATGGGCACAATGAAGTCATCTAAATCTCATGCATTACTTGCTAAGAAAAATAAGGCTTCTAATAATAGAGAGAGAAAGTAGAGCAAGAAAAATGTTGAGAGGGTGAAAATCTTTCAACCTCTAAATCAAATAATGAGACCTCTTCTTTCAATCATAGTCCTAAGAAAGATTAGATCAAATGTGATCATTGCTCAGGTAAGCATGATGAGAGTAAATGTTTGAAGAAACAAATTGACCACCTTATTATCCTTCTTATTCAAAACAACATAGGTGTTCTAGATTTTGTCAAACCATCTTCATCAACCCATGAATCCACTAAATCAAATGAATCTAGAAAATAAAAGGCAAAAGAAAATAATAACGGGAAATATAAGGGCAAAGCCTTAGTTGTAGTTGTGCCTCTAACTCCTCTTGCATGGGTCATTGACTCTAGTGCTTCACATCACATGGCATCTTCATAGATTGAGTTTAGTTCCTTGAAACCATGTGACATGTCTTCTATACAACTAGGTGACAACACTTCTAAAAAGGTTCTTAGGAGAGGGTCTATTAAAGTGAGTGGTCGAACATTCAATAATGTTCTAAGTGTGCCCTCACTCTCAACTAATCTCTTGTCAATCTACCATATCACTCACCTTGGTCTGGGCATGCGAGGTGAATTCACTCTAGATTTAGTGTACATTAGGGAGTTGTACAGTAATACTATTTTAGTTGTGGGAATGGTCAATCATTAAACTCAGATATATAGCTTCTCACACTTTGCTCCTAACTCTCCTTAGATTCCTCTTCAGACTCATTTGTACCTGATGACACTTTTGAGCCTAAGCATTCTTCTAATATTGATAACTCTTCTTCTATAAATGACTATAATAATGAAGTGGACACACTTCCATCATCTCCTTGTCACCTTTTAGATATTCAAGAGTTAGTTCAAAATCCACCTACCTTTGGTCTACTTTCAACATTATAGGGTAATAATCTACTGATCCAAGACACATCAAAAATCAAGCAGTCTATTCCATAATTATAGAGGATTCAGCATACCTTCTTCACCTCTACTTATATTGCACCATCTTAACATAGAGTAGTTGGGCCACCTACTTCACAGTATGTGGATCATTCCTTTCATAAGAATTACACCTTGGTTGAAGATCCATTGGGAACTTGGTAGACAAATTCATTATTTTAGGGTAATCCACACTTCACTACATCTACTTCTAATTCATAGTCACTTTTGACTATTCCTTTGGGGGACACCAAATGGCTACAGTCAATTGTAGACCTTAGTGGGGCTTTTTATCCCTCTTCTCTTCTTTTCTCTCTTTTTGGGGAGGAGTTTTGTTCTTATAGATTTTATCCTTTACCCCAATTTATGGGATTTGCATTGTACTTGGGTACCACATTAGGCCTCATTGTTGGGACCCAATTATTCTACCCACCTAAGCTATGCTTTAGGGGGTATTAGTGAGGATTTTTCCCACCTAGTGGTTTTACCTACATGTCTTTTTAGCTTACTTAGGTTAGTTAATTAAGTCATTAGGGATCATTTACCTTTAAGTGGGTTCTAATTATGAGTTAGGGTTTTACCTTTTTGGTGACCTAATCTCACCCTATATGTGCTTTATTTTTTCCTAAAGTGGCTAATGCAAACATTTCCTTTGTGGAATTTTCTTATTTTTGGAGCTCTCATTCTACCTCTATAGGAATTTGACATTCATTGTGTAGATTTTATTTAGAGATCTTGGTGAAATCTATCAGGTAATGACATTTGACTAGGTGGTATATGTTGGTATTATTGGTTTTGGGTGGGAACTTGTTATCTACTCATCGAACCCTATTATATAAAGGGAACACATTGTTGAATAAAACCCTATTTTTGGAGGTTTTATAATTTGGATCCATATTGTATGTTTGATACTTGTTGGGTGAAAGGTAATTTTTTCTTTATGCTTGATATTTGATGTACAGTGGAATCTTTTTGTTTGATTAAACACCTATTGTTAGATAGGCACTTATTGAGGGTTTGAAATTTGCTATTATTGACCAACTATCACTTATTAACCAATAGATCACATTGTATATTAGGAAATGTTTATGATTATTGGGGTATATTAGTCTATGATTTTCATGACAAAACATTTTTTTCTACCTATTGAGTTGGTGTACTATTCTACACTTATTGAGGTGGTAAGTTGTTCTATTATTGGATCATTAACCCTTGTTGTATACTCAAGGAAGTATATGGTTGAGGAATGGAGGTTACTTGTTTTATTTAGTAAATATGCATGCATATCCCTTTTTGTTTCAATCCACTTGAGATTTTAGTTGGATGAATCTATTGTGTATTGCTTGACATTATATTAGACCCACTTTGGTTCAAATTAGAATGCACTTGCATGTTATCCAAAAAATTTTGAGTGATGTCTTCCATTTGAGAAGTGGTTTATTATATCAAAATGGGTACATTAAACATGTCACCAAATAACATGTTTTAGATAAAGGGGTCTATGTTTTGATTCATATATCCTGAAACATCTTTTTATGGCCCTGTTGAAGGATATAGCTCTATAAGTGGCATGTTTGAAACAACCATTGCATTACCTTATAACTAGCTCTATAAGTGGTGTGTTTTAAACAACCATTACATTACCTTATAGTTAGATATATAAGGTAATCCATCTTAGCTTATATAAATAAATATTTCAAATAGAGGATATAAATGACAAAGTCACCATTATACAAGGTGAAGCCATTGATTACAGAAAAGTAGAATGATAGGATTTTTAAGCACAAACCTCTAAACTTAAATAATTAAATGCACTTTTAAAGAAAATTAAAGGTCTTAAATCATTATTTTTGGCCATATGGGATGCATGGTCCCATTAGGCATGCCACTATGTATCTTAGGAGTCTGAAGAGCACACAAATGTTGATTACTTCCTTGTTAGTGAAGATAATAAAAATTCATGCATAACAATACAATGAAACTAAACACTCTATCCTAAGAATTATGGGGATGATAACATAATGAACAAGATAAAAAAATAGAGACAAAAACACAATAATTTTACCTCCCTTGTCAAAATTGATGTCCACTTGTTGGTATAAATATGTTCATGCTTAGTCTATGACATTAGATAATCTTGTAAATGCTTCTCCATGTTGGTGACACTTCTCCAATGGTCACTTATGGATTTTATTTGCTTTGGATTGGATTGGTGTGAAGCTTGAAATCAAATGGGCACTATAATGTTCACTACTTTCAATGGATTCTTTAAGGCATTCCTATAGAATAACCTTACACACAAAGCTTGTTTGGGTAGAGTGAGGGAACTTATATTTATATCTATAAGAACTAACTCTAATCCTTGAGAGGTTATGTTTATTTCTAACTTTGGTTGAGTCTAAAATAACCTAGGTTGAGTTAGGCTAACCCTAGATTGGTTTAAAGCACTCATGAAGTCTTGACAACTCATTTTCAAATATTTATGATCCATGACAACTCACTTAAGATATTTGTGAGGTTGTGACCTGCCCTTTTGGAATATTTAGGAATTATTAAATCAGTTTATGAGTTTCTTTGACTTGACTTTATATTTGGATAAAAATTCATTTTTTATAGATGAAATTCACTAATTCAACTTTGAATTTTTGCGTAGGTAAGTTAATTGAGATTAGCTTTTTAATCTTAGTGGTTTTTGGCTTTTGGTAGTTGTTTAATTTTTTTGCATTAATAGATTAATAGGCCAAGAATGTCAATTTTCTAGGTCATAATTTGATTATGGTTAAATACAAGATAAGTTATTAGTGCATATAGGGTAATACCCAAAATAATCAATCCTCACCACATTTATGAGAAATTAAATCCTTTATGTAGAAAAAAATGGGAAATTTAAGTGATTTCTAGACTTCAAAAGTGGTCAAAATTGAGCCTACATATACAGCCTCAACATCCTTTAAATTATCAATATTTTGCATTTTTATTAGTAAATTTTTGGATTCATACAATCATCTAAGTGCAAGAGAACCTATAAAAAAAAAGACTTGAAACAAGAGAAAGGGATAAATTATCCTAGAAAGTATTAAAGTGTAGGAAAATAAATGGGTATAATATCTCTAATTCTAAATAGACCAACCTTTTACAAGGCTTTCAAATCTCAATATATACACAATAAGGTGATCCCTTATAAATATTACCAAATAAACCCACTAACAAGGTAGATACAAATATTCATCACTGATTTGAGGAAAGCAATTGGGATTTTAACATCTCTATCTACTTGATCATGGTCAACAACTTCTAAAACCATGCCTCTTTAAGCCTAAAATTTATCTTTATGCTCTTTGTCTCTTTTGTCCCATTATATTGTACATGCCACATGATGATTGGAGACATGCTCCTTATCCTTAATTTAATTTGGGTCTAGATAGAGATAAAATTTGAAGATTTTTGGTGAATTTTCATTGGGTTTTTTTTGGAATTTCCAATCCACCATGCTTGTCACAAACTTTGAAATGTCCATGTTGCACTCATAATTAATGTTATCATCCAAATTTCCTTAAGACTTTATATTTTATGATCAAAATTTCCATTAATATTCCTCTTTAATTTTTCTTGGTAGTTCTAATTAGATGCATAGTCCATTCTCATGTTATGATAGTTTTAATGGCCAAACAGGGTATCAAATTTAAGTTATTATTCTATTGACCATGATACTAGTATGTCCTTTCATTAGATTGATACTCATAGATGTACCACACTTTTAAACTACTTAATTTTGGGATTAGATAAAAATTTACTAGGATTTGTCATAGTGAAGAGATATTTCACCACGTGGCACCATCTTGCTTACTCAAAGCTCTAACACAATGTTGGGCTACATAGGCTCTTCTAGGATAGTGGGTCACAAGGATGATGCCATGTGGAATGATCCCAATAATTTTTTTTATAGATCTTTATAATTTTAAATATTTATTTGGGATTAATGGGTCACCAATATCTTTCCACTTGGCAACATCCTGGTGATCTGCTCACTTGGAGCTCTATTGACATAAAGGCCCACTAGGTAAATCCTTGAAAATTGACCAAAGCCCATAGAGTGAGATTTAGACATGGGGACCTATGTGAAATTTAAAATTTGACTAAGTTCCAAAATAATTTGGATGAGTTGGAACCACTGAGTTTCTACCAAGTGTTGTTGGGTTAATTTAAGTACCTACAGGAATACAATTTTAAAAAACATAGTCAACATATTCAATTTAAAAGCCAACAGTTAAATTTTAAAATTTAAATGGATAAGATATTTGAATATAAAAATGAATAAGTATTTAAAATTAAATAAAAAATAATGTAGATACTTATTAAAATTAATCCATTTCAAATGAATATAAAGCCTATTTTCCATGCAACTTTCATCCATTTTTATGGAACTGACTAAGCTAAGAAGTGAATTTGAGAAACTTTTAGTCAATTTATATCAGAATTGAAGCCAAAATGGAATAAATTTATTAGAAAAAAGATGAATAAAAGCTATAAATTAATTAGATATTTTTCATAAACTTAAGGTGAAATAACCTAAAGGGAAGCTTTATATGTGTTTAAAAAAACAAGTATAAAACAGACTAAGACTTAATAAATTTATGCAAATTTGAATTCTAAATATATTATAGCCTAGATGTGATTTATATTATAGTTTTTTATGAAACTATATTATTGATATTTAAGCTTGGCTAAAATATTGAAACATTTTTAGATTATCAATCTTCACCTCTAGGGACAAAGCCATAACTAATTCATAATAATGAGATGAATAAGAAACAAACTTGATCTTAAACATTCACATTAGTTAGTCCAAAATAATATAGGACCTTTTATAAATATTGAATCTTATATAATTTGACCATTTATCAAGTTCAAACATCTTTTAAAATAATACCCTAGTTATTTTAACATCTTGGATGACCATTAATTTTAAGCTAGTCAAGTTTCATAGGGCACATTCTCATTATTAATAAGGGCTTAGAGTTTACAGTATGGTGATGGGTGAATTATTATTAGTTTTAATCTCAATTGAGGCTTACATCATCAAGGTGCCACATGATATCCCCTCATCAAACTTAGACCTTGGCTTCAGGCACAAAGTGTTGCCACATGTCCTTGTCTTAGCTAGTTAGGCCCTTAGGAATTTATGTCTAACGAGTCTTCCTAAAGAGGTCTTAAGCTTTCAATAATTCACCACATGGTAGATTATTTAACCTTAGGGCATCAAAACTATTAGGTTACTAAATTTTTTCAGTTAATCCCTTCAAGATTCTAGGCTTGTGCCATATGGTATGACTTCAAGGCATATAATATTTAAAATGCTTAGAGAAATTTATACTTAGAATTATTTTGAGATTATCCCATGACAAAAGGCAATTATTTGGTGACATACGTAAAGGGGCTCAAGGAAAATAAAGAATTAAGTTATGCAAGAAAAATTAAAAATAATCAGATGATTAAATCTAAAACTAAAACATGATAGATTTGAATCGACCATATAGAGAGGCTAAATCTATTTTAAGGTATAATTTCAAGCATGAAAGGCCCCTAAAAACTAGATATGATAATATTAACATTATTCAAGAAAAGAGGGTCCCCATTTCAAGGTATAAATGGTGCATGTAGTGTGAGTAACAATAAATGTTGACTCCTAGTGGGATATACTCTTGGGTATCTAAAGAATTTAAAATATTTGGTTCTTATCCACATATGAACATTAGCTAAAACTAATCATCAAAGATGCAATCAAAATGTAAAGGCACAAAATTATATTTCAAAATGACATACTAAACTGTAGTTCTGCCTAAAGATCATTAGTGTGTGAACTATGTGATTGATTCAATTATTCTATGAGTATATATCAAAATCTAAACTTGTTCAAATTTGAAGAACTTTTGAGGGGAAAAATTTACAATTTGGCATGGGGGGAATGGTGGGGAATTATTATGCTACCATGAATGCATTTATAACCCTGACAAAGATACTTCTTGTCCCTTCTAAAGGCCTTTATCCATTTCCAACTAGGTTGGAAATCCTATGGTGGAGGTTACCAATATTGTCCTTTCAAGAATAAATTTTAAATTATATCTATTTTTACTTTTTAACTCAACTTTCCTTTTGAAAGAGGTTTTTCTTTTTCTATTTTTGGAGGGTTGGGGACCAATCCATGGGTTTAATGAAGATCAAAAAGTTCATAACAAATGACACAAATTAGGAATAGATCAATGCCACATTTTCCTTTTAGATATTTTTCTTAGGGTTGATGATCGTTAAATAATAAAATAAACCTTTTTTTAAATACATGTGTTTATTTTTGAATCAAAGTCCTTTAACATATTAAAAATACAAGGAATAGAACAATAGTTTATACAACATTCAAATAATAACCTTCACACTTATGAATTAGAGTACCACTAGTGTTTGTTACATACAATATACTCATTTAATAACCACTGATAAATTAAGGGAATCCTTGGGTAAAATAATAGGTTCAACTCAAAAAAGGAATGCATTTAGGTTGAACCAAGTGAGGAAATATAAAAAACATACAAAAAATGATGAAATCAAAGCCAATAAGCACCAAGAAACAAAAGTAAACCAAAAATAAAACAAGGAACATAAAGGGAAAGCAAAAAATAAAAGAGAAGTTATTTATAGGGGCTTCTAATATGATCAAACTTGAAGTAAGGTTTGAGGAATTATCCATTGATAGACAATGGAACATCCTCACTAGTTAGACACTTTAGGTGGAAAGCATTCCCACCAAGGATTTGAGATTTTTGGTGGTAAGGACTGAGCCATAAAACATCAAGTTTTCCATGTAGTCCCTTATTTTCATGAGCCTTGTCCCATAAAAGGACTAGATTATAGACTATAAGGCCTTTAATTTGATTCATTTATCAAACCAACATTTGACATCCTCCTAATATTTATTGAAATGTAGCAAAGTTACATCTCTTTTTAATTCTAATTTTATGAGCTTCAATAAGTAGGGTTCTATTGGATGATCCATTTCTAGGTAATCCTTTGTAAAAAATAAGTAGGAATCTTTAGAAAATTTAAGTACATTATGCCAATCCCTAGGGTTTCTTTTTAAGATATCCTTAACTATATTCAATAAATTCTTATTTGAAAATTTAAGGGTTACCTGATGATCATAAACCCATTCAAAGAATTGTAAGAATGAGAAATTAGGGACATTATCACATACCAACATGGTGGTCATACTAAAACTTGTGGTAATGTGCTCCTCAAATAATTGAATGACTACGTTGGTGGTAAAATTATTGAATTGTTAGGATTCAATCCAATAATTATAGTAAACCATCACTATAATAATGAACTTTTGGCTTGTGGATGAATTAGTGTTGATGGATCCCATGAGTCTAGTTCCCATTTTGCAAATGGGCAAGCTTCAATGACCAGTAATAGTTGTATAGCTAAGATACATTCATGGTGTGAAATAAATTGACATGTGTGGCAACTTTGGACATGTAAATGTACATTTTTCATAATTAGTGTCCAATAGTAACCTACCCATACTATTTGATGATTAATACTACTTCATGAAGCATGATCGATTCTATATTTCCCATAGAAATCTCTAATTAATTTAGCTTCTTATTTATTCAAACATCTCAAGTATATGCCTTCATGGTTTTTCTATAGAGAACACCATATTTGATCATGAAATGGATACTTTTTAATAATAATGCTCTTCATTGTGTGGAATTAAAATGCTTGGGACACTCATTATTTATAAAATAGTTGACTATGTCTGAGTAGCAATCAATATTAGTGATGTCCAACATCGATTACTATTGGAAAATGATTTGGGGATCCACCTCATACATGGTTTTATAGAGTCCTTGAGCTCAAACAATTTTCATTGATTTTAGCTCTAGGTTGAACTCATGGAGTATGGTTATCCATTTACCATGCCTCTCTCCCAATTCATTCTACATTGATAGGGACTTCATGGTCACATTGGGGACAACAACAAATACTTTATTATGAAGAATGTAATTTCTAAACTTTTTAACAATTTTGATTAAAGCAAAGGCTTGTTTATCAATCATAAAATATTTTGGTTTATCATTTCTAAGTGGGTTTTTCATGAAGGATACTTGCCTTTCATATCCTAATTATTTCTTCTATGTCAACAAAACAACACTAGAATGCTTTGAGGAAAAAAATACAATTAGAAGGGTTATATGTAATATATATTAATGAGTAATAGTGTGTCTATAATGGTAGGTTTGATCTAGTCAAAATTTGTTTGTGTTTCGTTAATCTATATAATATTAGCATCCTTATTTAACATGCTATTTATCATCCTAATTATTTTAGTAAAACCTAAGATAAACCTACTCATGAAGTTGATTTTGTAGAAAAAAATTAGCTCTTTCTTAGTGCTAGGTTATTGGATTTTCATGACTACCTCAACTCTATTCGAGTTTATGTATATTCCATTTTCAAAAATAATATGGCTTAGTATCTTGCCATAAATTACCTCAAATATACATTTCTTAGGATTTAATGAGATCTCATGGTCTCTACATCTTTACAACACTTTTCTTAGGTCCTTTACATGATTTTCTCTTCTTTTAGATAGAACCAACAGGTCATCTATGTACACAACTATGCACTTTCCCATGGGGTATTTGAATTTAATATCCATTACTATTAGAAAGGTATCACCCATGTTGATCAATCCCAAAGGCATTATTTTGTATGTAAATGTGCCCAACTTGGTGGTAAAATTTGTCTTAATTCTATCTTCATAATTGACTACCACTTAATTATAGCCTGAATACCCATCAAGGAATGACATCATTTGGGAACCATTCATAATATGAAACACTTCATTTAATAATGGGAAGGGGTAGTTATCATTTTAAAAATATTTATTAAGATTGTGAAAATTAACACAGTCTAATCTACCCATTCTTTTTATTCACCAATACCAGATTTACAACCCATATAGAGTGTCTCATCAAGAAGATGATCATTACTACAAGCAATTTGTGTACTTATTTAAAAATTAGGGGCTATAATAACTAATTTATGGGACTTTATCTTTACCTAAATGGATTGAATCTAATATTTAGGGAGATTATGTGTATTAAGATGGAAGTGTTGAAGACATTGAGATCTTTGTAATGCCATGAAATTACATCTCTAAATTGCTTGAGATCTTGTATAAAATCATGTTTTTCTTCTAGGGTGTAGACGGTGCCCAGAAACATAGTTTTCAATTTATTTTCATTAGCCAAGCTACATTACTCTTGATGCATATCTTTGATGAGGATGAGCTTATTTTTATCCTTCTTGTAGTCCATGTCAAATAACCTCTCAAGTAAGACCATCCCCTTAGTTATATTATTTATATTTAAATTCACAATCCTATATTCATTGAATTTAAAGTATTTTTTACCATCTTCATCTATTCTTTGATCAGTATTTTCTTCCACATTAGTGATGAATCTAGTATGTGATGTTCATCATTGAAAATTATAAATTGTTAATATTATCTAGAAATTAAGGTGTAGAAACTATCTCTAATGAGAATATTATCATTATTGAATGGGAAATTAGCTTCAAAGTGCTCGTAGAAGTGGCCAATGCATCATCTATATATTTCTTTTGTCTAGGAAATGTTTGAATACCAAAGCCATCAAAATATTTGATCAGGTTCAAGACTCTACTATGATATCTAGACAAGTGTTTGTCGTTACATGAGTAATGGTTCCTCACTTGTCTAACCACTAATTCATAATTTTCTAACAATCTAATATTCTTTACTTTCTTGACGAGAGTGAAAAAAAGTCCATTAACCAATGCTTTATACTCAGTCACATTGTTCATGTAGGAATACTAAAGGTGATAGGTGGACAAATAATATTTTCCTCTTAGATTGATCAATTTAACTCCAATTCCACATCGATTTTTAGATTTGTAACTATCAAATTTAAAAATCCATAAGTCTAATTTTATTGTGCCATATCATGCAGATGTTTGTTTAAATAGAAGTGTTGTGGTAATGTTCACCTCTTGGTAGATCTAATCATCTCTAATTATATATGGGTTCTACCTTTTGACTGAATATTCAATGTAATCAATAGGTCCATGGGTATTTATATTTACTTTTATCTCATTTGAAGAGTCTAAGATGGACTCTTTATCCCCCTTAGGACTACCTAGCCTTGTGTTATCATCTCTCGATGAGAAAATGCTAAGTCCTTTTACACAATATGTTAAGGGAGAATTTATAAATAATTTTATCATGGGAGGAGAAAGGATACAACTTCCCATTATGGTAATTTTCCTATCTTGTGAAGATCATAAAATGTTTTCACTCATCATGTCTCAGGTTTCCATGTATTGGAGCAATATCAAGAAAAGTCACCAGCTTAGGAGCTTCATAGAAATATTATTTATCTAATAGGTCTAACTCTTCCACTTCTAGGATTTTTGTACACTAAGAATATTTATAAAAAAAACTTTTAATAAGATTGTACTTATTTTTCAAGAGTGTAGACCCCAATATTTGACTCCTCATAGAGGACCTCATTGTTCTATTATACTCAGTGATAATATGAGAGATCTTAGGCTCTTGATCTATTCGAATTTGGTTGGGAAATCTATGCCATGGTAACCACATGTTCTTGAAATTAGTCACCATGTACCCATTTCAATTTTCTCAACCAGTCTCATCACAACAACATGTCATAAGCATCTGTGACATCCACCACTTGAATATCAATGAATTGGTGAATTCATGGATCTAAGGCAAGTTTCATGTGTATATGGTTAAACTCACACACCACATTCAATTATATTCTTTCCCAATTGGACAAATTTTTTATTAGATTTCGTAGGTGTAAGGCCCAACTATTAGTAGATAGCATATGGAATAATGTTCCCATAGGCACATGAATCAAATAAGTAGTTATGTAATTTTTAACCAAATATCTTGACTATTGATAGAAATGGAGGAGTCTCAATCCTCTCTTTCTAAAGAGTAACATGTGAATCATAAATATTAATAGATTCATTCCCCTTTTTATCAAAAAATTATTTCATAATAAATTCCCTTTGATTATAAATTTGTAGCAACTCAAACATAGTTATATTGGCTTTGGTTTTCTTAATATACTTAATAATATCATAACTAAGTCTAGCCTTTTCTAGTTGCTTGTTATCTAGGGTAAATGCAGTATAATTATTGGGCTAATAAATAAGGGGGCCTTTAGGTGGAGGAGGATTATTGCTTGAATTTACATCATTGGAACTTGAGTATTGCTCAAAGGAGTAGAGGTGGTCAATGGGTTGGATGATTATCTCCTCATTTCCTCTCTAAAATTTCCTAAAGCATGGAATTATTCCAAGTTCTATTCTAGTTATTTTTCATCCTCAAATGGAAATTTATAGGTTTCTAATACTAAAGTTATGCTCAGGTCACCTCCTTCTTGGTTTTGACTTTATCAAGAGTAGGCACAATTTACATATTGTCCACCTCTTTTTGGAAGATGTTTGAGGCAACTATGAATTTTTTACAGTTCATTTCAGAATGGTTAGCTATGTTGTGCACTCGACACCAAATTTTTAAGGCCAAGTATATAAAGTTCAAAAAATGTGAGGAATGATTATTATTTCAATTGATATTATTGTCCAAAGGACTTGGTAGGCTTCCATCATTAGGCCTAGAATTTCATTGCCTGTAGAGCCTCTAGAAACTAAAATTTATCCCCTGAGGTATGCTATTAACATTTTGAATCACATTTTGAAGTCCTTACCTATGTAAACTAATAATATCATTTGAAAATTTTGGAGAATTTATTTCAAAATGGCTAATTTAGGGTCTATGCTAGTGCTAGGCTGGATTTCCACCTAAGGTTGTGAATTAATCATAGGTGTCTAGGGATTCAAATATGATGGAATGAAATGTTGAGTGGTACTTGATGTATCATACCCACCAGTGCTTGGTGCAAAAATAATGTTATTATATGACATTAAGACTAACTGTTAATTGTTTTCCTAGGGGATCACAGGGTTGAGAGGCACATAGGGCATATTATTGGGCATTTAGTTCATTATAGTTCTATTGCAAACTAGATTTGGGATTGCATACATGGACCTTGGGATAGAGTTCATCAGAGTTGTATTATGCTGAAGGGAATGGTTGATCATTGGAATTTAATTATATACATCTAGTTGGACCAATAAAGTCAAAGGACCAAATCCATAGCCTTGTGCAAACATCTTCTACTCAATATTTACAGCTTCATTATACACCAAATATAATGATATGAGGACTATTATGTTTATTTTAAGAAAAATAGAATTCATTGAGTCTAGAGACCTTAGGTAGGTTTGTATGGAATCTACTTTTGTCTCAATGTAAGCATATTTCAAATAGTGATATAGTTCATGAAATCAAGAATTGAACATGCTCATAATCTCACTTGTTTCTCTCTTGGTAGTTGTGAAATGATGATATAATATTGTTGGGTCAATGGGGAGCCTGAAATGATTCAAAATTTTAGTTTCTAACTCTGTGTAGTTAGTAATAGACCTAGTGGATAATCTAAGATACCAAGAATATGCAAATTCCTTTAAGGATTATGGGAATAATCTATAAGTAAAATATTCTTGTTGAACTTGGGTTTTGATTAATTCATCCTTAAAATCTTGAATATGTTCTTTTGTTGTTTGGATGCCTCTGACTATAAACTTGGGACAATTTTTTTTCATATTTTTGGGCAAATCATGAGCAAAGGCATGTGTGTCATTGGTAAAGAATAGGGGAAGAAAATGGGTTAACAAAAGGATTAGATGTAACTGTTGGCAAACTACTAGCTGACTGAATTGGTTTAGCATTTCCTTCCCTTTGTTATCTCTTTATTTTTGTATTTTATGGTCAAAAAGTTTGAGATATTAAAGTTATCCCTAGTAGATTTTAATTAGGTGTCTATCCTTCTATTTTATAGCTTAAAAAAGGTTTAGAATAGTGGGATAAAATGTTTATAAAATATCTCAGTTTGAGATTTGTCTATGAACTCAAATCATGGTTCTAGCCCTCCTTTTAGTGCCAAAAACATGTTGATGTGCATCTTGAAATAAGCCAACAATCAAGGCAAAGGGTTTGTTAATCCATGCTCTCATTAAAGGATGAAGATCATGTGAATTAAATACCTCCCCAAGGTCTATATATACTAGGTCTTAGTATGCTTATCTTCACTAAGTTGGTTGATGTGGACTATATTCCATGTAAGGGGCCTGTTTTAATGAGTTACACCATAGTTTTTTTTGTCTAAGACATTCATAGAGAGGATATGTAATTTAATTGGATATGAGTTTAAGATTCAACCTATAATATAAAAAAAACTCCTAATATTTATAACGATGATAAATCAATGATTTATCTACTAATTTACCACATTAATGGATGCAACAATGCTATAATGATGATAAATCATAGGTAAAATAAGAATTAAGATAAATAATTAAATTTAGATTGCTCTTGTTCCTAAACTAACTTGATCATTAAATAAAATGAAAAAGAGTAGGGATAAAGAGATAAAATGCCTACTAAAAACACAGATGAATTTGAAACTATATGGTTGAGTGAATCTAATGAAACCAATCTTTAGTTGATCTAGACCTAGAAAAAATCCAACTAAAGATGATGCATGAGTCTAGGGAATTTAACTATGAGAAGAAAAAATATAACTACCATAAACATGCATAAGAAATGACTATATTATCTCAATAACCTTCAAATTATCAATATTTTGTATTTTGATTAACAAATTTTGGGATTCATACAATGGTATAAGTACAAGAGACACCTTTGAAACATCAAGAATTAAAATAAGAGAAGGTGAGAAATAATCCTATAAAGTAATAAAGTGTAGGAAAATAAATGGGCATAATCTCTCTAATTATAAAAATACCATCCTTTTACAATACTTCTAAAGATCAATATATACATGGAAGGGGTGATCCCTTATAAATATTTCCAACTCATCCCACTAATGGGGTAGTTGTGAATATTCATTGTTGATTTGAGGAAAGTAGTTTGGATTTTGACATCTCCATCAATTTTATCAAGATCAAAAACTTTTAAAACCATGCCTCTTTAAGACTAAAATTTGTCTTTAGTGCTTATTATCTCTTTTGGTCCATTTTATCATTCATGCCACATGATGAACAATTGTATGCTCCTTGTCCTTCATTTCAGTTGGGGCCAAATGGAGATCAAATTTGAAGATTTATGGTGAATTTTTGTTAGGATTTTCTTGGAATGGCCAATCCATCATGATCTATTTAGAATCTAAAATGTACATGTTGCACTCATACTTAATTATACCATCCAAATTGCCTTGAGAATTTTTATTTTCTTATCCAATTCACCATTAAGATCCCTTTATAATTTAACTTGGTATTTTTAATTAGATGCATATTCCATTATTAGGTTTTGATAGTTTTGATGGCCAAATGCACCATCAAATTTAAGCTATTATTCTAGAAACTATTCTACCAACATGTCCTTGTTTCATTGGGTTATTTCTCATGGATGTACCACACTTTCCCACTGCTTGACTAGGGGGCTAGATGAATGATAACTAGGATTCACTATGGTGAACTGATATTTCACCACATGCCATCATCTCACTTACTTGAACCTCTGACACAATGTTGGGCTATATAGACTCTTCTGGGCTAGTAAGTTATTGGAATCATTACATGTTACATGATCCTACTAAACTATTCTCCCAAAGACTTCACCCTATATGGAATTGGGTGGGATCAGTAGGTCATTTGTATATTTCTACTTAGAAATATCCCAATGATCTACTTGCTTAGAGCTTTGCCAATGTGGAAGCCCTATAAATAAGTCCTTAAAAATTAACCAAGTCCCATAGATTAAGAATTGGACACATGGCCTTGGGTGAAAGTGAAAATTTGATGAAGTGTCAAAATCCTTTAGGCAGGTTGGAACCACTAGTTTTCTACCAAGTTTCATCGGGTCAACTTAAATACCTATGAGAATAAAATTTGAAAAAACATAGTCATCATTATTCAAATTAAAAACAAAATGTTAGGATTTCAAATTCAAATGACTAATCTATATGAATATAAAAGTGGTTAAGTCTTTCAATTTTTATTTTTTATTTTTAAAAAGCATAAAGAATTAGTATAAGAAATCCATTTCAAATGAATATAAAGCCTATTTTCTAGGCAACTTTCATCCATTTTTATAGAATCGACTAAGGTAAAAAGTGGATTTAAGAAACTTTTAGTCAATTTAGATAAGAATTGAAGCCAAAATGGACCAAAATGCTTAGAAAAATAGGTAGGAAAACTTTTAATTAGTTATATATTTTGTATAAACCTAAGGTGAAATAGCCAAAAAGAAAATTTTATATGTGTTTAAAAAACATAAGCATAAAATAGACTAAAAATTAAATAAATTCATGAAAATTTAGATTTCAACTTTGATGTAGCCTATATGTGATTTATATGCCAAGTTTTTATGATGCCATATTATTACTTTTCAAGATTGGCTAAAATAATGAAGAATTTTCAAATTATTGACCTTCACATCTAGGGATGAAGTGATATTTGAATCACAATAATGTGAAAAAAAAGAAATTATTTTACTACTTGAACTCATACATTCACATTAGTTATTCCAAAATAACACAAGCCCTTATCAAAATCTTGTAGCCTATATAAATTGACCATTTATCCAGGTTGAATATCTTTTAAAACAACACCCAACTATTTTGATGTTCAGATGACTACCAATTTTAATTTAGTCAAGTACCATGGGGCACATTTTGATTAGTCTGAAAGGATCAATGCTTATAGTTTAGTGATGGGTGGATGCCCATTATTTTTAATATTCAGGAAGGTTTACATCCTCAAGGTGCTACCTGGTAGTCCCTCATCAAATTGGGTCCTTAGCTTGAGGCACAAAATGATGCCACTTATCCTTGTCTTGACTAACCATGACCTTGGTACTTTACATCTAATGAGTCTCCCTCTTGATGTCTTGGGCTTATAGGAAGTTTCTACATGGAAGCTTCTCATAACCTAAGGGCCTTAGGACTATTAGGTCACTAAATGTTTTTGGTTAATCCCTTTAGGCTTTTAGGATTATGCCATGTGGGACAAATTTAGGGCTTGAAGTCTTTAAAAGACTTAGATTTAGAATTAGAATTATTTTGAGATTGGTCCTTAGACAAAAGGAAATTAGGTGGAAAAACATGAAAAGGGGCTCAAGGAAAATAAACACTTAGGCTATGTAGGAAAAATAACAAAATGGTTAAATGACTGAATCCATGCCTAAAACACAAAAGACTCAACTCAACCAAATAAAGAGGATAAATCTATTCCATATAATATCCATTAAGGATATTTACTACAATTTTTTGAATTTTTTCTGATAATAACATGCAAGGTAACTCCTATACAATTGCAAGACTAAATATTGATAAAAAAACCAACTCTATTATGCATTCAATAACTAAATAAATAAATAAAAACTAATGGAGAATACACATATTATGGAAATATCTCAATATAACTACTTACATAAAATTATCTATTGAAGTACTAATATGGTTTCTGCATGAAACCACCAAGCCATCTAGGGTGGATCTCTCACCACCGAAACTAGAAGATAGAAGAGGGTTTTTGTCCTAAAAAACTATTCACTTCAAGGGATTCATCCTTAGGAGTGGCTAAACTATGAACCAAGTCCAAACTTACAAAAGGGGGGGTTATAATTTTCAACATGATATTTACAAAAGAGAAGCTCTCCATATATAATTTTTTTCAACAAAATAGGAAAGGAGAGAATGGAAGAGAGAGAATAAAAATACACCTCATAATAGTAAACCATGTGAACTATGATGAAATAAAGTCAAAAAAAGATAGACAAGCTTAGACACTCCCATGTGACTCCAATATTTGGCATCCCACCTCACACATGTGCAAATATAGAATAGTTCATCCTCCGTGTGCTTTCAAAATGAGAGGGAATATTTTACCATATTTTTCCCCACTAAAAATACACAATCTCATGTGCCTAAAAAGGACTTCACATGAAAATATACTATTCTTAAGGCATGATACATGGAAGACATTATGTACCTTACTACTCACTGGTAGCTCCAACTCATAAGCCACTTCTCCAATCCTTTTTTAGATCTTGAATGACACATAAAACTCGTGGCTTCAACTTATCTGACCCATTTTTCTTGAGATTGGACTTCTTATAGGGATAAAACCTCAAATAAATCATGTCACCCAATTTGAATGTATGTTCAATGTAGTGTTGATATGTATATAATTTATGTCTATTTTGAGCTTGCTACATGTTTTCCTTCAAGGATTTCATTATATTCTATCTCTATTCGAAGAAATTCTTAGCTTTAGGCACTATACTATCCCCTAACATCAAGTCAATGAAGCTAGGATCTTTATATCCATCTAGCTCCATGAATGGTGAAATCTTAATTGACATGTGGTAGGTAGAGTTATAACAATACTCTCATATATGTAACCATTTTACCTAGGCCTTTTGTTGCCCCAAAATGTAATTTCAAAGATATCCTTTTACCCACATATTCAAAATATTAGTTTTTCCATTTGTTTGTGGGTGGTAAATAGTACTAGGAATGGGCTCAATCCCTCTCAATATGAAAAGTTATTGACAAAATAGGCTCAAAAACTTACTATCTTTGTCACTAACTATGTTCTTGGGAATCCCATGCAACTTGAATATCTCTCTAAAGAATAAATCTATTACTTGTGCTTCTAAAAAGGTTGCTAAAGTGGAAAATAAATGAGAAAATTTAGTTAATCCATCCACTACCACATAGATTCAATCCTTACCTTGCATTTTAGGTAACCTTGTGATGAAGTCCATCGAGATGCTTTCCCATTTTTGATTAGGAATGGGCAATGGCTAAAATAAACCTACAAGATAAGTATGTTCATTCTTATTTTTTTGACAGGTGGAACATTCATGAACATATTTGAGGAATTCATTCTTGATTCCTTTCCATGTAAACCTTTCTGTGATGTACATGTAAGTTTTGAAAAAGCTCAGGTGACCAGCCATAGGTATATCATGAAAAAACCTCATAACTGTCATCTTGAACTCTGATCCTAGTACCAAATAGATCCTTTCTTTACACATGATCATCTCATTAATCATGGTGTACCTACCATCCTATATAGAACCCTTAATGATATTAGTAGCTAAAGAGTTATTAACATATTCTTCTAAAATTTATTCTCTCCAATCGATTGTAGTTTCTATCCAAGAACATAGATGTGGTCTCCTAGACAAAGCATCTAACACAATGTTTATTTTCCCTTTAACATACACAATGTCAAATTAATAATATTGAATCTTACTCACCCATTTCTATTGTCTATAATTTATATCTTTTTGATATAAGAATTACTTAAGGCTATTTTGGTCAATTTTGACAATGACCTTACCTCCCACCAAATATGGTCTAAATTTGGCCAAAGCATGCATGATGGCCAACATCTCCTTGTCATAGATAGAGTATCTCCTCTCAACACCCTTCAATTTTCTGCTCTTAAATGCAATGGGATGCTTGTCCTACATCAAGACAACACCTACTCATTCTCTAAAATCATCACATTCAAGCTCAAAGGGCTTAGAGAAATCAAGAATAGTTAAGACCAAACATGAACTCATAATATTATTAAACTGATCAAAACACTATTGTGATACATTAGACCAAACAAAATCACCCTTTTTGGTCAAATCAGTGAGCAGGACTACCACCTATGAAAACCTCTTGACAGACCTTTCATATAAACCACATAGACTAAACTATCCCTTAAGCTATGAGAGATTAGTGGGTGGTGGCTAATCTAAAATTTCCTTTATCTTTTATGGATCCATTATAACACCCTTAGAGCTGATTATGTGACCAAGATAAATAAGCTCTGTCATACCAAATTCACATTTGGACTATTTGGCACATAAATATTCCTCCTAAAGGATGCTTAGAATCCCATCTAAATGACTCATATGTTCTTCCCATGTTTTTTTAAATATTAAAATATCATCAAAGAAAATAAAAACAAACTTGTAGATTTATTTTTTGAATACCTTGTTCATGCAAGATTTAAAATTGGTAGGAGCATTAGTTA
This sequence comes from Torreya grandis, assembly GCA_037957365.1. Classification (NCBI taxonomy): domain Eukaryota; kingdom Viridiplantae; phylum Streptophyta; class Pinopsida; order Cupressales; family Taxaceae; genus Torreya; species Torreya grandis. The sequence goes on along the minus strand of JARHVA010002492.1, from coordinate 120,027 downwards.
TACCAAATGGCATGACCAAGAACTCACAATGTCTAAAATGACAATTGAAAGCAATCTTATCCACAACTTCTTCACAAACTTGTATCTGGTGGTAGCCTGACCTCAAATCAATTTTGGAGAAGTAGCATGCACCATGTAGCTCATCTATGAGATAATCTATCCATATAATGGAATATATATTTTTTATTGTCTTTTTATTTAGATCCTTATAGTCTATGCACATTTGCATAGTCCTACCCTTTTTATTTACCAACACTATTAAAGTTGTGAAGGGCATATTACTAGCCCTGATGTGTCCCATGTCAATCAAATATTTGATGAACTTCTCTATCTCATATTTATGCCTTTTTGGATGCCTATAGGGGGTGTTGATAATGGGTTTATCACCCTCCTCCAAATCAATGACATGCTCCATGCCTCATATAGGAGGCCTCCCAAGAGGTATGCTACCAAAAACCTTGTTGTGTTTGGAAAAAAAAAATTGTAGCTCTAGATGGTAAATCTTCTTTTTCTACTCTATAATGGATGGAATAATAGGCTTTCCACTAGCCACTCTACCTGGTCATGTCTGATTAGTCTTTCCATTCTTTTGAAATAGACTATATGTAGTCCACCATTTAACATGCCTCTGAGAACAATATATTTTCCAATGGATTCAAATTTCATTTACATGGGCTAAAAACTCATGTAAAACTCTCTAATAGATCACAACCACTGCATTCTAATAAATGCATCTATGTCTCATATGCTTACCATATAAAGTCATTTTCAAGCTCCTATTCTCCCAACTAAATGTTCATGTTAGGAATATTCTTGGTACATGTGATGGTGAATCCATCTTCTACCATGACCTTGAACCCATAAAATTCTTCTATTTTGATTCCCCTTATGGACATAATTCCTTCATCAATGAAATTATGTGTATCGCTTATGTCAATGAGAGTGACTATCCATTGTCAACATAAAACTCGTCTAAATCTAAAATAAATAATTGTTTGGAAACTATAGAGTTGGTAAAGTGTGTTCCTTATTCCCTACTCCTTCTCTGATTCATTTAAAGATATTTATTTCTCCTGATCAAATTATGGATCTGATTCTTCAATAGCAATATCATCTATCGAATAGTACTCAATTTGATTGACTTTAGCCTTAGGTGAGAATTTATGATCTGGACCCCATGGATCCTTATAGGTGAATCACAATTTATTCCTCTAGAGTTAATTAATTTAATCTTCACTTAACCTTATAGGATCATTCTTAGATATATTTGAATCTTTGTGGATGTGCTTATTTTCCTCATCTTGATGTGACCCTTTTGATTGAGATTTACTCCCAAAGATAAAGGACTCCATGTCTATTGCCTTTTAATTACTTCTTTAAGGGTAGATGGGATAAGACCCTTAATCCAACCTCTCAACGGGTTATATAGTCCATCAAAAAAAATCATGATCAATCTTCTTTCTGAAATGTTGGACACCAACACTAACAATATTTAGAAATTAGTAATGTAAGCATATACTGAACTACATTAGTTTAATTATACCAACTCTTTTAAGTGTAACTCATGTTATTTATTGTCAAACCTATAGATCAACCTATCTATGAATTTATTAGAAGTGTTGATCTAATCATGGCCCAAGGTAACCAAACCATGGTACCACCATTCATGTGGACATCCTTCCATATAGAGAGTTGCATACTTAACTGCATCAATTTTGACCATAAGATTAAGCTAAAAATAAGTATCAAAATTTGAAAACAAAGATATAAAAGTGATCTTTATCATACCATAAAAGTATGGGATAGATAACTTCACCACCTTTTCTTATAACTCATTGCTTTATGAACTTCCACTCACATCTTTATAGGGTTTATGCCATTTTCTCAATTTAAAAAAATGATAATATGCATTGATGACTGGAGACCTACATCAAATGTCATCCAATCATTCCAAACTTGAGATTCTAATTCTAAATTATTGGGATCATCATCCTCTTCAGGACGATTATCCATTAAAATGAAGGTAGGCATGGAGGGCCTAATGTTGACTAAACCTTTAGAGGTTCATGTATGGACAGGTCCATTGTTAACTATATGAAATCTTTCTACTTCATTTTGACCATTATTCCTTTCATTACCAATGTTATCCCCCATTTGAACAAGTGTCTGATTAATTAACTAAAAAGATTGAGTCATTTTTGTAGTCATAGTAAGTACCAAATTCTCTAATCTATCTCCTCTTTAGATGGGTCTCCACTGGCTCTTTCATCTCTTTCTCCCATTAGATCAACAAGTTCTTCTAATTTAAATCTCATTTTAACTCTTTGAAAATACCTCAATTCCCTATCACTAGGAAACATCAAAATCACAAGACCTATAGGCTAGCAATATCACTAGCTTTAATACCACTATAATATGCCTTAAGGATATTTACTACATTTTTTTGAAAATTTCTGTTAATAACATGCAAAATAACTCCCATACAATTACAAGACTAAATATTCATAAAACCAACAACTCTATTATGCATTCAATAACTAAATAAATACATATAAAATAATGGATTATATATATATATATATATATATATATATATATATATATAATGGAAATTTCACAATACAATTTCTTACATATAATTATCTATTGAAGCACCAATGTGGTTTTTGCATGAAACGACCTAGCTAGTCAGGGTGGATCTCTCACCACTAAACCCAATAGATATAAGAGGGTTTTCATCCTTAGAAATATCTTCACTTCAAGGGATTCATCCTTGGGATTGTTGAAGTATGAACCAAGTCCAAACTTACAAAAGAGGGGGGGTTATAATTTTTAACATGCTATTTACAAAAGAGAAGCTCTCCATATATAGATTTTTTCAAGAGAGGAGAGGAGAGAGAATGGAGGAGAGAGAGGGAAAATTCACCCCATAATAGTAAACCATGTGAAGTTTGATGCAAGAAATTCAAAAAGAGAGACAATCTTAGTCACTCCTATATGACTCCAATCTTTGGCATCCCACCTCTCACATGTGCAAATCTAGAATAGTGCATCCACCATGTACTTTCAAAAGACGTGGAAATATTTTCCCAATTTTTTCCCCCACTACAAACACACTATCCCATGTGCTTATAAAATACTTCACATGCCAAGATCCTATTCCTCTAAATGGTGGTTGCATAACTATTCTTCCTTATCTTATTCAATCATGTGATTTCCAAAGTCAAAGAAGCTTGTATTTTGGTCTCCCACTTCTTCACATGCTTAACATACCCTTGTGGGGTCATGCTACATCATCTCAAATCCACCTCACTTACTGCATCATTAGCTACATTACCTACCACACCACCATGAATAATGATGGGTGAATAGTAATCCATGAATAGTGATGGTGAATAGTAACCTATGAACAATGACCCACACACCAATGTTCCCTAATATTACCCAAAATAACCTACAAGAACTAGGTAAGATAACGATATTCTTTCAAAGGTCTATTGTGAAAAAGGGGACTTTATGTTTTGGGTAGTTTTTAGAAGATGAGAGGTACTTAAAAAATAGATATGGAAATTTTCAAATTATTCAATAAAAGAGGGTTCACATTTCAATTTAAAAATGAGGCATGTTGCATGAGAAACACTAGTAAGGATAATTTAATTTGAAAATATAGATATAAAATAGGAAATAAGGTTTTTACATGAGTTCCCATAACTTGAATACAAATGAGAGGAAATATTTTACAATTCAACTCACATGGATCAACTCTAATAGTGGCACACACAATGACACAAAACCAAAAAGAGACAAGGTCCCTCGAGGACCTTCACAAAGTGAAAGTGAAACCACATCATCCAATAAATAAACATGGGACTAGTTTACTTAGTAGTAAATCCAAAAGTGATAAGGGGATAACATATCTGATTATCCTCAACAAGAAACCATACTAAAACCAATAATAATAGTGGGTTTAAATCATATCCCAAAGTTAGAAGGATTAAAAGCAAGAAACTGACTAACCTAAAGTAGTCCATTTAAAAAAAAGACACATATTCCTATGAAAAATAAGAGACAATAATGACTAGTCCTCTAATTAACAATAAAACATGAGAATATTATGTATATATCCCACCACTTAGATGCCAATTTTCAACCAAAAAAACCAACAAACTATTAAAAAATAAAGAACCAAAAAAACTATACAAGATAGTGTTATAGTAAGAAATGTTTTGAGACATTTATCTCAAATATGGATGCATATTGTGACTAATGTTTTAGGAGTGTGAGGACATGAACACTATAAATTTTGATGAGTTAGTGGATTATTAATTTTCCCATGAGGATAAGATGAGAATATATAGACATCTTAAACAATAACTTGAAACCAAGGAAAGAGTTTCAAATGCCAAAGATAAAAATAAAGATCAGAATCAAGGAAGATAAAAAAACTCAAATTCAAAGGTCAAAGATGAAGCTAACTTCATAAGTGAAAGTAATAAATACTTTACTTATCATTACTAAAAAAATCTAGGACACATGATAAAAGTTTTCAAGACACTATCAACTAAGAATAAATTTAATCAAGAGCTTAGAGAGTGAAAATAAGGCATTCAAAGCTTAATAGAGCGAGGTTCAAGGGAAATTATATTATTGTCTTGTTAGCCAAAATTTTGCTACCATGAATGAGGATCATTCAAAAATTTGAGCATTGTTTAAGATAAGTTTGACAAGGTTAAGGTAAGTTGGAAATAAAATAAAGGAAATGATGCTCAAGGAGACAAGGTGGTGACCCTTCCAAGTGGTCTAAAGCTGGGCAAATTGGTCAAAGAAGAAAACTAGTAACTTAATTACATTGTTTTTCAAAGTAATTTGGAGAGTTTAAGCTATTTTTACAAGATTGAAGCATTATAATACTTTAGTCTCACTATGATTTCTAATATTAAAGATGACACTTGATATTCATGAGAAAAAATGAATGTTTTATCCTTCGATAGAGGTTTTTTAATGTCATCTAACACCTTGGTCATGACATCATTTTATACCTAACTATACACATCCTCCAAATGTCATATATAATTGGTTTTCAATATTGGACTTGTCTTTGTAACTACCATTTATAATTTTACAACAAATAAATAAAGATTTTTGATGTCGAAAAATAAGGTTATGATCCATTTTTTCACTCTCTTACACTTCCTTATATGTTAGGGGAAGATGAAAAGTCATTTGGTTCACCATCTCATCAGAATCTTGGGAAAAACATGCTTTTGGTGGTCTTTTCTAGAGGTTTTATGATGGTTGGAAAGTTAAAAACTCTCTTATAGGTCTTCATGTTCATTTTAGACCCAAATACATGTAAAATGTGGAGGTTCAAATCCAAATAATGTAAAAACCCACTCTATTTCTCCATCGATCTTCTTGGTAGTTCAAGATAGGCAACATGTTTTCACTTGGTACTTTAAGGAGAGAGAGTTGGAGTCTAATATATTTGACATAAGAGGGGACCCTAATTACCTTAAATTTTTTGACATTATTTGTTTGGTTAAACCCCTCAACTCTATGAACAATTGTTAAGAGGTTAAGGGTGTATAAAGGTGACTTAAAACCCCATTAGGCTAAATTCTAGACATTTTTGTTGAGTTGTGGAGCTAAAAGCTTCACTGAATGTGCAAATGTGGAGGTTGTTGGGTTACACAATAACCGACATTAGTCAGAGCCAATTGACATTAGTTAGGGGTCGACCGACATCGGTTATCTTCAGCTACATAGTAACCGACATCGGTTATGGTCGACTGGCATCGGTCAGACCGAAATTGACATCGGTCACCTGTGTGTTTCCAGAACTGTTCTAATTTTAGACGAACAATTAGTTTGCATGTAAAGACTAATTTTAGTCTTGAGTTTGTGTTTCTAATTATTGTTTGCTTTGGGTTCTATTTAAGAGACCCATGGGTTGTATTTTAATGTAAGAAAGATCAATTAGATCTGCAGGGTGCAAGATCAAGTAGATCTGCAAGGTGCAAGATCAAGAAGATCTGTGAGAAAGGTAGGCAACAAAAACCATTGAGTTGATTGTCACTGGAGGGAATAACAACTCAGTTATTGAGTTGGTTGTAATTGATTGAGAGAGAGAGAACTCTTGAAGGAGAATTACTGTACATCTAAGAGGTGTGAGGAAGAGAGAAATTTATTCATTATATTTCCTTCTGGAAGAGTTTAATACAAGATTGGTTGTTTCTTGTATCTCCTATTCTTTGTTGTTTTTGATTTCTAGTTACTTATTAATTTTGGTTTAATTCTGTGTTTAGTTACTTATATAAGAGTAGTCAATTGTACTCTAAGGAGGTCCTAACAATTGGTATCAGAGCTATGTGTATACACTAACAGTTGGTATTAGAACAGGTTAGTGTTTGTTGATTACAGAAGTCACTCACAGGGGTTTCTATTTGAGTGGGAATAAAGCAATGGCAAAAGAAAGTAAACTAAGAATGGAGAAATTCAATGGCAAGAATTATCAATTATGGAGGATGCAGATAGAAGATTATCTATATCAAAAAGATCTATACTTACCATTGGGTGGGGTTTCAATGAAGCCCATAGATATGAAAGATGAAGAATGGAATGTTCTTGATGAAAAGGGTCTTGGATCTAGAAGGTTGAGCCTGGTAGCTTCTATGATTTCCAACTTATCATAGGCAAAGACAATGGTAGAGTTAATGGATACTTTGGAAAATTTATATGAAAAACCCTCAGCTTCGAATAAGGTATATCTTATGAAGTAATTATTTAATTTGCAAATGTAGGAAGGTGGATCTGTATATAGTCATCTTAGTGATTTCCATGGATTAGTAAATCAGTTAAATTTAGTCAAAATAGTTTTTGATGATGAAATTAAGGCTCTCTTAATCTTATGCTCTTTACCTGAAAGTTGGGATAGTTTGGTAATGGCAGTTAGTAATATTGTGTCTGCTTCAAATATCTTGAAAGTTGATGATGTTGTTAGTGTAATCTTGAATGAATAAATTCATAGAAAAAGCACAGGGGAAACATCAGGTAATGCTTTAAGTGTTAAAAGTAGGGGAAAGAAAAGAGAGAAGGGTAAGCAAGGGAAATCAAGGTTAAAGACAGGTAGTAGATCCAAATCCAGAAATGGAAGTATAACCTGCTAAAATTGTGGAGAGAAAGGACATGCAAAGAAAGATTTTTGGTTGAAAGAAGATCAGCATGAAGGTAATAAAGAAGCAAATGATGTAGGTATTATTGCACAGGATGCTCTTATATTTTATTTGGATAGTCAGGTAGAATCATGGGTTTTAGATTCTGGTGTTTTTTTCCATGTAACCCCAAATAGAGAATTTTTCAATGATTATGTCCATGGAGACTTTGGAAAAGTTTATTTAGGGGATGGTGAGCCTTGTCAAATTGTTGGCAAAGGAAAAGTGCAGCTGAAATTGCAGAATAACAACACATGGGTGTTGAAGGATGTCATGCATGTATCCATCCTAAAGAGGAATATGATTTCTACAGGTAAGTTGGGTGATGAGGGTTGCACAGTAACTCTCACAGCTGAATCTTGGAAAGTTTCTAAGGGTGCACTTGTATTAGCTAGAGGTAAGAAAGTAGGTACACTTTATCTATCTACTTGTATTACTAATTCTCCTTTTGTTTTATCTACTTCAGATGTAGATGCAAAGATGTGGCACTGTAGGCTTGGTCACATGAGTGAGAAGGGAATGGATATTCTTAAGTCAAAAGGTAAGCTTTCAGATTTGATAGATCTAGATTTATATGAGCATTGTATTTTTAGGAAATAGAAGAAAGTGAGATTTCTCAAAATTAGGTCAACAAAGAAGAAGCACAAGTTGGAGCTTGTTCACACAGACATGTGGAGACCAGCTCAGGGATCTTCTATTGGAGGATCATAGTATTATGTTTCTTTCATTGATGATGCTATAAGAAAGGTATGGGTTTATTGCATAAAAAGGAAATCTAATGTTTTTAACACATTTAAGAAATGGAAAGCCTTGGTTTTCAATGAGAAGGTGATGTACAGTGATTAGCTCAAGAGGCTAAATAATTCTGAGTAGGGCAATCTTGATTTGGATGTGATTATGATAAAAAATGAGCTTGTGGGTAAAAATCATCACTCACAGGAAAATACAGACACTAACATCAGTCAGGTAGGAACCAACGTCAGTCAGGTTGGTCAGGTGGAATCAACATCAGTTAGGTGTAGACTAAGAGATGATCAGGATCGATCACTGTCAGAATGAAATTTGGGCAGATAGCAAGCTGTCAATGAGTCTCAAATGCCCATGAGGAGGTCTGAAATGGTAAGTAAACCTCCAATTCATTATTCCCCTTCTTTATACTACTTGTTGCTCACTGATGGTGGAGAAGCAGAAAGTTTTGATGAGGCAATGTAGGTAGAATCTAGGAAACAGTGGGAGCATGGCATGAATGAGGAAATTGATTCCTTGGAAGAGAACCAAACGTGGAATTTGGTAGAGTTGCCAGCCAGAAAGAAAGAACTAAAAAAAAAATGGGTTTATAGGTTAAAAGAAGGAGAGAATGGACAAGTGAGACATAAGGCCAGGTTATATGGTCTTAAGCAAGCTCCAAGACAATGGTATTTGAGGTTTGACAGGTTTATGACAGAGCATGGCTTTAGTCAATGTCAATCTGACCATTTTGTTTATTTTACCAGATTGGATAATAGTAGCTACATTATCTTATTACTATATGTAGATGATATGCTTGTTATAGGTTCACACATGTAGGATATTACTGAGCTAAAGGTAAAATTAGCTCAGACATTTGCCATGAAGGATTTAGAAGCGAAAATCCTTGGCATGAGTATTTATAGAGATAGGGAAAATCACAAGTTGATTTTGTCTCAAGAAGATTATGTGAATAAGGTGTTGGAGAGGTTCAATTTGTAGGATGCAAAATCGGTAAGCACACCTATGGCTGGACAATTCAAGTTAAGCAAAGAATAGTGTCCTAAATCACATGATGAGGTTGAGAACATGGTATGTACTAGACCTGATATTGCCCAAGCAGTGGGAGTTATCAACAAGTTTATGGCCAATCCAGGAAAGGAACACTAGAAAGTAGTTCAGTGGATTCTTAGATATCTGAGAGGGACTAGCAGTAGGCATTTATGCTATGGAGGGTCAAACACTTCTCTACATGGGTATGCAGATTTAGATATGGCAGGTGACTTGGATGGCAGGAGAAGCACCACAGGATATGTGTTCACTATTGGTGGAACGGTGGTTATCTAGATTTCAAAGTTGCAGAAGGTTGTTGCCCTGTCTACTACAGAGGCTTGTCTACTACAGAGGTGGAATACGTTGCAGTCATAGAGGCTAGCAAGGAAATGATATGGATGACTCAGTTTATGGAAGAGTTGGGAAAGGAGTAAGAGAGTTGCAGATTGTACAGTGATAGTCAAAGTGCAATTCATTTGGCAAAGAATTCAGCCTTTCATTCAAGAACCAAACATATACAGCTTAGGTACCACTTCATTAGACAGGTATTGGAGGATGGTCAGTTGAAGATAGAAAATATCCATATGGATAAGAACCCTACAGGTATGTTAACAATGCTAATAACAAAGGAGAAGTTGAATCTTCATTCAACTTTTGTTGGTCTTCAAGATTGAACTTGAAGATGGAGAAACAAGCTAGAAATAAATTAGAGGATGTTGTTGTATAGGTACAGGTGTAGTTGTTTATCTCTAAGTGGGAGATTTTTGAGTTGTAGAGCTAAAAGCTTCACTGAATGTGCAAATGTGGAGGTTGCTAGGTTACACAATAACCGACATTGGTCAGAGCCAACCAAAATTGGTTATGGGTCGACCGACATCGGTTATCTTCAGATACATAGTAATTGGCATCGGTTATGGTCAACTGGCATCAGTCAAATAAGAATTGACATCAGTTACCTATGTGTTTCCAGAACTATTTTAATTTTAGATGAACAATTAGTTTGCATGTAAAGACTAATTTTAGTCTTGAGTCCACGTTTCTAATTATTGTTTGCTTTGGGTTCTATTTAAGAGACTCATGGGGTTGTATTGTAATGTAAGAAAGATCAATTAGATGTGTAGGGTGAAAGATCAAGTAGATATGCAAGGTGAAAGATCAAGAAGATCTATGGGAAAAGGTAGGCAACAACAACCATTGAGTTGATTGTCACTAGAGGGAATAACAACTCTATTATTGAGTTGGTTGTAATTGATTGAGAGAGAACTCTTGAAGGAGAATTACTATACATCCAAGAGGTGTGAGGAAGAGAGAGATTTCTTCATTGTATTTCCTTCTAGAAGAGTTTAATACAAGATTGGTTGTTTCTCGTATCTCCTATTCTTTGTTGTTTCTGATTTCTAGTTACTTATTACTTCTAGTTTAATTCCATGTTTAGTTGCTTATACAAAAGTAATCAATTGTACTCTAAGGAAGTCCTAAAAATTTTCAAGGCATTATTTGGATCATTTGTGAAGATGAATTAGTTTTTGATATCATTAAATTATCCATCAGCTCCATCACACCAATTTATATTAATTTATTCACATGTGTGAGCATTAAGAAGAATGGAACCTCCATTTGAGTAAATTGTAGTCCTAGAATAGAACCTATAGGCAAGATTTTATCAATATGAACATTTGTTCACTTTAAATGACCTTTAAGAAACTTATTTTAAAATATAAATCATCCTATAATCCTATTAATACTATTTATAAGCATCAAATGAGCTATAATAGTGAAATGGGATAAAAGATCATGTATTCAAAAGAGTTGTGCAAATTGAAGTCCAAGACATACCCTATTGAGGTCATGAAGAGATAAAAATGGTATTTAAATACATGGAGAGATTTATTATGGTTTTCCAAAGATTATCACTTCCTTTTCCATCCTTCCTCAACCTGAATTCATCACACAATGTAGTATTCTTAAGCCATGGCATGCTCCCAATGAGAGGGTATAGTTACCTATAGGTCTGCCAGTAGGGTAGGATGACCTAATCTAAAATTTTCAAGTGAGAATATTTTGGTGAGTCTCATGGGTTTTTTAATACCAATAAGATGCTATGAATAAGTTGGATTGTCATTAAATTCATATGAAACACTAGGAAATATCAAGAAAGGCCTTAATAGGCCTACTGAGGATTAGGAGGACGGTGTTGACCTTGTTTCGATCTTGAAGAAACCAATATAGGATTGGTTTCTTATCCCCATAATGGACTAGAAATTTTAAATGTGTTAAATTGAGATCATGTATTCAATGGGAGTTGGATTGAAGAATAACATGTTGAAAATCATATGTGATTAGTCATAGGGAAGATTGAATCCTATCAAATGGACTGTGTGGAGTCTTTTGAGGACTATAAGATATTAAAGTTAATGTAACAAGTGATTTTAAGGGATAAAATTTGATCTCAATACATAGGTAATTTTTAATATAGTTATACCATTGATCAGTCAATTAGGCCCAAAAGCACAAAATAAAAGAAAATGAGGGTTTTGGCCTAAAGGACTATTGACATGCCTATCAAGAAAAAATGGGAAAGATGCTCACTTGTGATGGAAGGAATAATAATATAATGTTTTTAGAGGTTAAATATAGGAATGATACATATTATAACATCATTAAAAACACCAAAGAACTAATTTTAATAGGTTTACATCTAAGACTTGTAGTCAAGAACCTAAAACACCACCTATAAGTTTGTTTAAGAGAATTCAAGAGAAAATGAGTTTTTATTTAAAACCATGAATTTGATGAAGGATAGATAACATTTAAACTTCATTATTAATTTTAAAAATGTCTTAATATGATTTTCAAGGTGACTTAATGTTGTCAAATGGGTCAAGAGACCTAAACATAGACCTACATGCCACATTTTGCATATACAAGTGTGTGGGTAAAAAGGGGTGAAGAAGCTTGTAATATTTAGGTGTTTTAAATATTTGAGATCCATGGGATATATTTAAGTCATTTTATTATATCCCATATAATATTTAACTCCTTTTAAGTGAAGAAGATGACAAAACATAATTTTTAGGGTCAAAAGTACTAATATGCCTATAAGCCCTATGTATAATCAAGTCAAGTTTAATACCAATTAGAGAGTAATAACCTTTGGGAGAATAATTAGATATATATAATAGGTTAATTCATACCAATTTGAGGTTATTTTAACTAGTTTCACTCATTTGGAAGAATTCTAGGCCTAAACTCTTTCTTATCCCTTACACATAGACCTATCATACTTGAGAGGCTACTATTTTGAGCTTAAAACTTCATAGAGGATTTTAATTGGACCTCAATATATTATACATATATTAGACCCATATTTACCAAGAAATTGTGGAATTATTTAAAATATTATGGCCCTCACCTTTATGAATCATTGTTAAGATGATAAGCTTGTTTAACCCCTACTTAAACCCTTTCAAAGACCTGATGGAGGAGATTGACTTCCTAAGTAATCCAAATGGAAAATAAATTTATTGTATTATAACTTGAAAAATATATACACCTAAATAAGTCACTATTTTTTCATGTGTGATGAAATTTTGTATGCAATTTGACCTAAGAATTAACGTTACAGGCTTAAAAAGGTAGTTTTTGAGGACTTCTCATGAAATATGACTAAGTAGGAACTAATGGAGTATATTAAAACCATATATGGAATAAATAAATTAGGGTATAATTATTTTAAATGCTCATGATAAGGATATAAAATGATTTCAACATCTTTTGGAGAGTTCAATACACCTAGTGTTGAGCAAACATGTTATCAAGGGTTTTTATCAGACCTAATGCACCTATACATCGATCTTAAATTTTTTTTGATCTTGAACAGGGATATAAGGAATCCTTATAGGTTAATTAATATGTATTAAAGATGTAGTGGTAGTCCTCAAGAAATAAATAGGCCTACGATTGAAGAGATAGACTCACTATGATGGTCTTAACTTGAACCAAGAAATTATCTGATTTAAATTACAGGTTATACTAGTTTAAAGACACTTGAATCTTAATCCTCAACTCTAAAAATATTATAAATACATTTAATTATCCTAGGATGGAATTTGAGGACTCTAATAATCATGACCAAAATTTACACAAGGGAGGACACAATCTTGTAATTCCTTTAATCCAAGAATGGGTAGTTTCACATGAGGTTGATGAGTCATCAATAAGGTAAATAGTCATTCCATGCCACCCTTGATGAGGGAAAATATCAAATAAAGCATAAACATGTTGATTATAATCTTCATAACTACCTATTTGCAAGATTTTTGATTGTAACTTGTCCCTCATGAGATGACACTTATCACATGCATCTCTCTCTCTCTCTCTCTCTCTCTCTCTCTCTCTCTCTCTCTCTCTCTCTCTCTCTCTCTCTCTCTCTCTCTCTCTCTCTCTCTCTCTCTCTCTCTCTCTCTCTCTCTCTCTCTATCCTTTATTTCTCCTATATATTCTACCTTGAATGTATTAGTATGGATCATTTTTCTAAGTATGGAAAATCCTTGCTCAACTAAACACTTTTACTATGCCTTTGAATGTTGAATAAAGTTTATTATTACCTTCTTAAATGCTTTTAATTAGTGTACTTCTATGATTGTTGATGAATGCTAGTAGTAGTTCTTTCACTCTCTCTCATTTACCCTCTCTTACCTCTTTGTAAATTAATTATGTTATTACAGGTCACATGGTGAGTTTGGATAACCTTTTATAGTTTAAGAGTGGATTTTAGTCATTAGTGTCCTTCTTAGACTTTTTAATTACCCCTCCTATTCAACACATTATCTATGACATCCATGTTGAAATATGCATGCTTCAAGGTCATTATTGAGTAGTGTGATCAGTTTCAAGGATAATTCATTTTAATATTTTAGTATGGTCAAGTGAAAGATTTTAGTTTGGTGCATCACCTCCCTAGTTTAGTTTGATTTCAATTCTCTTACCCTTTTCCTTTATAATCAATAGGTCTAGTAGTAGTTTTAAGGGTGATAGAATCAAGGGAGCTAGCCCTATCTACAGATTCACCTCATTGGTTAGACCAACCATATCTTAGAGGTGTCTCCATGCTATCACTTAAGTTAGGAGGCTTGAAAAACCTCCTGAAGGGTACAAATTTTGATGATAACAATATTGGTATGCCTGATGGGATAAATATTGCATTCCATTGAATAGTTTTTGATGTTGGTCTTTAGCACATTAACCTTTGGAGGCATGAACACAATCATGAATGGAGACTCAAAGTGAATATAAATTATTATACACATCCCAAGTGTCTAAAAATTAAAAAAAAGTATGTATTCTACTCATTATTTTAGTCAAGATGCATAATTTATGCCTTCACATTATTCATTTTAGGTTAATGGCATTCATGGATTCAACCCAAGTGGATCTGAAGCATTAATATTTCAACCCTATCAAGGTTATCAATATCCTTATATTCCCTCTCCTAATCCAACTTAGTCTCTTTATAAACCTACTCATCCCTTTAGTGAACCTTATCAAAGTTACTTTGCTTCTATTCCAAATTTATTAGACTTAAAAAAAACCCTTGTGAGTTTGGAAATGCAAATGAGCAAGATTTATAAAGAGAAGGAACTTGGATTTATTGTCTATAACCCTTCCATTCAAAATTAAAACACTCAAATGATGAATAATATCATGTATTCACTTAATAATAGGTGGGCAATTAATGAGAGAGAAAACTAACATTTGGCAATTTATTAAGTGTTAGAAATAAGAGGTTAAATTTAATACCTAGATAACATATTAGTACTTTAAGAGAGACAAAAAATTCAATACATTCAGTTTTATATGCCTCTTCCTACTCCATGTCAACCTTCTTTTTCTCCAAACCCAACCCAAGTTTCAATATGCCATCAAAAGAGGTCTATTCTAATGCAATATTCACCCATTCTTCCTCAAGAGCTTAAGACCATTCCATCTTGGAGACCTTATTGGACTAAAACCCTTGATTATGTCATGCCTACTCTTGAGAAAGAACCTATCCTATTCTTATACAAAGTCAATAAAATGAGAAGTGTATGGAGGTAAATTCATGAGATATTTCAATTTCTTCAATTTCTCCACATACCCTTCAGTTGCAGCCATCCATGAATTTCAAGACACCTTAAAGTTTGATATAATAATTAAATAGTGAAAAGAGAAGAATAAAACAACCTAAATTCAATTCTCTCCTCCATCCCTTAAATAACATCATAATCAACCTAGTAATTTGAAATTCCTAAGTTGGATGGACACTCTATAAGGTTTAAATCAAGCTAATGAAGTCTCTTTCCCTCCCACCCTCTCCTTTTGTGAAGGGTAACTAGTTTCATTGAGGGTAGAAGATGGACATTCAGACATGAAAGAGAGATTTTCAAAACTAGGTGATGAGGTGGTAGTCCTTGAAAAGGAAAATCAATCAATTGTAATTGAATCTCAAGAAGGTTATGAGGAGAGTGTTTCTAGTGTGTATGATGAGGACATATTTATTGGTAGTACTCTTTATTAAGGATGAAAATTAGTCTTCAAGGATGGTGAGAAATATGTCTTTGATGGACAGGTGAAAGTTAGCATGGAAACCACCTATTTTCAAAGTTATTCCATTGAAAAGAGTGAAGAATAAGATCTTGATTAGGTATGGAAATAATTGTACCATAGTTTGATGGAAGAAATGGACTTGTTTATCAAGCATGTGATCCCTCTAGAGAATTAATAAGAATGTCAACATGAATTTGCATAATTTGGCAGCCTTATAAAGAGGAAAAACCAGGTTTGGTAAAAGAGAGGAATGGTGAGTTGAACCTTGAATGGGAAAATGAGCTTCCATTATCATGGAGGAATAAGAAGACCAATCTAGTTCTCATGGATTGAGTCTTGATGAAGAGAAATGTGACTATGAAATAGTTGAGTAGGTTATAACTAAACATGAGGTAATTTTTCTTAAAGATACATTCTATATTATTCTTGTTGAACCTCATGAGAAAAATATAGAACTTTAAGAATACATATTTCAACCATGTCATGAGTCTATTCAATAATTTGAAGTATTTGACCATCCTGATGGCCCTCAAGATAATGCCAAGATTGAAATTTAACATGGAATGTTTTCAAGTGATGAAGAAGAAGCCACCTTTTATGAAGATCTAGATTTTTTTTTCTCTAGTTTGGATAATGAAGCTACAAGTTATGAAGGGAGTGATAAGATTTTTGTCTTGGATAATGAGCATGATGAAAATATGCATGAGAAAGCTCATGAAGAGAACACCATGTTTGATGACCTTGTTGAGTCTCATAAACAAGTTTATGGAGGTTTTAAGGACATGTGGTATTCAAATAATTTTAATATTTTGATAGGTTCACACATCCAAAAATATAATATTAAGTTTTTGATCACCTATAAGTTAAAGATCATGATGTAGAAAAATATGATTATATTCAAGGTGATCAAGAGATGGAATTTTAGGAGCTAATAGAAGATGAAGGTGAGATTTTTTTTTGCCTTTATGAATCAAACCATGGTCACTTTGGAGGTCTCTCACATTGCCAAGGATGGAAAACAATATGATGTAATAATTGAAGATCAGGATGAATTTGTCTTTATTGGATACATGTTAGTTGTTATATATCCATCTGAGGTCAAGCCAAAGAAGATGGTGATTAAGAAAGGAGGTGGTGGTGGTTAAGAAACAACAAAACCTTACTAGTAGCTTACACATTATATTTATTCATCACATAAAGGTGACTCAATGGGTTTTCCTTTTGATCTAGGAGGATCAATTTTGAAAGGTTAGTTTTACATAGTATTTTCTTGTCTTATCCTTCTTCTAAGTGATTTTTTGTAGTTTTTTTTCTTTTTTAATGTTTCTTGATTTGGTGTGTTTTCTACTTGTCTTGTTGTGTTGGTGAATGTATTCAGTTGTTTCAATTATTTAAAGAGGTTTGCAGTAAAGTGTCAAGGTCTAATTAGGTTTGAGATTGAGTGAGAGATGACTCCAAGCTCAATGTATGGACTAGGCAATTGGTCTATAGTGAATAGAATGCATGAAATCTCATGAAGTTTCCAAATATGTTATCCAAAATTTTGCTCTCATGAATGAGGATGATTATAAACTTTGATCATTGTTTAAGGTAAGTTTGAAAATTTTAAGGTAAGTGGAAAATTAAATTAAGGAGACAAGGTGGTGACCCTTCTAAGACAAACATGGCCTAAAGCTGGTAAAATTGGTCAAATAATAAAATCAGTAACTTAATTACATTGTTTTTAAAATAAATTTGGAGAGTTTAATGTATTTTTGACAATATTAAGTTATTCTACTACTTTAATCTCATTGTGGTTTCTAATGTTAAAGATGACACTTGCTAGTCATGAATAGATATAAAGGTTTGGTCCTTAGATAGAGGTTTTTTAGAGTCATATAATAGTTTTTCCATGACATCATGATGTACTTGATAGTACACATCCTCCAAATGTCCTATATAACTAATTTTTAACTTTGGACTTCTCTTTATATATACCATTTATCATTTTCCAATGCACAAATGAAGCATTTTTGAGAGAGATACATGAAAATAAGGGTATGAGGAATTTTTAAACTATATTACAAGTCCTTATAGGTCATGATAAAAATTAACTTGGTTCACTATCTCCAATAGTTATAAAGGATAAAAATAGTTAGAATCTTGGAAAGAAATGCTTTTGGTGGTCTTTTACAAAGGGTTTTTTTTATGGTTGGTAAGGTAAAAAATCTCCCATAGGTCTTTATGGTCTTATCAAACCCAAATAAATGTAAAAATTTGAGGTGTAGATATAAAAAGTTCAAAAACCTTATCCATTTCTCCATTGGTCTTCTTGATAGCTTAAGACAAGTAATATGCTTTTACTTAGTACTTTGAGGATAGAGAGATTCAGATTCAAATATATTGGAAATAATATAGGACCATAATCACATTAAAATTTTTGTCATTATTTTTATATTTAATCCCATTAACTCTATGAATAATTTTTAAGAAGCTAAGGGTGTACAAAGGTGACTCAAAACCTTATCACATTTAGTTTTAGGCATTTCAAGGCATTGTTTGGATCATTGGTGAGTATGAATTATTGTTTGATATCATTAAAGTCTCTAAAATATCCATAAAACAATTTTATAGTAATTTTTTCACATTTGTGATCATAAATAGTAATGAAACCTCTATTTGAGTAAATTGCAGTCCTAGAAGAGAACCTAGAGGTAGGATTTTGTCAGTCTGAATGTTTGTTCACTTCAAGTGACCTATAAGAAAATTATTTTAACATATATATCCTCATATAATCCCTATAAAAATATTTTAAATAATAAAATTATCTATATTATTGAAGTGGGATAAAATATCATGTATTCAAAAGAGTTGTGTAGGTTACAGTCCAAGACAGACCTTGTTGAGGTCATGAAGAGATTAAAAATGTCTTTAAATAAATGGAGAGATATATCATGTTTTTTAAAATAATTTCACTTACTTTTCCATCCTTCCTCAACCTATATTCATCACATAAATTATTCCTCTTGAGTCATATCATGCTCCCAATGAAGGGGTATAGTCACTTACAATTTTATTGTAGGGTAGGATGATCTAATATCAAATTTTAAAGTGAATTTTTTTAAGAGTATCATGGGTTTTGTAAGACCTAATAAGAATGTCTTAATAATTTTTAGTGTCATTTAATTCATATGAAACACTATAATGATCAATAAAGGCCTCAATATCTCTATTGAGGACTGGGAAGATAGTGTTGACCTTATTTTCATCTTGAAGAAACCAATATGGGATTGGTTTCTCATCCCCATAATTTCCTATACATTCTTAGTGTATTAAATTGATATCATTTATTATTTGAGAGTTGTATTTAAGAATAAAATGATGAAATTCATAGGTGATCAGTCATAGGGAAGAAGATATCTTATCTAATGAACTATGTGGACCCTATTAAGGACTGTAAGATCTTCAAGTTAATGTCCAAAGTGAGTTGAAGTGATATAAAATGATCTAAAAACATAGGTTATTTTGAATATAATTCTATCATTGATCAATAAATTAGTCCCAAAATATAAAAATACAATAAAATTAAGGGTTTGGCCTAAAGGAATGTCTACACGTTTCTCAAGCAAAAAATGGGGAGGATGCCTATTTGTGATGGAAGGAATAAGACTATATTATATATATATATATATATATATATATATATATATATATATATATATATATATATATATATATAGATATATATATATATAGGTTAAATATAATAATGATACATATATCATCATTTGAAAATAATGAATAACTAATGTTGAGAGGTTTCCATCTCAGACTTGTTATCAAGAACCTAAAACACCACCTATAGGTCTATTTAAGAGAATTTAGGAGAAAGTGGGTTGTTGTTTAAAACCTTGAAGTTGATGAAGTAAAAATAACAATTAAAATTAATTATTAATGTTAAAAAGGTCTTTATATGGTTTTCAATGTGACTAAATGTTGTCAAAGGGTTCAAGAGACCTAAACATAGACCTACAGGCCTGATGTGCACATACATGCATGTGGGTTAAAAAAGGGGTGAAGAAGCTTGTAATATTGAGGAGTTTTAAATATTTGAGAGCCTGGGATATGGTTAATTTATTTTATTATCTCCCATATAATATTTAACTCTTTTCAAGTTAAGAAGATGCCAAAACATAACAGTTAGGGTCAAAATCCCTAATCTACCTGTAAACCCTATGTATAAGTAAGTCAAGTTCAAGACCAATTGGAGAGTAATCACATTTAAAATAATAATGATAGACATGGAATAGATTATTATATACCTATTAGATATATTTATAACTAGTAACAATAATATGGAATGCTTTTAGGCCTAAAACTCTATCTCATCCCTTACACAGAGACCTATCATACTTGAGAGGCTATTGTTTTGAGCTTATATTTTCATGGAGGATTTGTAGGGGACATAAATATATTATAAATAGGAGGGTAACCTTATATAATAAAAAAATGTGGAATCATTTTATAGATTAGGGCCCTCACCTTTATGAATCATTGTTAAGATGATAAGCTTGCTTAAACCTTGCTTAAACCCTTCCAAAGACTTGATGGAGGAGATTGACTTCTTGAATACTAAAAATGTATTTAAATGGCATATAAACTCCTTATATTATACCTAAACACCTATAGACACCTGAATGAGTCATTATTTTTGCATGTTTGAGGTACATTTATATAGAATTTAGCCTAAGAATGATTGTTACAAGCCTAAAAAGTTATTTTTTGAGGACTTATCATGAAATATGACTAAGTAAGACCTAATGAAGTATATTTACACCATATATGAACTGAATAAGGTATTTTATAATGATTATAAATCCTCATGATAAGGATATAGAATGATTCCAACATATTTTAGAGATTTCAAGATACCTAGTGTTGAACAAACATACTATCAAGGGTTTTTATTAGACCTGATACACCTATACCTTAGTATTAAACATTGTTTTGAGCTTGAAAAATGTTATAATGACTCATTACATGGAACTTGATAGGTATTCATGTTGTGGTCATAGTCCTCAAGCAATAACTAGGCCTAGGATTGAATAAATAGACTCACTATGGTGGTCTTAACTTGAACCAAGCAAGTATCTCAGTCAAATTGTAGGTTATACCAATTTTAAGACACTTGAACCTTAATATTCAGCTATACCAAGATGAAATATACATTTAATTAGCCTAGTATGGTGTTGGAGGACTCCAATAAACATGACCAAGAGTGACACATGACAAGACACAAGCTTGTAACTCCTCTAATCGAATAATGGGTAGTTTGACATGAGCTTGATGAATCATAAAGAAGGTGAAGATTCATTTCATTCCACCCTTTATGAGAGAAATATCAGATCAACCATATGTTTATGATAAGCTTCGTAACTACTATTTGTAGTATTACTTCTTGTAACTTGTCCCCCATGAGATGACACTTGTCATATTCATCACTTACACCTTTCCTCTCTCTCTCCTCTTCATTTCTCCTATATATGTTGCATTGAATGGATTTTTATGGATCCTTTTGCTGAGTATGTAAAACCCATTCTCAAATAAAAACTTGTACTATGCCTTTAAATGTTGAATAAAGCTGAATCTTACCTTCTTAAATGGTTACAATTAATGTACTTGTGTGATTGTTGATGAATGCTAGTAGTTGTGATTTTAGTCTCTCTAATTTATCCTCTCCTACCTCTTTGTAAATGGATTGTCTTCTTTCAAGTCACAAGGTGAGTTTGGATATCCTTTCATAAATTAGGAGTAGATTTCAATCATTAGTGTCCTTCTTAGACTTATTTATTATCCCTCATATTCAACACATTGTCTATGACCTCCATGTTGAAATACTCATGTTTTAAGGTCCCTTTTGAGGAGTGTGATTAGTTTCAATCCTATTTCATGTTATTAATGTATTATGGCCTAGTGGATGGTGTTAATTTGGTGCATCACCTCCCTATTTTAGTTTACTTTTAGTTTTATTACCCTTTTTCTTTAAAATTAATATGTATAGTAGTAGTTTTAAGGGTAGTATCATCAAGGGAGCTATCCATATCTATAGATTCACCTCATTTATTAGGCCATGCAAAACTTAGAGGTGTTTATATGCTATC
Source organism: Torreya grandis (assembly GCA_037957365.1). NCBI lineage: Eukaryota > Viridiplantae > Streptophyta > Pinopsida > Cupressales > Taxaceae > Torreya > Torreya grandis. The sequence goes on along the minus strand of JARHVA010002492.1, from coordinate 98,312 downwards.
ACTTAAGTGATGAAGCTTGAACAACCTCCTCAAGGGTATAACTTTGTATGATAACATATATAACATTTAATGTTAGAATAGAGGATGAAACTATTTTTTTCTTTTGATTCAGATTTCTCAAATCAAATGAAAAGTCAAAAATATGGTTTCACAAGTTGGATGAATCCTTTAAAATCCAAGTGTAATTGGGAGATATAAAATCCATCCAAGTTGAAGGAAAGGGAAAAATTAAAATCACCACAAGTCAAGGTAAGGGTGAAATAAATGATTTTTATTTTTATCTAAATGTGCATCCTAAGATTATTGATCATAATTTCACATGATATAATTATGAAAACAAAGCATACAAATTTTATAATCCTAATGGTAAAACCATAATTATTTCTAAGGATTGTAATTATTTTAAAAATGAGGTGTATGCTAATTATGATAGATCATTATGAAACATACAAGATTATAATCTATAATTTATTTGAATAGTCTAAAAAATGACTCAAGTTAATGGGGTGGGGGTTCATCCTCTTTAATTTTATTTTTATGGATTACAAAGTCATTGACATGTTTCTAGTTCAACAAAAAATAATACTAGCTCTTCACAAGAGACTATTCACCCATCAACTCCAAGAAAAAACAAATGATTTTTAATCCACATCTAGCCAATAAAATTTTAGATAATAAATATGAGAGGAGAATAAAAAGTATTCAACATAAGGAAGGTATTGGGTAAGGTAAACTTGAGTGACTAAGCCACCCACACATGAGAATTGGGTAAGCCATTAGTTGAGTCTAAGCTATTGACCATTTGATCACCATGTACATGCACACATAAGATTTCACTAGGTTTTTACATTGGTTCACATATCCAGTGAGGTGTATTCATTCCTTTCCTATCTCTCTCACATCTCTTTACTCAATTTTGTTTTTTATATTTTTTAAGTAATAAGTAATTCATATATGTTTCATTTTTAGGACACACAATGAAACATAGTTTATAGACTCAGATCCACATTCATAGTCTTCACCTCATAGGTAAGTCCAAGTATGTTTCTCTTTCCTTTATCCTAGCCATTTCACTTTATTTCATTTATATAATAAAGCGGGAGGAGAATGTAGTCATATAAAATTTAATTTAGTGCAATGAGTGTAACCTGATACCACCATATCCTTAGTTTATCCCTAGACCTATCTTAGGGCCTCTTTTGATCTTTTTATATCTTCTAGGTACATCTAACCATGCCCAAATATACCAATAGTTGTATTTAACCTCACCTACATATCCCTAATCCATTTTCACATGTTCCATCCACCTAGACAAAAGTATGACCCCATTAGTCTATAATGAAATGTGTTATTGGAAAAGGGGGTAATGTTATTGGCTTTTATCTTCTTTTGCCCCTAATGGATATCATTCCACTCCCCAAAGCATCTTAGGCTCAGATTATACTCATTTTAGGTCTCGACAAGCATAAAAAAGTTATATAAATACCAATCTCATTCATTTATCCCATAGATGGAAATAATCATGAACAAGTCCAAAAAAAATTATGCAAATTAAGGTTATTGATCCCTATTTACCCATATTTCTACATACACCATCTAAAATAACCTAGAGATAAATTTTAATCAAGTTTCCAATCTTAATTCACACTCAAATAATTTAAATTAGAATTCATATTGAGGCATAATAACATTACTGTCATCTACACCAACACTTAGATTGGGATAATTACATTAGGATTGATCCTCTTTTGAGGAATTTGTATGTAGGCAATGCTCAACACATGGTGTATAGAGGTTTTGGCTAGCCTACCCTACTAGCACCACTCTTATTCCACTTGTGTTTGTTAAAACCCTAGAAAACATGGAAGCTCAGGGTTTCATATTGAAATCAATCAAAGCATAGAACATATGATGATTTAGGACTCAGTCATATAGGAACAAGCTTCTTAAAATAGAATGTAGATCTACCTAGAATTCCATTGGTTCATCTACATAAGGTCACTAGTGCAACACAAAAGGCCAATAACATAGTGCATTATTTTTAAAGAGGGTTACAATATTATCCAAATAGGTTCTGACACTTGTTCTCTATTGATGATGCTCTGCCTTACTATTGCATCACTCCCCTACCCCTCCCCCCCCCCCCCCCCACATGTCCATCTCAGTCATATTTTCTAGTTAAGTACACCTTTTATAATTCATTATTACTTATAGAATATTAAAATAAATCAAATTTTGTAAAAATAAATGGTTGTTGATACTATAGTATTTTACTCCTTGATTTATTACTCAACTCTTTTTCAAACTTAGGGTTACATTCCATAATCCTAAAAAAGATAAATCATCCAACTAGGATAAAAATTGAATAAAATTTGATAATTTTATACTAATTTAAACAAAGTAAATGAATTATTTGCATATTATCGGCTATAAAAACCATTTCAAAGACTATAAAATGAAAAATTATTGAGCAAAATTTTGGACATGAGAGATTATATAATTTTTTTTAAGGAACTACCATGAATACCCTTTATATTAGTATAAATCAATAGCTCAATCGAATAATAAAAATTTGTCCTTATATAAAAGGCGTACACCATTTACAAAGGGTGTATACTCTTTTGTAAATGGTGTGTGTACTTTATAAAAGGAAGATTCCCTTTTATAAAGGGTGTGCACCCTTTACAAATAGTGTACAACTTTTTTTTAATGGTGTACACACTTTATAAAGGGATTACATGATTTATAAAGGGATTAAGCCCTTATAAATATTATAACTTTAAATTTCATGATTTTATTTCCTAAACTACATTGGTTTTAAGATTAGAGGATCTAAACCTAGTCCAAAACATATCATAGACCAACCAACAAGATTATTTTTTAAATTTATATGTTTTTTGCATCTTCGCAGACACATTTGAGCAGGTAGTTTATATATATATATATATATATATATATATATATATATATATATATATATATATATATATATATATATATATATATATATATATATATATATATATATATATATATATATATATATATATATATATGAGTTTATAGGGGTGATTTCACATACTTTAAAAATGTTAAATCATTGTTTTTAATTATTCCTTAATTTCTACTTAAAATACTCAATACAAATATTTTAATAAAATTTTTATCGATGATGATGATGATGATGTTAGGAGTTACCTCAGAAGAGGCTAAGGATGATGATGTTGAAGGACATTATGCAAGGACGAAAGAACATAACTAGGACAAAGATCACTAGGAACACGCTGATGGAGAAGGGGAAGGACAATGACACCAGTAAGGTACTCAAAGAGGATTCTTTCCTCCCTAAGAAATTTCTTTATTCTATCTTTTTATGTTTTGTCTTTTACACTAGTAATCGACTAGCTACTTTTGTCCTGCCATACTATGTTTATCAGTCCTTGGGGATTACTTCATTTTGTTATACTTTAATTTAAACTTAGGTTGTAGGTCCTTGTAAACCCTGCTTATTTTGCCCTATCAAATTAAATAAAAAAATAATCAATGATAATTTATTTTTAAAACTTATATCTCAACATTATACACAATATTTTTTATGCTTTAATGTGTGTGTGTGTGTGTGTGTGTGTGTGTGTGTGTGTGTGTGTGTGTGTGTGTGTGTGTGTGTGTTATAACACACACACGCACAAAAAAAATATAAACAATATTTGACATTTTCTCCATCCATATATATGATTTCTTACATTGTTTTTAATTTAATCCAAAAATGTGTTTCCACATATATATAATATAGTTATTTTTTCATAATAAATTACTATGTAATTATCATAAATGCATCAATTTCACATATTTTTATCATTTGGTTATTAAAATATATATATATATATATATATATATATATATATATATATATATATATATATATATATATATATATATATATATATATATATATATATATATATATATATTTAAAAACTAAATTCAAAACTCCATAATTCATCTTCTTACATTACCATAAAATTCTTTGTCCAAGTGTCTATAAAAGTATCTCAAGTTCAAGTATTGTTATTTTTAGAAATAAATTGGCACTATAATCCCCCCATTTTACCTTACACCCACCCTTCATTTCCTTCCATTATGATTTATTCACTTTTTTAGTCAGTTTTCCCATTAAAATCTATAAACCATTCTAAATTTAATAAAAATTTATATGATGTATTATTTTCATATATTTCCATGACTTTAAAATTAATTCTATTCTTAATCTCTATGAAATCACTTTTGCACCTATGAGTAAACCAATGGGATATATTCAGGTCCCATCTACTAAAGTAATGTCATATGTTACCACATGTAATGGTTCTTTTTTAAAACTTTCCAAAGTACTCCATGATGATATGGTAATGTATACTCCTAAATTCAACAATTCATTCTCAAAATCCTAACTATCTAATTTCACATCCAAGAAAATCATGCTTTTATTCTGAAGTTAAAGGGTTATTTTAAAAACATTTTTCTTTTCAAAGTCTGTATTTTTATTAACATGTTATATGTTCTTTGTTTTTTATTTTTCTTATTCATCATCGATGTCCCTAAATAAATTTACAAGTATTTCACTTTTTTTAAAAAATTCCCAATCCTACACGACTTATGTTTGTGTAGGCTCTCATATGCCACCTTTTTAATTTGTAGCCTTGCTTCATCATCTTCACTATCATCCACAACATAAGGGGGTTTTGGTCTATGTATTTCATTGTACATCTCCACATGATTTATTGGGACTATGGTACCCCTTTTAGATTATGTTAAATGTTTTAGGGTGTCATTACTATGATATCTTATATGTTAATTTACCCATTTATGTAGAATTTCTCAACTATGGAAAAATTTAGTGAATCATGTGTACCCATTTCCTATCAAAATCCCCAATGTATATAATTTCCTTCCATATAGTTTATTATAATGTGTTTTTTATTATTAAATTCAAATTAAGTGATCATTGGATTATTTTTGTTATATCAGCTTCCTTATTTTTAACCTCCTCTTCATTCACCTCTATTATTTCTATGGTATCCTAAAAAATCTCCTACTTGGTTTTTTCCTCGGTACCAACCTTGGTACCCATTGTAATATTTATTTTTTGGACCTTGTGGTACCATACTTGGTTTTGATGGACATAGTATCTGATGCATTTGAGGTTGATAAACATGTATTTTTTAGGTTATGGTATAACTATGAGATACTTGTTGTATGTGTTGAGTAACTTCTTATCTCCCTCTATAGTAATTACATCCATCTATAGTATTTCCCTTCTTATAGTGGTTAGTGTATCAAACCTATTGTGCTAGAAGCCACCTCTTTTGACCATGCTTGTCCCAAATTATACATAACCCATAAAATAAGCTCTTTTTATGTGGTTTCGGTGATATTTGTGTGAATACTACCACTCTTCTTGATATCTCACTATGTGGGCACTCTATTTCCATGTTTCACTCAATGCCTCATATCGCACACCATTTTATGGGTATTGTTTAAATTTGCAATAGAGTAGAATATCTTTCTTCTCCTTTCATTAAAATTTATTTATTCAAAATTAATAATGTTAAATATTAATTCAAGTTTTGTAACTCCCTTTTCACCATATAACCATTCTACCTTCTCATGATTGTGCTTATAATATATCCACCATATCTAATGTCTACGAAATTGTCTTAAACTTTATTCCATCCATGGAAGCTTTTATGTATGGAATCACCCTAAGGTGAACCATTATACCATCTATTTTTCATTCAAAAAATATTATAACTTCCAAACTACTTATTTATACCACTAGTCATCCTATTTTACCATCTTGTTCTCCTTATTTATAAGGTATCTAAGATTAGTAACACTCTTTTTTGGTACATCAGGGAATTGGAATTAATTTCTAAATGTCTTTTGTACTTCATATCATGACATATTATGGTTTGGGATTACCTTCATATAGAATTTCAATGTGTCATCCATTGGTTTACCCATAAAATAAAATAATATTTGTTTATTTTTATTTATCCCATGACTCATCTAATAATAATCCAACACAAAAAGTGTTCCTCTACATCTTTTGTATCTTTCTAAAATAATGGTATTTTCATCACATTTTATTAGATTATGGTAGAATAATGTTTAACCCTAATTTGTATAATAGGCAATACTACTTAGGTAAATAGGGTTAAAGATATAAAAATGATAGGGCACAAGGGTGAATATCAAATCTAAAGTAGGCCAATTAATGTGATTAACTCAGATGTACCATATACTAAACTTATAAAATTGAGATAGACTTTTAATGGAAAGTAAAACTATGATTAGATATAAAAATGATATAAAAGAGTGTAATTAGATATTTATAATTCTAATACAATGTTGGATCTAGTACAGGCATGAAGTAGACATGAATATAGTTCTAGATCAATTGTTAGGTTTTGGATCTAGAGCATCTAGCTCTCTATATAATTATGTTAGCTTGTAACGGTTGTGTCAATTCTAGCGTCTGAGCTTCACACTAGTGTTTGATATTGACACTAGTGCCTTACATAAAATATGTGCTAATAAAAGATGAAACCACTAGGATGCTTCTGAGTTTTGCTTTGACTTCACTCTGGTGCATTTTTATCTAGGTCATGTAATGTTGATCTTGGTGAAATGACATAACCCTAGCTTTACATATTGAATGTAACCTTGGGGAAAAATGGGTTAGTAGGCACACAATGTCGATCTGACCTAAAATGACCCTACTATAAAAGGGTACTACCTACATATCTAATACTATATAAGATGGCCTTAGACTCATGTAGTTATCCCCTATGTGTTGGGTTTTATGTGAATCATTTAATGTGTGACGTAGGTACAATAATGACGTAACTTGTAACTTGGAAAATATGAATTTATGACTAATCATTTAGTACTACAAACTTGTCTCTAGGATGTTCCTTTGAATGATATCATAATAGGGTAGAATAGGATAGTTTTTGGTAACTTGAGTGCTTCTTAAGTGCTCTTTTGGTTTAATTTATAGGTTTTTAAGGTTAGGAATGAATGAGGGTTGATATTGTATATATACTAATCCTATAAAGAGATAAATTTCATTAAATAAATTAGGCCAACCACTATAATAAGTTTCATTTGAAAAATGGATGACTTTAGGGCACTCAACACTTGCACTAGGCTAGGATAGTAACATTGATGCTATTGTCTGACCCAAAAATTAGTGTCCAAGGAGAAGGAGAGTAGGCATAGGCTCAAAAAATGTAAAACTATAAGATAAGTACATTTTAATAATTTTGGGAAAGATGGGATGTATGTGCCATCAATATAAGGCTAGTTGGATTAAGATATAGGATAAGGAACACAAGATAATATATGTGAGGCTTGTATAATCAAGGCATGTGTATAACTAAGAGTAAAAACTAGGGTCATGAGTTTGCATATGTATCTAAGATTGGGGTACTACATAATCATATAATATCATATACATTCCCCCCTTTTAATCTAGTATTAAAATTTATAGTTTAAGGGAAAGGAATAAGTAGTTGGGTGTGTATACACACCTTATCTTTACTTGAGTTAAATTTGAGTACTTTACTAGTGACTGACTTGAAAACAAGAGTATGTTATAGTGTATAATCAATGCATATAATCTAGGTCAAAATTACTTGAAATAAATTAAAATTGAAATAGAAAGGTTTAGGAGTACATTGGGGATAACACCAAGATCATTGATTTAAAGACTACACGAGTTACATGAGTGATGTGAGGCACATATTACTCAAGGTAAAAATAGGGAAAGCATACACAAACTATAAGTAACTAAAATTACAAAAATGAGATAGTTAAAAAATAAAGTAGACACATATTACTCCAATAATCGATATCAATAGCTCACCATCCAAGATGTATAAATAGGATATTCATGTAAGTAACCACTCCATGAGCAGCCACAAAAGGCATAGAATAGGAACATAACTCCTATTATGGAATAAGACCCACTAACAAATGATGATGGGCAAGAGTAACTCCCTATGTGTACGTACACCTAAGCAAGCTAATCTCATACGTGTAATAAAACTCTAAGTGAGGTGGAATAGTCTATGTGGTAAGTGTATGAAATAACTGCAATAAAAAATATGAAAAAATAAACACCCTACACTAACACCCCCTTTTAATGCCTAAATGTGTATCATAGGTGCCCAGAGTGTTCAAGAACACTTCTCATTTTAAAATTCAATGAATTCAATGCATGAATTGTAGGTTGTGATAATCTTGTTATCTATTGATGAAATAGAGGCAAAACAAGTGGATTGTTTCATAATATTTATAATGTTTGGTGGTTAGGATCCACCATGGCCAAATATTAGTATATGTAAAGTATAAAGTATGATATGATAATAATTGTGAATTATGATTAAGAACTAATCTAAAGACTAATCTAAGATGGGTATTTATAATGAAAATTAAGCTAGAGTGATCCAATTAAAAAGGGAGCAAAAGGAAAGGTAACACAGAGAAGAGATGTTGATCTTCATTATAAATATCATAAAAAAGTTTAAATATCATCCATGCATGCACTTAACCAATGTATGACATGAAATAACATAATCTCAAATCTTATCAGATATCATGCAAACATCTAAGGATGGTGTGAAATAATGAAAATAAGAATCAAGTTCACTTTAAAGATTCACCCCTACAAAAAAACAACATTAACCCAAATGCAAGAAGATTAAGCAAATGAAATAAACCTAAATACTTTAAATTAACATAGCATTGTCATAAGTTAATAGATCTACATTCAAATGTACACATCTAAAATTCATGAGAACCATTCAAATCTAGAAATCAAAACAAATAAGTGATAAAGAAGTCAGGATAACAAAAGACATAAGCAAATGTGGATAAACTCTTTAGAATTCCTTACTTATATTAAATGATCAAAATTTACAATTAGATATCAGATATAAAACTCTCCCTTTTTACAAATGATAATGCTCCTTTTATAGTATGCAAGGAAGCAAGTTGGTCAGTTATATCCAATTACAAAAGTACAAGTGTTAGGACAACTATCCTTTCCAAATGTGTTAGAATACACTAGACTTTCCATAATGGATTGACCTATAGGCAATGTGCTTTTACAATTTAAACATGACTTTACAAAATATTATTCATTTTTAAAAATTATAAAAGATTAATTACAAAAGAATATTCATATATTAACTAACTTGGGGACCCTTGTGTTGTCATATTCTTTTGCCTTCCCTGCAGGATCTTCATTATGTAATATTGCTCATCAATAATCTGGAGATGAATGATAGGTCTCATGAACAAATACTTTTATTTATCTTCCAATCCCTTGAGATCCTTATAATCCTTTTTCAAATCTTGCCTGATTCCCCTAGCATTTCCCATCTTCTCCTCTGAAGACAAAAGCAAGCCCATGACCTTTTTATTATCATCCCTTGTTTTCCCTTGTCCTTGGTTCCTTAATTCATGAATTAATTGAGTATTTCTTTTCTTTAAATCCCCATTAGTTATTAGGCCCAAGGAAATAAGTGTAGTAGGATCCTTGATCAAGCTATCCAAAATGTGCAACATTTTATCTTCTTGTTACTTGAGGTCTTTGGAAATGTCCTCCATCTACTTGGATCAACTACTCAAGGCTTTGATTTTATCAATTAATATGGCCATAGCCATATTCAGGTGGGTTAGGCTAATTTTTCTAAATCCAAGGATTTAATCTTTAGTCAAGAACTTGATCAAATCCTTTACTTGGTATCTCAAAGCCTATCATTGGCCACCTTGGCCTGTAGCCTTAGTACTTTGTTTGCTTATTGTATCCTACTTAGTCCTAACTAAATTTAAAGAACTAAATAAATCATTCATGGTGTATTCAAATTTACTAAACCTATCTTCTTAAATTGATAATATGGCTTGTTCCTTTAGGTTCTTATTCTATTATAGGATGCCTTTGATCATTGTTTATAGTTGATCTAACTAGGCCAAAGCTACTTCGAGGACATTTTCTTCAAATAATGGATCTTTTCCAAACTTTTATCCTTTAACTAGAGGTAATCCCACAAAAGGTTTCACTTTTTGGAAAGTGAAATCTTCTCCACCAATTATAGCTTTCTTCTCAGTTACCCTTTACAAGCTAGCTATGGTTGGTACAAATTTGACACCAACTGAGGACTCTATCACTTTGGTCTCTACTTGTACTTCACTTGATTCTCCTATATTAGTCATTATTTTCTCTTCCTTTTAATGCAATGCAACTATCCATGGTTTGGCTTTTTCATGCAATGGAATATTGGTTGTTTGCATCAATGCCCAAGGATGGTGCATGGTAGGTGCCTTTTAAAATTTTACATAGATAAAAAATTCAAGAATGATTGGAACCTAGATCAAGTTCTCCTCACTGAAGAGATTAAATTCACTCAAGGGATGAGTGAAGGTCACCTTGGGATTATTATCCTTCATTGGGACAATGGCTAATTCAACTTTTATTATGGAGGGTCTATAGAAACTATGTCTAATATTTCCTTCCCCTTTTCTTCTTTGGACATATCCACTTCTCCATCCTTAGATTCATAGGCTAATGATAGAAATATTTGAGCATCTTCAATTATTTCATAAGGGTCCAGTGCTACCACATGGATTTATTCTATTGGTGATCCCTACTCCTCTACTTAAGTTGAGGAAGATTAAATTTCACTAGGCCTTTCTTGCCTTTGCTCAAGTTGTACCTTAGGTTTGGATTCAATTTTGAACTAGGCTAGTAGAGTCCTAGAAGGTATACCACTCAACAAATGGTATTGTCTTGGACCCAATTGCCATTTGTCATCATCCCCTTTATGCTCCCTCTACATTTTAGACTCTAGTTTGATGTTTTGATTTTTTAACCTATAGGTGACCTTAGAGAATGAAAATGCCTTTGTATATATGGGGTAAAAATCATCATCTTGATAATAATATGGAATATTGATTCCCATGGCCATCAAATGTTTTTCAACTTTCCCTATGGATCCCACTACCTTAGATCATCCACTTAGAGATTGAAATAGGTCTTGTGTTTGGAAGTAGCCTTGACGTTGTCCTATTGTGAAAAAATAGTCTTTATAATGTTCAAGGGGAAGATATGAATCAGTTCCTTCCTCTTGGTTTTTCATAAACCATATATTCCATTAAAAAATTGGTAAGCCACCTCCTATTTAGATAGCTTATTTGGCACATAGACTGGTAATTTAAGGGAAGTGAATTATGTTGCTTTAATCCTGATGATTGTGCAATTTGGATACAACTAGATGTATCCCATGGCCTCAATGTAATTTTTAATCAAGGGTCTAACTCTTGGCATTAGATTCCTAGTGATGGCCTAGTTTAGGGCTGTATAAACACAGTCACATATGAATCAGATGTGGTCCCTGAAATTAAATATGTGCAATTTTGAATAGTATTGGGAGACTATTTGTGTCCCATTAGGTGACCATTCTTTTAGGTTGGGGATATTTTTAGTAACAATTATGGCATTTAAGAGGTAGGAAATCATGTAAAATTGGTTCTTGGTTCTCTTCTTAACTGCAAAGATATGCATACTCAAACAAGTGTTAACCACTTCACCAAAGGGAGGGTGAGTTATTTCTCAACCATAAAATAGACCAAGGGAACTTAAATCTTGTTTACATATGTGGTGGTTGAATTTCCACATATCTTATTCATCAAATTCATGATCATCCTTATCCTAGGTTTGAACTAACTGATAGGAATGTTTCCATTGAAATTTAAAAATACCTAATTTCTAGAATGTAACCACAGGGTAAGGATGGTTTTAAAGTCATTTTTCTTAGCCCAATCATTGATTGTGGTTTGGTCTATTTGGGGTTTAGGCACCTTATATAATTTTCAAAATTTATGGCATAAATATAAGCTATATTCCTATGAGTATGCTCATTGAATTACATGCCCTTATCAATTTTAGCATCTTTAAAAGTGGGAGAGAGAATGTCTATACAATGCAGTACCTTAGGTTTTTCTATATTGTAGTGGAGACCCATCATTTGAATGGAAAATATGTCATAGTAGAGCCTCTTTTTGGACATGTTCTTCTCCTCTTTTCTCATGATAGGTTGTTAGTTCTCAATAGTCTAGAACAAGCTTGACCAGTTGTTGTCCCCAGTATTCAAAGTTGTGGCATCAAATTGTGTATCCTTAAAAAATTGTCCTTTTACATTTGAGGTTAGATAAATCTCTACATCTTCCTTAGGGACACTTTTTAAAGCATCCATGGTTGTATGTTCTCTCAAAATGGCTACCAAATATCTATAGTTCAATTCTAGACCAAATTATCTTTGTTGAGATGACAATCCAATCTTCTTATCTTGATTATGATAATCATAGGGTAAAACTAGGGCTTCTAGATGTGCTAGGGTTCTCTGAAGTTTCCTTACAGTGCTTTAATGGTGATACATATTTGAAATTATGCAAGATTCATAACTTAGACTATGTTTGGATCCTTGCATTTATACCTTTGCATTTCCTAGGTCCCCAAAATCTCTTGAACTAACTTGTTTAGCTTACATGGCTCTTCCATGGCATCCTATGGCATTTTCATAGAACTTTTCTCATTAATATTTAAAAAATGACTATTATCTTTTGAAAATTCCATATTGATCTCACACCTTTGGATTTATTTGCATAGATCAATGTAGATTATTCATCTAGATCTAAGACTTTGAATGCCATTAGCTATAGGCTTCATTCCTAGTGGTTGTGACACTTATCACTTCCACATTTTCTCTAAATTTTCTATGCTTGATATGTACCATTAATCTTGATCTTCCTAATTATGCATCTCATTTCATGGGCCATGAATCAAAATGTGTATGTGTGAATGCATACCATTGAATTTTGAGAGATGATCAAGTTTTAATTCATGGCCCATAAATATGCCATGTGTCATCATATTTTTAATGACTTTTCAAAGATTTTTATGTGCCATTTGATCATCTTCGTATCATAAAATATAGACCGTTATATATTGATCCATAGGATCAAATGCCATTAGCTGTTAAATGTTATTTGGTTATGAGTGTGACACTTATCAACTTCTCGCTTCTCCTAGGGCTCCATTAAAGTCTTGACTCGATACACATTTTTGGATCAATCCTACCCAAGTAAACACATGTAACTAATCCTCAAAAGATTCTTGATATTTAACTTAAGGTTAGGTTCTTTAGGTTTAATCTCATACTATTGGATCTTGATTGTTTGAGAAAATACAAACCATTGATCCTACAAACAAAACAATATTTAAGTTAGTTCTTAGGAAACATAAAATTTAAGCTAAAGTCTTAGTCTAATGTTTTCATTTGTATTAATAAATATGAATAAAACTTAAGGATAAAGTCTTAAGCTAAGATTTGAAACATGTTAAAGGGGACCCTACAGAAATGAAAGACCTAGCCTAAATTCTTAGCCTAAGGTTTGTATTAATAAATATGAATAAACCTTAGGGTAAGGATTTAGGATAAGATTTATAACAAAGGGACCATGCATTAGTTATACCATGGGATTTAAAGGGACCAAGCATAATATTTTTAGCCTAAGGTTTAGTTATGTTGAAAAATATGACTAAGCCTTAGGATAAAAATTGAACTAAGTCCATGGCATAATCGAAATGTTCCCACATAAATTTTTTTGATAAAATTTGAATTCAATTCAAAGGACATGAGATAGGGTAATTAGGGTCAGGTTTTTAAGAATATCAAACATGAATTTAACTTTATTTAAATGAGCCAAAGTCTAATAAAAGATAAAATCATTATTGAATCATAAAACCTAGACATTGCTCATTCCAAATAGACTCCATTGGAGCTATGACCTAAAACATAAATATCACATGTTAACAAATTTAGAAGGGGTGAAACCATTATCATTTGACAACATGTCCATTAATCTAAATGATAATTATGAACAATGCACAAGCATGCTATATATATTTTGATCAAGTGAATTTTTAATTTTAAGGTACAAATTTGAACAATTTGACATAAGGGTCCCCATTTTTTAGAAATGGGGGTTTGTTGACCTCAAAAAATGGTGACTTCTAGGGGAAATATAACAATATGTTAGAATTCAAAGACTCTAGTTTTTACTAATAATTAAGCTACTTACTCCATTTGATTAGGAACCATTATTAAGATCACTTCATGGTTAGAAAAAATCTTGAAAATGTAGAATTAGGATTGTTGTAATCTTAATTCTCACTATTGAAGAGGGTTGTTTAGGTTCTCTCCAATTGAGCTCATAAAATGGGGACAATCCCAAGTTATGGGTAACCTATGTTGGGACTGAACCTCCATAGAAGGCCAACTTCCTCTTGATGCTCAGTTAAGACTAAAACTAAGCCTAATTCTTCACTAGAAAAGGGTTAAAAGAGAGTAAGGGATCCTAAGAAAGTTAACGGGGTGATACACCAAAATTAAGTGGAAATTCACATAAGTTTGAACCCACACTAGATCAACAAAAGATAACCATGACTTACTCAATCTCACAATCTCACCAATTACATAAATATTTCATAGAAGAGGTCCCAAACATAACACTAATCTAGACCTAAAATTTGGGTTTAGGACATCTTCAAAGAGGTAAGCAGAAGGACACCAAACTAGGAAGAATCTCCTTTATGAATTTACCATAACACAAACATACTAAACATTAATTAAAGATAAGAGACATACAAATAGTTGATACTACTACTTCAAAAGGTAGTTCTTACAATATCTTGATAGGGTTTTTCCTTATCAAATGAGAACACTTTTACAAGTGTCTCAGTTAGTATCCTTGTCACATAAATAAAATGCTAACATTTCCAAAAATATGAGAAATCCTACAAAGGGAATGAGACCAAGATATAGAGAATAAGAGAGATATCCATAAAGAATGGGCGAGCATGTTATCAAAAAAAGAACACATATCCTAGATCATTTAATGAACCTGAGCTACCACCTTTTTCTCCTTAGCCAATGGAACATTTCCACCCTTTTGGTCAATCATAATGTTATATATGGCTTGTTGAGTGAGAAGGTCCCCAAAGACCTTGAGGATGCATTAAATGATCCTAGCCACAATTACCAATATTATATCTTTCCTTGATCCTTCACACCAACTCCTTATTAAAGAAAAAACTTTCATGATCATGGACTTGACTGAAACATGTTTTGGTGCCTTTTAAGGGGTTGATTATCAAGATAGCAGCCATGCTAAAGATTGAATATCCTTTGCATTAATTAAACTCATACTTTATCTTCATGTTTGGATCATAGGCCTATCTATAGGTATAAAACCAATTTGAGACTATTGGTTTTCCTATAGTTTCCATATTAGTATAGACCTATCAAAAAAAGTATCACCTTTTATAATATAACAAGTCTAAAATACCCATCCTTTCTTTGCAAGAACCTAAACCTACATGTGCATACATGTATTCTCCTAAAAATTATGAATAATACTCTAAGAAAAACTCTACCCAAGCAAAAATATGAACCATAGGTTCATATTTTAACCTTAATGGTGACCCATACATGTTCTTCACATCCCACTATTTTACCTAGGCCATCCCATAGAATTTTAACTAGCTCTAATGGCATTAGAAGACCTTGTATTTCATGGTCAAAAATAGATTCCCATCCTTATCAAGAATCTTGTGTTAACCTTTAATCTAATTAGTCATCAAAAACTGACTTGGATCATTGAAAAGTTGACTTAATTTATTCCATCAATTTTAATTTGTATGAAGATGGATCATTGATATCCTACCAGTTAAACATGCCCTTAATAATTTTCACACGTACATTCACCTTTGAGATTCATTTAATCTTTTACCAATGCTCATTATTAGATCTAAATGTATGATATAGTGTGAACCATTGATTTACCAGGGCCCACTATTTAATTTCTAATAGCTATTTTTTAGAGCTTGAAATTGATGTTCATGTGAGCATATGCCATTTCTGAATAAATTTTCAATTATATATATTAAATCACAAGGATCATGGGGAATCAAACTTGTAGGGAATGAACTTAATACTAAAATAAACAAACCCTTTTGATCCACTAGTCATTTGATCTTTCCATGTGCTTTTATAAATTGTTAAAGTTGACTAGTTTTACCTGACATCTTGATGACAGTTAAGTCTAAAATGTATAAGTATAGAAACTTAGTAAATCTTAATTTATGAGCCATCTTTACCCATGCATATCTTCTTCTGTGCTTTGTTGGATTACTTGTAGTTATCACATATGAACTGGACTTAGAAATGAATAGACCCATATGATTTATTTTCTTTGACTCTACCACACATGCAAGATATAACACCATGAAAATGTCTACTTAGCTCAAATTAGACCCAAAAACATAGTCATAAATTCTTTGGAGGGTAAATTTGAATGCTTATATCTTTCATGGTGTTATAGTGCATGAGATTTAACTTGGCATGAATGATCTTGGTATAAAAGTAAACAAACCCTTTTGACCATTTCTTTTGAATCTTTTGCATATGTGAGATCCAACTTCAACAACTTGTTTACTTGTGATTTTTGCATTCTTTATGCAAGAATTTTCTATGTAGGCCAAAAATGGCCAATATCTTTGGTGAATCATAGGGAAGAATGCCTATTATGCTTGAGAACCTAGAGCATTATCTTATCCAGTCTATTGGGTATAGAGTCATTAGCTTCTACAACTGAGCTAAACATTTTCCTTGAAAAAATAAGAATCAAAAGAAACAAAATGCTCGAGGCATTTTGGAAAATAAAATAATAGAATAGAAAAGAAAAGTGCACAAGGAATTAGGAGGAAAATAAAAGCTATTATAACATGTACAATATGTTACAATGAATGCAATGTTATTCAATAATATGGCTTTAAATGAATGTCATTTATTGGGATGGGTAATACCTCCCATCCAATTGGGTAAGGTAAAAATCATTATGCTCTTTACATCCATGGATCAAATAAGGATCACTCCATAAGCTATCAAAGTTGGTATGGTTGTCTGGTTTGGCCTTATTTGAGTCCTATTTTAGGACTAGGTCCCCTTCTTAAAGATCCTTATAATAGATTTTTTGTAAAAATCCTTCTTGACTTGAGCTTGATGTGATTCAAAAAAATTCATAGCAAGGTCCCTAGTTTCATCTAGCTTCATGAGTTCTACATCCTCACATTCATGGGCTCATCCTCCATCAACTCAAGCTAATGAAATAATTCTAATTCAGGTAGCTCAAGGGAGATAATAAATTTAGCTTCCCTTCCATACATAATAACATATGGATAATTACCAATGTTAGTTTTAGGAGTTACCCTATCAATCCATAAGGCTGTCTTTAGATTGGTGTGCCATGTTATCTGATTTTCTTCCATGGTACTCCTAATGATTTTTAATAAATTATTGTTTGTGGAATATTATAGTCCATTTCCTTGATGAAAATATTTTGAAGAAGTGTTGAGGTAAATGCCCAATTTAAGATCTTATTCACTTATATTCATACCAAGGAATGCCAACCCATTATCAAAAATTATGGTGGTTGGGACATTGAACTTGGTTTTGAGGCTATCATAGAAATCCAAGACTAAAACTTCATTAGCTTCCTTCAAACAAATGGTTTCCACCCATATGGTGAATTATTCAATTTTAATGGGAACCAATTTATGCCTTGTAATTTATTATAGATTTATCATCCCTATGAATTCTAACCCCCATTGCATGATGGGTTGTTCCACCTAAATAGGATTGAGTGGAAAGGCTACTAGTTTTTGCTTTCCTACAAAGAGGGCACACTTTTGGCACCTTTTAACCCATGCATGAGCATATTTAAAAAGTTTGGGCTAGTAATAAACATCCCTCATTAATTTTTTTGTAGTGGTTTTGGATGTAAAATGGCCTCCTACAGGTCCATCATGGAACTTTTCCAAGAGTTTGTCTACCTAGTCATCATCTATGCATCTAAGGAGTACCCCATTAAGATCCTTTATAAAAAGAACACCACCAATTAATACATAAGGTATATATTTAAGCATGAAATATATATATTTTTATCTCTATCTAAACCTTTGGGGCATTATCCTTTTGATAATAAATGAGCCATATTTTGAAGCAAACTCTTCTAAGGGGGGAGTGCACCTACCTATGAGTTATCTTGGGTCATCAAAGTAGCTTAAATGTCCCTTTGGAGGTCATTCACCATGTGTCCACATAAACCCTTACCCCTAACCAACTTAGTGACCTTAATTTCTACATCATATTCCATGACTTTTGTGATCTAGCCTGCTCTCTTCTCACTTAAATCTTTGTTAAGAAAGATATCCCTAACTCCAGGATGAGACACCATAAGATGGACCCTGTTGTTGGAGAGCATGAGCCTAAATTTATTGAGGATCTTCAAGGCTACAATAACTTTTTTCTCAATGAAAGTGTACCTCACCTCATATCCTTCCAACCCTTGACTAAAAAAGGCAATTGGATACTCCATTACTTCATTATTCTTTTACATCAGCATATCTGATATGTTTTCAATGTTAGTAAAGGTGTACAAGATGACGTATTTGGAGAAATCAATATTTATAAGTGAATGTGCTTGGGAAATGGCCTACTTGATGGATTAAAAAAAAATTACTTTCATCATACAAAGCAAACACTTGGTTTTTCTTTAGCATGGTGGTGATAGGCTTGACCAGGTTTACAAAACTAGGTATTAACCTTCTCACAAAGTTGATCTTCCTAAGGAAGCTTTGGAACCCCTTTTTTTGCTTTAGTAAGGATAAGGCTAAGACAATGCTTACTCTATCAGGGTCAATGGATAACCCTTCTTTGGAAATAATATGGCCTAGCAATTTACCTTCATGCATAGAGAACACACATTTTAAGGGATTTAAAGAGATTCTATACTCTCTGCACTTTGGAAAACTAGTATTAGATGATCTATATGATCATTACCATTATTGGATAAGACTGTAATGTCATCCAAGGAGACTAGCACCATTTGATTTAGAAATATTTGGAAAGCCATGCCCATTTCCCTTTGAAAATTTTCCTTATCATTGGACAATCCAAAGGGCATAATCTGATAAATGAAAGTCCCCCACTTGGTGGTGAAGGTAGTCTTATACTAGTCCTCTTCTCTCACTAGCACTTGGTCATAACCTAAGTATCCATCTAGGAGAGAAAAATGTTCTAAACTAGCAACCACTTGTAGGAGTTGTTCCATGGATGGTAGAGGGTAATGGTACTTCAAAGAGACCCTATTAAGATCTCTAAAGTCTACACATAGTCTGATCTCCCCACTATTATTTCTAATATGTACTAGATTAGCTACCCATGAGGAGTGTTTGATGGGGAAGATGATCTTGGACTCCAAAAGCTTGGTCAACTCCTTTCTCATGAGCTCTTCAATCTTGGGATTTATGGGCCTCTATTTCTACCTAATAGGTTTGGCATCAACCTCTGGCTCTATTATGTGCTGAGCGAGATTAAGATCAAATTCTTTAAATCACTATATTTTCAAGCAAAAATGTCTGCATATTATTTATAGATCTCTATGAAAGCATGACTTTTAGCTTTAGTGCTTACCTTTCCAAGCTTGAGAAGCTTATCCTCAAAGATAAGAAATCTTTCATAGTTCTCCTCATTAGTTGACATTGCTTCTTTATCCTTCCTCATATGGTCCCATTCATGAAAGAGGCCTTTTAGGGTGAATAGCCCCTTAGGAAGGTTATTGGGCCTTAGTTGGAAAATATACTCCCCATACTGGTGCTACAATTTTTCTTGATTGAGGGAGGAGAATTATGCTTCTTGTTGAAAGAAGCATGCAATCTATTTTTTATTTTCAAAGACCTACCAATAATCTTTGTTGTATAGTAGAGATGGTATTATTAACACTTTGATGTGTGGTTTAAACCTAGTTCTTTTCAATTTGTTGGAGATGTCAAAATGATCCCCCACAACTGCTAACCTATTAACATATTAGTTTTTGCCTCTAGCACTGATTGGATGTTAAAATCCTCAAAGTCCTCAATGAGGTCCCACACTCTATGTTTTTAGGATCTTGTTAAAGGATTCTTTGTGGAATTATGACCTCTAACTTGGTGTATAACCAATTCACTTTCCCCATAAACTTGTAGCTACTTGATCTTTCTCTTATTGGCCCATTGAAGGCCATGGATGAGACCCTCATATTCTATTGCATTGTAGGAATAAATATATTATAACATGTATGAAGATAAGTATTTATCATTTGAAGATAAAATCAACTTGAAACCTACACCCACCCTATGATTACTCCTTGAGCCATCAAAAAATAACTTTCATAGACCATTAGGATCTTCTTGAGGCCTTATGAGGGATGGCATAGGCTACTCTTCTTCATGCAGATAGAAAACACCCAACACTCTTTATTTAACACCCTTTAAGGGGTTTGTTGACTGGTTATCATTCCACAACTCATTTAGGAACATGTCTGGCACCTCCTCTAGATGAGTGTTTAAATCTTTTCCCATTGCAAATTAATCTTCATCAATGATTGTGCAATTGATGTTGACACTATCTAGCCCATAGGGCTCTATATGGAATTATGTAGTGGGCTCTACCTTGATTGACACCTTGGTCCCATACCTTTTCTTGAAAGCCATATAGGACAAGTCTAATGTAAGGTATCCCCCTATTTTATTATGAATTATTTGGATAGCCATAGAGCAAAGTGAGGAGACACACCCAGGACCAATACATCTTGGGCTACTAAGATACTAGGATAAGCTTGTAGGGTCATATTCAAGTCCTTGATTATCCCATATGGTTTAGGAAAATAACCATCAAGTTTTAACACTCCTTTTGACTATGTCTCATATTTTAGACCAAACTAATCAGCTATGGACTTTGGCATCATTAAGGTACTAGCCCCACTATTCATCAAATAGTTATGTACCAAAGAGATTCCAATGATTACTAAAATATAAAAGGGAGGAGGATTGATAACTTTACTTGATTTCCCTTCCTCTGGCCCTTTGGCTATATTGGTGAAAAATTCATTCACCTTTCTTGATGGCTTGTCTATAACATTTATAACATTAACCTTAGACAAACCCTCATGAAGAATGTCCACCTATCCAGGCATGGAGAGCATATCCCATATGGGTAACTTACATTTGACTTTTTCATATATTCAAAAATGTTGATGGGTAAACCACTAACCTTTGCTTGTGCTTTGAGGGCCACCACTATTATTTGTTGAACTTATGAGTCCTAGGGAACAAAAGGATTCTTTTGTCTCTAATCTCTTGGGGGTAATGGAACCTTTGGTGTGGTAGTAGGTTCCCTAGGCCTTTTCAGTAAAGGAGTAATGCTGTGAAGATATTTGAATGCTTCCTGGTTACCATCCATATTCCTTCTTTTAAATCTTGTGTTTGATGCTACTAGACTATAGGCCTAGCTAGAACTATCCTATTAGCTAGCTACATAGAACTACCTTTGTTCACAATTCATCATTGTATCATATGGTTTATTTGGTCCTTGATTAGACCCTTAACCCTATGGAAGTTATTTCGGTATGGTCATCATAGGCACCTCTATGTTATGGGCCATGAGATCTTGGTTGTACCCAAAGTTAGTAGCTTGTGGCCATTAATCATTAAAGGCTTGGTTAAGGTCAATATTTGGCACAATATGTTAACCATAAGACTAGTTTCAAGGCATGTTACCCTCTGCTTCCTAGGCCACATTATTTTAAATTGGGACCAAGGAGTTGGAAGTACTAGTAATATTAAGGTTGAACTTACCCTACCAATTGTAGCCATGTTGTCGTTGGTTCTAACCTTGGCCCTGGTATTTTCCCTTATACGGAGGTCTATTTTCTTGAAAATCCTATTGTTGAAGCTAATATGAAACTTGATAAGGCCTGTTGAAGGCCTATTTCCTTTTTACATTTATGAACTCATTCCCCAAAGAATGAAACATGCTTTTGAGCTCTTGAAAGTTCTTTTGTTCTAGTTAATCGCTAGATCCACTACTAGAAGCTTTTTCTTTATTTGGTGTAGGAGTTGAAACAATTGTTAGTATAGGGAGAATGACATCTAATAGATGAATATAAATGGGTGATGTTCTAATCTTAGGAAATAATGGCATTGATGGTTTAGGTGCAAGTTTACCAGCTTGAACTAGATAATTCTCTGCCTTAATGGCCACCTCATATTCACCTAGAATTATATTTCCTCCCACATATTAGATCATTACCACTATATCACTATTCAAAGCCTTTAAATAATATAGGAAATCAAAGTTAGGGGTTGGCCTAAATGTGACTGGGATTCTATCCTAGGTTTTTTGGAACCTTATTGCCATGCAAGGGGGCAATAAGGGTCCTCTTGAAGGGATAGGCCTTGAAAATTTCTTAGGAATAAACTTTCCCTGATATGGATGAGTGTTTGTAAACCTTATTCTTTTTTCATAATTTAAAGGTAGTTTAACAAAGTCAAAAGGAATACATCTTGAAGTTGACCTTATTGTCACCTTTGGCATGAGATAGAGCTATTATTATGTGCTAGAGAGTTGATTATTACTTTATGAGTTGCTAGATGTTATTTTTCATAGCTTAACCACTATAAATTTGATCAAATCAGCATCAACTTTGATCAATATTTCTTTTGAAATAAGTATTGTCCCACTGGGCATGCTGGAAATTGTTACAAGCTCAATTTTTACCCTTGAAGAGGGTTTTCAAATCTCTCTCCAATTGAGCTCATAAAATTGGGACAATCCTAGGTTATGGGTAACCTATGTTGGGATTGAACATCTAGAGAAGGTCAGTTTCCTCTTGATGCTCACCTAAGGCTAAAACTAAGCCTAATTATTCACTAGAAAAGGGTTATAAAGAGAGTAAGGGTCATATGAAATTTAATGAAGTGATACACCAAAATTATGTGGACATTCACATTATTTTGAACCCACACTAGATCAACAAAAGATAATCATGACTTACTCAATCTCACAATCTCACCAATTACAAAAATATTTCATAAAAAAGTTCCCAAATAGAACACTAATCTAGACCTATAATTTGGTTTGAGGACACCTTCAAAGAGGTAAGCAGAAGGAGAATATACTAGGAAGAATCTCCTTAACAAATTTACCATAAACAAGCATACTAAACACTGATTATAGATAAGAAATAGGCAAAGAGTTTATCCTATATCTTCAAAAGGTAGTTCTTACAATATATTGATAGGGCTTAACCTTATCAAATGAGTGCACTTTTACAAGAATCTCAATGAGTATACTTGTCTTAGAAAGAAAATGTTAAAATTTCCAAAAAGTTGAGAACCCATGCAAAGGGAATGAGACCAAGATATATAGAAGAAGAGAGACAACCCCAAAGAATGGGTGAACATGCTATAAAAAAAATAACCTATCCTAGATCATTAAATGAACCTGAGCTACCACCTTTTTTTCCTTAGCCAATAAAAAATTTCCACCCTTTTGATCAATCATAATGTTGTATATGTCTTATTGAGTGAGAAGGTCCCCAAAGTCCTCGATGATGCATTAAATTCTCCTATCCATAGTTCCAAATACTAGATCTTTCCTTTATCCTTCACACCAAATCCTACTTAAAGACAAAAATTTCATGATCATGGACCTAACTAAAACATGATTTGGTGCCTTTTAGGTGGCTACTTATTGAGACAATGGCCATATTTAAGATTGAATATCATTTACATTAATTACACTCCTATTTTAACTTCATGCTTGGATCATAAGCCTATCTATAGGTGTAAAACCAATTTGAGACTATTTATTTTCCTATAGTTTCCATATCAATATAGACCTATAAAAAAAGTAGCACCTTTTATAATATAACAAGTTTTAAAAAGACCCATCCTTTCTTTGCATGAACCCAAACTCATATGTGCATACATGGATTCTCCTAAAAATGTCGAACACTATTGTAAGAACAATTTTGCCTAAGCAAAAAATATGAACTAGAGGTCCATATTATAACCTTAATGGTGACCCATATATGTTCCTTACATCCCACTTCATTACCTAGGTTATTTCATAGAACTTGAACCAACTCCAATGGTATCAAAAGACTTTGTATTTCATGATCGAAAATATCTTCCCAACCTTCATCAAGAATCTTGGGCCAGCCTTTAATCTAATTGGTCATTGAAAATTGACTTGGATCATTAACAAGTTGACTCAACTTTCTCAATTGATTTTAGTTTGTATGAAGACCCATAGATCATTATTCTTCTTCTAGTTGAATGCACCCTTGACACTTATCACTCAAACATTCGCCTTTGAGATTCACTAAATCTTTGACTAGTGCTCTTTGTTAGATCTAAATTTATGATGCAATGTGAAACATCTATCTACTGAGACCCACTATTTGAATTATAATGGCTATTTTTTGGAGCCTGAAATTGACGTCTACACAAGTGTCTACCATTTCTAGCCAACTTTGAAATTCTATATCTTGAATTGCAAGGATCATGGGAGAGCAAAAATTATAAGAAATGAAATTAATACTAAAAGGAAAAAACCCTTGTGATCTATTGGCCATTTGTTCTTTCCAAATAATTTTATAAAATGTTGAGGTTTACTGGTCTTGTATGATGTCTTGATGACAGTTGGGTCTAAAATGGCTAAGTATGAAAACTTAGCAAATCTTGCATTATGAGCCATATTTTCCCATGCATATCTTATTCTAAACTTTCTTGGTGGACTTGCAGCCTAGTGCATATGGATTAGACTTAGAAATGAATAGACCCATATGATTGATTCTCCTTGACTTTGCTGCACATGCAACATCTACCACCATTAAAATGTCTAGTCAACTTAAATTGGACCTAGAAAACATAGTCAAAAATGATTTGGAGGGTGAATTTGCATGTTTATATATTTCATGGTGTTATAATGCATGAGTTATAACTTAGCACAAATGATCTTGGTACAAAGGTGAACAAACCTTTTTGACTAATTCTTTTGACTCTTCTCAAGTGTGAAATCTAGCTTCAAAAACTTGCTTACTTGTGCTTTCTACATGATTTATGCAAAAAAAATTATGTGGGCCAAAAATGGCCAATAAATACCAAACATAAAGACATAGCCATGCTATGTGTGTGTTTTGATTCCACTTACTGATTTCCATAGGATTTAGACAACAAATTTTAGGTTCATGACTTTAATCATTAACATTGACTTTCAACATTTTTGGATATTCATTAAGAACCATGCTTTAGCTTAGGGAAGTCTTGGGTATTGATATGCTACCAGCCAAGTGTCCATATCCTTGATATAGATACCTTTATTTCCACTCAAGGCCTTTATCCATTTCCATCTATGTATCCATAGCCTCGATGGAGATTAATAAAATCACCTTTACTCATAAAGCTCTTGAATTTTTTAATATGGTTCTTATTTTTTGTATTTTTAAAGTAATTTTTGACTTTGTATAAAAGGTTAGGAACCAAGTTAGATACGTTTAGGGATTCAGTCGAGTGTTTGATCTTTAGACAATCATCCTTGGTTGTAAACTTTGTCCCAAGAAATTAATATTTTTTAAGTGCAAGCATGATTATATCTTAATAACAAAGTATTTCACCCTACATGTACAATCCTTCTTGGAACCAAATTTAGATCAGAACAAATTTTATAATCTCAAGGAGTAATTAACCTATGCATTACTCTTTGCTAGTTTCTCTAAACTATAACATTAAGCTCATATTTTAATAATCCATGATCAACCAATGCTAAGAGAGCATACCTGCATTCCTAAACTATGACATTTCTTTGAGCAATCATATGAATCTTGAGTTGAGGGCTTGTCCACAATAACTTATTAGGATCAAGAAACAAAGAAAGGAAAGAAAACACACTAAATAAAAGGAAAACAAATAGAAATCAAGGAAATAAATGAAAAAATATATATAAATATATGCATAAATAAGGGACAAGAAGGAAAGAACATAAGGAAACAAATCTAGCCAATCTACACTAACTTTAACTAGTCTTCCAGTCATTCCATAAAGACCCTAAGTGGGATAGTAGAGAAGTAATTCTTGAGGTATTTCCCATTGGTGGGTAATGTGAACGTTTCTCCTTATAAGTCTTTTAGCTTGAATGTGTTGTCTCTAAGTATCTTAGCTATTTGGTAGGGACCTATCCAAAAAGGTGTGAACTTCCCATGTTTACCCTTAGGTACAGATGCCTTTACCAAAATAAGAACTAAGTCTCCTTGAATGAACACATTTATTTTTGAATGTTTATCAAACCACCTCTTGACTATGGTTTGGTGTCTAATTAAATTGGTAAAAGTCTCTTCTCTTACATCTTCCATTTGTATTATGTCCAAGAACCTTGAACTTGAAAATTCTTGGTCCTCCTCCATGTACTCTTACATGAACCTATATGTTGATAGCTTGAGGGTAATGGGGAAGATGTTTTATTGACCATAAACTAGAAATAATGGTGATTCTTTGAGAGCTTGTTTGATTCTAGTTCTATCTACCCAAAGGGCATACTTAAGCAACTTATACCATGTTCTAGGTTTATCATCTGTAGACTTTGTTATAGGCTTCATCAATTTATTATTTGTTAATTTAGATATTACATTACCTTGAGGCTAACGGTTTTATGAGAACTTGAGGATGATGATGTTATCATATGCCCATCTTGTCATCTCTATGTATATAAAATCAGATTCATTATTAAAGACCAAATATACAAGTATCCCAAACCTGGTGCATATGTTTTCTTCTTAAAAATTGATCACTTCTTTGATCTTCTAGTTGCCACTACTTTAGTTTATCTAGTGTATTAGTTATTATTAGTCATAACGTACTTGTGACCATTAGAGGAATTGGGGTTAATGACCCCCACAAAATCTAGCCCCCACTAGGAAAAGGGTTTATCAATTATTACTAGTCTTAGTGGCATGGATGCCTTAGGCTATTTAATGTTGAAGGCTTCACATGAGTGGCACTCTCTTACATGATTGTGAGCATCCTTGAAGATTTTATGCTATTACTAGCCAACCCTTAATATTTTGTGTTCTATAGTCCTTCTATAAGGGTGTCCACTTCACAATTTTTCATGAAAGGTGCTCATGATCTCAGCTACTTCACTCTTGGAGACACATCTCAAGTAAATGTCTTCAAAGTTATTCTTGTATAGAAATCCATCCTTGATCATAAAATGAGTTGCCTTGAGCCTTAGAGTTATCCTTTATTATTTACTTAACCCTATAGGACAATAACCATTGATTAGTAAGCAGACAATGGGATCATACCAATCATTGGGTATGAAACCTTATTTCTCTACCTACATAACACTTAGCTTGGGGTTAGTAATGGAAATAAATTGAATTAAACCCTGATGCCTTACCAATTTGGAAGTATTAATCTCAATGTCATATTCTTAGAGTATAGACATCCACTGACCTCTCCTTTCTCCTAGTTTATTTTGACTTAGCATGAGCTTGGTGGCATAGTCTGGCAAAATGGCATTCAACTTATTCCTAAGGATATAATGCTTGAATGTTTTCACTACCTTGACCAAAGAACAAGATTTCTTGTCAATCAAAGAGTAGTTTAACTCAACATGTTTAAGTTTATTGTTCATAACATCTATTAAATGATCACATCCATCCATCTTCTAAGTTAGAATTGTAGCTATTGTATGATCTGAAGAAAAAGAGTAAAGATAAAAATCTTTGGTGAATTTTGGACTTATCTGGATGGGGGCTTGTTCAATTTCCTCTTTGATGTCTTTGAAATCCTTCTTTGTCTCTTCATTCCAAGTGGTTTTAGACTCTTTATTCAACATGTCATTCAAAGGTTTCACTATTTCTTTAAAACTAGAAATAAACTTTCTTACAAAATTTATTTTACCAAAAAATGACTTTAATTCCTTCCTACTATTAGGGGGATCTATATTGGATATTGCATTTACTCTATCAGGGTCTATATAGATTCCCTACTTAGTGATAACATGTCCTAATAGTTTTTCCTCAATAACATAGAAAATAATTTTCTTTGGGTTGAGATAAATCCCATATCTTTTGTATCTTTCAAATATCTGATATAAGTGCATAATATGATCCTCCCTATTTTTATAAAAGATAGTTAGATAATCCATGTATATAATAATGTACTTACCTACAAGACCTTGCAAATCTTGATCTATATCCCTTTGGAATGTTGCACCTACATTTATCAATCCAAATGGCATTCTCTTGTAGGCAAAGGTGCCCCACTTGGTAGTAAATTTAGTTTTCATTTTGTGTTCTTGATTTATCAGCACCTAGTTATACCTTTAAAAACCATCAATAAAGGACATCAGGGCAGAACTAGAAATAATTTATATTACTTGGTCAAGAGAGGGTAAGGGATAATTATCTTTCTCAGATGCTCTATTTAGATTTCTAAAATCAATATGTCATCTAATTTCACCATTTTTATTATTTATTGGGACTAAATTATCAAACCAAGTGGAATGCCTAATGGGAAACAAAATATTAGCATCTAAGAGCTTTTTGACCTCTATGTATATTAGTGGTTCTAAGGCAGGGTTGACAGGCCTCTACTTTTGTCTGAAAGGTTTGCAGTTTTCTTTTAAAGGTATGGTATGAGTTATGACCTTTGGATAAAATATATTTGGGTCATCATAGGACCATGCTATGATATATTCATATTTTTTCAACATTTATTTGGCTCTTTTGGACTCAATGCTTATACAGGATACACCAATATTAACCATCTAAGTTTAACCTTGAAATCTAAGATCAATTATGTTATAATCCTTCCCACTTACTTTGGGAATCTTGGTAGTATCAGTTAGTCAATCAGAATCAAAGAGTCTATCTAAGGCTATCATGTATTTGGGGATCTTATTATCATTTAACTAAATGACCTTGTCATCAAGTTTACTTTCAATGGTCTCACCTATGAGGAGACTAGATTCATCAATAATGTGACCCTCAAACACTTCTGAACTAGTCATGAAGTCTATGATTTTCTGATCATCATTAAATACTTGTAAGTGGTTGAAATTATTTGGCATTTAGGGACATGGGATTAATTTAATTATAATGTTTTGTAACTTAAAACTTTGATTGGGTATAAGGTTGGCTGTAGTTGAAGCAAGTTCATTAGCAACCTTATTTTTCCCCTAGAGATTGACACAATGTTGAAAGATTCAAAACATTTAATTAAGTCCCATACTCTAAATTTATACTTCTTGATATGGGATAATTTGCATTGATATTTAATCTTGACTTGATTTACCACTAGTTCAGAATCACCAAAAACTAATAGTTCCTTAGCCTCATGATTGATTGCAAATTACAATCTAAGAATAAGTGCTTCATACTCAACCAAATTATTGGTGCATGGGAACTAAATTTTGTAAGAGACATTTTATTCTTTTCCAATGGGATTTATTAATACCACTCCTACTCTAAAACATGATTTTCATCTAGTACCATCAAAATAAAGTTTCCATAATCTAGGAAAAACATGAGATGTAAACACCAAGAGTGTAAACACCAAGATCTAAATTAACCATGTTGACCCTTTCATTAATTTAATTGTACTCAATGATCATATGATTCATTTTAGGCTCCTTATTATTTGGTTTGGGACTTCATTCCAAAGCAACCACATATGTGAATAATCTATTGACATATAACCATTCATGTTCCTAATCTAGTCTCTACTCAATAGCATTCCATAAGCATCAGGGATGTCCACCACTTGGATATAAATGAACTATTAGATCCTTGGCTTTGATCCAATTTTCATGTGGATATTTAATAATTCACCAATAACTTTATCTTTTTATTTATCTAATTGAGTTACAACTCTATCAAATTTAATGGAAATCAAAACTAATTGTTCATAAATACCCTTAGGCATTATATTTGTAGATGCACCAAAATATAACAAATAATTATGTAGATTATTACTAAATATCTTGATTGTATGTAGGAAAGGAGTAATCTATAGCTTACTTTTGTGTATTTCAACATTAGCATGTGCAAACTTTTGAGACTTACCAAGATTTTTAGACAAAGATTACAACAATAGATCCCTTTGTTCAGTAATCTGGGTCAACTCATGTAAGGTAATGTTAATCATTATCTTTTTCATGTCTTCCACTATATTATACTTAAACCTATTGTAAAAATTAGATGTATCAGTATTGGGTTTAGAATTACTTCCCTTAGGGGGTTTTTTATTACTATCTGATGTAGTATCAAGAGGAGTCTCAATGTTATTTGGAGGAGTTGAAGTGGTTAATGGTTACTTTTGCTCCCTATTTCTTAGAAGATAAGTCATCTTTAGAAATTGTTAAAAATCATGAATCTCTTCAAGAATATCCTGAGACTCATTGTCCTCTTGGAAAGGGAACTCAAATATCTCCACCTTAAGAGTTAAATCAATAGATCTAGATGACCTGGAAGATCTTGATGTACTTGCATAACAATCCTTATTAGCGACAACCTCAAAAGTATCTAATTATTCTTGGAAGACTTAAAAATAATTTAAAAACTCAACATAGTCTATTTCCCCATGCTTAGAAGCACAATGGACTCTAAAATAGTCAGGTAAAGAAACATTAGTAAGATTTATACCAGGCATATTCTTGATAGTAGATGTATCATTCTAAAATCTGTTAGTAGGCCTATTGAACCTCTAAAATGAGTAATTCCTACTAGATCTCTCTCTAGTATTTCTTACTTGATTTTATAACTAAAATAATTTAGTGCAAAGATTTTGAACAATATTGAGGATTTAATCACTCTCATTCTTTGGGGCCTCAAAATTATGAACTTGTGCATTAGAATTAGTTACATGCATTAAAGATTTCTAATGTTGAGGATGGGATCTACTGGTAGCATTGTTTAAGAACCATAGGGTTTGATTAGGATGAACATGTCTCAAAGGTAATTGGTTCAAGATTGGAAGTTGGTTCAGGGCAAGAACATTTTGGTTAGCATTGGGAATAACATTAAAAATGGGTAAATGTGGATTGACATTAGGAATGGAGTATGACAATTGTCCTTGGGGTTGCATCTAGTCATTAATGATCACAGCCTTAGCATAAGCTAAAGATAATGTGTTCATGGGCCTAACAACTATTTTTATAAACACATAAGTCATAGGATCCAAGGCATAGTATATATTTCCAAGGACAAAGTCTCATTGGGTTTGTGAGGAGCTATGGTCCTATTGAACATTTTCTAAAACCTAGCATTGAAGGCTCTTATGGGCTCATTTGCATCCCTTTTCATTGTGGTGAATTGCTAATATAAGACATAAGGACTAATGGTCTTACCAAATTGGTTAATGAAGACATTATTAAAGTCAACCCAACTAGTAATGTAATTTTCAAGGAGGTTTAAAAACCATAAATATGGGATATATTTAAAATTAAATGGAAATAGTCTACATGCTACATCTTCATGAGTCACCTTCAACAATCTTAATGAAAATTTGAAACTCTTAATGTGTTACTCATCAGTTATAACGCCACTAGGACTAAATGTTGGCAAATAGTTTTTAGGATTATGAGGAAGGTCATTTACCACACCAAACACATCGATTGAAGAACCACCTAGCCAAGCTATACCTTGATATGGATCGAACATAAGAACACTCTAGATTGGTGAAGTTGGTAAAGACTTTGAAATTTTTTGATTACTTTTGTCCCACCTAGTTTTCCTATTAACTTCTAATGAAAGTAGAGGTTCCCTAGTCTCTGAACATGACCTTGTCCTAATTCCTTGTAATTCTATCTTGTGGGCTTTGAACCTTGTTTGAAATATGATGTGTCAGTCTTATCTTTGTAGGGAACAATGATCAAACTTGCACATTACGTAAAATTTACAAATATTTATATAAAGGATGACAAATGAGAACAATATTTAACTAAGTTATCTCAAATATGTATCCAAATACATAAGTATGATCTATATTTACATATTTAAGCTCAAATAAACTTAAATTAGCAAAGGATATATGAATATTTGATCAAAAAAATTATTACTAACCTCAAACCTATTGAATTAACAAAGCTTAAGCCATATTTACCATAATTACACATATACCTTCAAAGAACATTGATCTTTATCCAAAGGAAACACCAATATGGTTCAAAGACCACAAATATCAATGATATTTACACAATTTAACACAATTGTGCAAAGGTTACACCAATCTTTGAACACACTTCACAAAAATGAGAAAAGATACTTAAAATCTACAAAGATCTAATGAGGCCCTCCATCTAGCACTAGAAAAAACCCTCTTTTTGATGCCTAAATATGTATCATAGGTGCCCAAAGTGTTCAAAAACACTTTTAATTTTAGAATTCTAATAATTTAGTGAATGATTTATAGGTTGTGATAATCTTGTTATCTATTGATGAAATAGAGGCAAATCAAGTGGACCATTTCACAATATTTATATTGTTTGGTGTTTGGGATCCATAGTGGCCAAATGTTAGTTTATGAAAAATATAAATTATGATATGTTAAGAATGGTGAATTATGATAAAGAAATAATCTAAGATGGGTATTTATAATGAACATTAAGCTAGATTGATATGGTTAAAAAGGGAGCAAAAGGAAAGGTAAGGCAGAGAAGAGATGTCGTTGATCTTCATTCCAAATATCATGACAAAGTTCAAATATCATCTCGGCATGCACTTAAACAATATATGACATGAAATAACATAAGCTCAAATCCTATCAGACATTAACTAAACTTCTAAGGATGGTGTGAAATAATGCAAATAAGAATTAAGTTCACTTTAAAGATTTACCCCTACAAACAATCAACATTAGCCCAAATGCAAGAAGAGTAAGAAAATGAAATGAACCTAAAAAATTTCAATTAACCTAGAATTGGCACAAGTTAATATATCTACATTCAAATGTACACATATGGAATTTATGATAACCATTCAAATCTAGAAATCAGAACAAACAAGTGAGAGAGAAGCAAAGATAATTAAAGACAAGCAAATGTGGACAAAGTTTACATAATTTCTTGCTTATATTAAATGCTCAAAATTTACAATTAGATATTGGATATAAAATTCCCCCCTATTTAAAAATGACAATGCTCCTTTTATAGGATGCAAGGAATCATGTTGGTCAGTTATATCCAATTACAAATGTACAAGTGTTAGGACACTATCCTTTCCATAAATGTTCTAAAATACATTAGACTTTCCCTAATGGACTGACTTATAGGCATTGTTCTTTTACAAGTTTCACATGCCTTTATAAAAGGATAGTCATTTTTCAAAAGTATACAAGCTTAATTACAAAATAATATTCCTATCTTAACTAACTTGGGGTCCCTTACGTTGTCCCAGTCTTTTGCCTTCCCTACATGGATCTTCATTTTGTAATGCTACTCATTGATAAGCTAGAAATCAATGATATGTCTCAATAACAAATCCTTTTCTTGATCTTCCAGGCCCTTGAGAACCTTATCAGTCCTTTCCAAAGCTTGGTTGATACCCCTGATATTTCCCATCTTCTCCTCTAAAGACAAAAGTAGGCTTATGACCTTATTATCAACCCATGTTTTCCCTTGTCCTTAGTTCCTTACTTATTTCATGAATTGTGTATTTATTTTCTTGAAATCCTCATTAGTTATTAGGCTTAAGGAACTAAGTGTCATAGGCTCCATGATCAAGATATCCAAAATGTACAAAATTTTATCTTATTATTGCTTGAGGTCTTTGGAAATGTCCTGCATCTACTTGGACCAACTGCTTAGGGCTTTGATTTTATCAATTAATATGTCCATATCCATATTTATGTGGGCTAGGCTAGTTGTCCTAAAGTTTAGGGATTTGATATTTAGTCAAGACCTTGATCAAATCCTTTACTTGGTAGTTCAAATCCTGCCATTCGCTAACTTGGCCTGTAGCCTTAGTACTTTGTTTACTTATTGCATCCTGCTTGGTCCTAAAAGACTTTAAAGAACTGAATAAATCAGTCATGGTGTATTCAAATTTCCTAAGCTTATCTTCTTGAATTGATAAAATGGCTTGTTCCTTTAGGTTCTTATTCTAATACAAGATGCCTTTGATCATTATCTGTAGTTGATTTGACTGGGCCAGAACTACTTCAAGGAAACTTTTTTCAAATAATGGATCTTTTCTAGGCCTCTATCCTTGAACTAGAGTTAATCCCATAAAATCTTCCATTTTTTTTAAATTGAATTCTTCTCCACCAATTATGGATTTCTTCTTAGTTACCCTTGATAAGATGGTTGTGGTTAGGTCAAATTTGACACCAACTAAAGAATCTATCACTTTGGGAGTTGGGGTCTCTACTTGTGCTCCACTTGATTCTCCTAGAGTAGTCATTATATTCTCTTCCTCTTACTTCAATGCAACTATACATGGTTTGGATTTCTCATGTACTATAATAATGGTTGCTTAGACTAATGCCCAAGGATAGTGCATGGTAGGTACCTTTTGTAATTTTCCATAGATAAATCATTTAGGAATGGTTAGATGTTGGATCAAGTTATCCTCATTAAAGATATTAACTTCACTCAAGGGATGAGTGAAGCTCACCTTGGGCTTCTTAGCCTTCAATGAGATAATGGTCAATTCATCTTTTCTTTTGGGGTGTTTATAGGAACTATGTCCAATACTTCCTTGCCATTTTATTATTTGGATATATCCACTTCATCCTCAAACTCATAGGCTAATAATAAAAATTTTAAAGCATATTTAGTTATTTATACCATGGTCTAGTGCTACCACATGGATTTCTTCCACTAGTGATCCATGTTCCTCTACTTGAGTTGAGGAAGATGTAATTTCACTAGGCCTTCTCTCCTCTAGCCTTTGCTCAAGTTGTGCCATAAATCTAGATTCAATCTAGAACTAGGTTGGTAGAGGCCTAGAAGGTACAATACTCAGCAAATTGTATTATCTTGGCCCCAATTTCCATTTATCATCATCCCCCTTATATTCCCTCTACATTCTATACTTTGGTTTGATGTTGTTTTTTTCAACTTATAGGTGACCTCAGAGAATGAATAGGCCTTTGTATATAATGGGTCAAAAGCACCAACTTGATGATCATATGGAACATTGATTCCCTTGGCCTTCAAGTGTTCTTTGACCTTTCCTTATGGATCCCATTACCTTAGTTCATCCACTTGGAGATTGAAAGATGTCCTGTGTTTGGAAGTATCCACAATATTGTCCCATTATGCAAAAACATTCCTTCCAATGTTTAAGGGGAAGCTATGAAGCAGTCCCTTCCTCTTGGCTTTGAAGAAACCATATATTCCACTACATAATTGGTAAGCCACCCATTATTTAGATAACTTATTTGGCACATAGACTGGTAATCTAAGGGGAGTGTACTATGTTCCTTCAATCTTGATGATTGTGTAATCTAGATACAACCAGATGTCTCTCATGACCTTAATGGAATTTTTAGTCAAGGGGCTAACTCTTGTCATTGGATTCCCATTGATGGACTCATTTAGGTTTGGATAAACACAATCACATATGAATTAGATGTGGTCCATGTATTTAAATATGTGCAATTTTGAATAGTATTGGGAGACTATCTATGTACTATTAGGTGACCGTTTTCTTAGGTTGGGGATCTTTGTGGTTGCAAGGAGGGCATCTAAGAGGTAGGACATCATGTAAAACTAGTTCATGGTTCTCTTTGTAGACACCTAAAAAGTGTCTAACCCTTGGTCCTTTCTCCCTCCTAGTCCTCCTTGGTCCCTAACCCACCTAAGTCTTATTAATTGGAAATAAACATCTATTTTTAATTAAATAAGGCCCCTTTTCCTTCTCCTTGCCACCTCGCCACCCTAGGATACCTTCCTTGGATCCCCTTCATTCCCCACATGGCCATTTAATGGATTAGACTCCCATTCCAAACTCTTCTCTCGCCCATTTACCCCCCCGTCGACCGTTTCATCCTGGCATTCATTTGACCCGGCCGTTGGGAAACGGATGAAAGGCTATTTTTAGCCTTTCTCCGGCCTTTCAGCCACCGACGTCGGTCAGCCTTCGGCCGACGTCGGTGATATTGCCGGCGTCAACACCCTTCATAACGGTTTTCTTCACCGTTGTCTCTCTCTCTGGTTCCTCTCTTGGTTTCTCTTCACTTCTCTACGTCTCTAGTTCTCGCATCCCGACTCTTGAATCTTTGGCATCAAACCCTTGTATCAGCAATCTCTCTACCAATCAATCTGACTCTCCCCCTCAGGTACACAGCAAGCTTCTGCAAGTGAACAACGGGGACTCTTCATCAGCAACAGGCTTCACATCCGGCAACATCAACAGCAAGATCAATACCTTCTTCAGCAGGGCACATGTAAGTACTCTGTTTATTTGCTTTATGCTTTCTAGTTATCATGTTTTAAGCTAGATTCAACTCTTCTACCCCCCAGACTGTTAACCAAACCAGGGAGACCCAGATTCCTATCTCCTTGATTGTCCTCCTCTACCCTTCTGCCCATTTGACTCTTTTGCACCTCTGCCTAAGACCATTCACAGACCCGTCTATCAGACTCAGACCCGTCCACTGACCCGTCCACTGACCAGACTCTGTCCAGACTCGACCAGAACCTGACCAGAGCCGTCTGGAGGCCATTGCCCTGACCGACGCCGGTCATTACCCCCACCGACGTCGACAGACTAACTGACGTCGGCAGATCCGACAACCGACGCCGGTAGGACCACCGACGCCGGCGACTGTGACCAGTTTGACAGCTTCTTCCAGGTAAGCTTTTGCTTCCTTTTCTCTTTCAGTTTGTTATCATTTCAGTCCTTTTTAGCATTCTGTCTTTTTATCAGTCATTTATCTTTTATCAAAACAGTGGGTTGACCCCCCTTAAGGAAGTTCTCATACTTCTAGGAACAGGCTTTCGCCTGGCAACCCACCATCTATTTGTCTAACATTTTCTTGTCCAAGTTCTTTTTCTTTGAAGGTGTCATTCCTCCACAGCCAAAGAGGAGTGCTCACAAGCGTCTGGATTTACGGTGCACAATCTTTAGTCTAGGTACTTCCCAAGCCTTGTCCATTACATTCTTTTTAGTTTCTTCTTTCTCTTAAGCGAAAATTTGAGGTAGAAACACTTTTCTTAACTGCAAAGATCTGCCTACTTAAACAAGTGCTGACCACTTCACCAAATGGAGAAATGAGTTATTTCTCAACCATAAAATAGACCAAGGGAACCCAAATCTTGTCTACATATGTGGTGGTTGGATTTCCACATATCTTATTCATCAAAGTCATGATCATCCTTAGCCTAGGTTTGAATTGACTGATAGGAATGTTTCCATTGAAATATAAAAAATACCTAATTTCTAGTATATAACCATAGGGCAATGATGGGCTTTAAGTCATTTTCCTTAGCCCAATTGTTGATTGTGGTTTGCTCAATTTGGGGTTTAGGTAGATTATAATAATTTTCAAATGATATGGAAGAAATATAAGCTATATTATTATGAGTACGCTCATTGAATAATATGCCCTTATCAATTTTAACATCTTTAAAAATGGGAGAGAGAACATATATGTAATTTAGTAACTCAGGTTTTATTATGTTATAGTGTAGACCCATCATCTAAATGGAAACTATGTCACAATAGAACCTCTTCACTGACATGTTCTTCTCCTCTTCTCTCATGATAGGTTATTGGTTATCAATAGTTTAGAACAAGCTTAACCAATTATTGTCCCTGTTATTCAAATTTGTGGCATCAAATTGTGTATCCTTAAAAACTTGTTGTTCTATGTCTGAGGTTAGATAGAGCTCTACATCTTCTTTGGAGACTCTTTTCCAAGCTACCATGACTATAAGTTCTCTAAAATTTCTTAACATAGATCTAAAATTCAATTTTAGACCAAATTATCTTTGTTGAGATGATAATCTAATCTTCTTAGCTCAATTATGATGATTACAAGGTCAAACTAGGGATTTCAAATGTTCTAGGGTTCTTTGAAAGTTCCTTACAGTGCTTTAATGGTGGTAGTTGTTTAAAATTATGAAATTTTAATAACTTATACTATGTTTGGATCCTTGTATTTATACCTTTGTGTTTCTTAGGTCCCCAAAATCTCTTAAACTGATTGGTTTAACTTAAGTGGCTCTACCATGGCATCTTGTGGCACTTTGCTCATTAATATTTAAAAAATTAGCATTTTCTTTTGAAAATTCCATATTGATCTCACATAATTGGATTTATTTGCATGAATTAATGTGGGTCAATGATTTGGATTCAAGACTTTGAATGTCATTGGCTGCAAGCTTCTCATTCCCTATGGCTATGACACTTGTCACTTCTATATTCACTCTAAATTTTCTGTGCTTACTACACATTGTTGATCTTGATTGAATGGGATAATCATGCTTTATTGATATTAATCCACCTAATTATGAATATTGCTATGTGGTTTGTTAATCAGAATATGTATGTGTGAATGCATACCATCAATCTTTGAGAGATGCTTGAGTTTGAATTCATGGCCTGTAGGTATGCCACATGTCATCTCCACATTTTTCCTTAACTTTTTAATGCTTGTTATGTACCATCTAATCATATTCATATGAGTAAATGCAAACCATTAGATCTTGATCTGTAAGATTTAATGCCATTGGCTACTTAATGTTCTTTGGTTGTGAGTGTGACACTTGTCATCTTTTCACTTGTCCTGGGGCTCTATTGAATTCTCAAATCAATACACATCATTAGATCAATACTACCCAAACAAACATGTGCCATAAATCCTTGGAAGATGCTCAATCTTTAAATTAAGGTTAGGGTCTTTGAATTTAAGCTTATACTATTGGTTCTTAATTGTTTAATCAAATATAGATCATTGATCTTGCAAAACAAAATGATGTTTAATTCAGTGCTTGGGAAACATAAAATTTAAGGTAAAGTCTTAGTCTAATGTTTTCATTCATATTAATAAATACAAATAAAGATTTAGGCTAAAGTCTTAAGCTAAGATTTGGAACATTTTAAAGGGGACCCTATGGAAATGAAATACCTATCCTAAACTCTTAACCTAAGGTTTGTATTAATAAATATGAAAAAAAATTATCATAAGGCTTTAGGATAAACTTTATAACAAATGTATCATGCATTAGTTAGACCATGGGACATAAAGGGACCAGGCATTGTATTTTTAGCCTAAGGTTTGGTGATGTTGAAAAATATGACTATGGCTTAGGATAAAAATTGAACTAAATCCATAGCATAATTGAAATGTTCCCACATAAAATGTTCCTACCAGATTTGAATTCAATTCAAAGAGCATGAGTTAGGGTAATTGGGGTTAGCATTTTAAGTAGATCAAAAATGAATTTTACTTAATTTAAATAGGCCAAAAGCTAATAAAATATCAAACCATTATTAAATCATAAAACCCTGACATTGGTCATTCTAAATGGACTCCATTAGAGTTATGACCTAAAACATAAAGATCACATGTTATAAACTTCAAAAGGGGTGAAACCATGATCATATAACATGTCCATTAATCTAAATGATAATTTTGAACAATGTGCAAACATGCTATATATATTTTGATCAAGTGAATTTTTAATTTTAAGGTACAAATTTCCACACTTTGACACAAGGGTCCCCATTTTTTAGAAATGGGTATTTGTTGATCTCAACACCCCCATAAGTGTAGCTTAGGTGGGTAAAAATAAATGGGTCCTAGTAAAAAGTCCTGATGAGGTACCCATGTACAAATAAACTCTCATAAAGTAGAGAAAAGGAGAAAAGTTGTAGGAAGAAACTCCCCCCAAAAGAGAGAAAATAAATAGTACATGATCTAAGGACATCGATAACATATGAAAATGTATCCACAAGTGAGAGAAATAGATCTCATAAAGATAATAGATAATAAGTATCCATAGAAGATGCAAAATATACCTAAAGTAGAGCTCAAAAAATGATGAATGTCACTCACAAGATCTTTTGTTTGAATACTAAATAAACCCCAACTGCATCGAACAAAGTTTCTTCTTTTTGTCAAAGGAAGAACACAAGGGTGTACTAAAATTTTACCTATTCCACAAATGAGGATGAATTCAATAGTAAAAATATATTTGAAAGAGGTCTAAAAAAAGGCATGGCATAGGTTTGAGAAGATCATACACAATAATTGGATGTAATTCAACCGAAGTGAACCTATCAGAAGAATGATATAAAATACTCTCTAGAAGAATGTCCATGTGAACAAGAGAGATCATATTGACAACTATCAAAACTAAATAATATTCTATATATCAAGTACACAAATATAAAATATGAATATCCATAGGAACATGTGTCATCAAATCTCTCAATGGGTGTAATTGTACTAAAAAT
The DNA here is from genome assembly GCA_037957365.1 of Torreya grandis. Taxonomy (NCBI): domain Eukaryota; kingdom Viridiplantae; phylum Streptophyta; class Pinopsida; order Cupressales; family Taxaceae; genus Torreya; species Torreya grandis. Next base: position 57,833 of record JARHVA010002492.1, on the reverse strand, counting down.
AGTAGACTCTTCTGAAGTATAATATTGTGAAGGATTTAGAAGGGCAACATCCTGAATAGGGGTAGACATAGAATATGTAATGGGATAACTAAGTCTATGTATAATCTTATTATGTAGTGGTGGATCGAAAAAATGAAGAGCATAGTCCATCATGAATGTGTCACCACAAGAAATAGGAGTAGGAGGAGGGAATACAACAATCTCTACAGAGATGATAGGAAGAGGAGTAGGAGTGATATAAATATCAATAGGATCTAAAATAAGACTATAGGATGCACAAAATAGTTCAAGGACATTATTCCATGGGGAAACAAATATAAATGGAAACATGAAATATTAAGGTACCAATAACCTTATCACAAGTGTTATCCCACTTATTATACTAACGTAAGTCAAAAGGAGCAAGAATATATCTATATAGGAATGGATTACAATTATTACTTGTAAGTGTTCCATGTAAGCATGATAAGAAACATAGTTGTAATTTATAATAAGAATCACTAGTGTAAAATAAACTCTCCTCATAAACTTGTATCTATCAAATGGAGTTGACATGATTGACAAAAGACATGAAAGAAGTACAATGACAAAAAACATTGCATAAGTGATAATGCATGCTCAATGAATGAACATCAAACTATGATGATAATGCATCTAATAATGTGAGATAAATCTATGAAAATGACACCAAAGTGGCACACAATTAATAAAAACTGAGTGTGTGCACTAGTGAGAAAATAGGTCCCATAATAACCCTTCCATGATAATCAATAATGAACCCCCTATGTTTACAAGTCACACAACATGTTCAAATGAATGGATGTTGAACTCAATAGATAATTTATATAGATGATAAAATAGTGGACAAATGTCAATGTATGTGCAATGAATGGATGCTATACACAACTATAAATGCATCCAAGTACAAGCAATCAGTGCAATAAGTGATAATGTAAGCATGCAAAAGAATATGTTAGGCTCTATCAATAATTCATCCATGTAAAAATCTTAATAATACATATAAAATAGTGTCATGATTGTATATAACTACCTATTAGATCATACCACACCCTTTGGTGGAATAAATTACTCTAAAATTATTAAATAAGTGGCCATGACATGGGGGTCTAGGGCGTGCATCCCCCATTAGGTTCAAAAGGTTGAGCCCCTTGTGGGGTATATACCCTAGTGTGTTCCCTATAATAATATAGTATAGGGTCAAGGGGTGGTTCCCCCAATGCTAAACATAATTTAGAGCTTGCATTTCCCATAGAATTACCTAAAAATCATTAATTTATCTGTAAAGTGGCCCTCAAGAAGAATGAATGTCCGATCAACCCCCTATATTTTGGCATTTTATACTTTAGTGAATTTAAAATGAAAATTGGGCCAATGGATCAAGAATAAAAAAACATGAAATTTTAAATAAATGACACTTGATTCTGAGTTACCAATTGAAATTTATTATAATATTTTATTTCTTGTCATTAATGGCATATTTAAATGTTATTTTACTAAGAAAGGACAACATACCTAGCCTTTTATATAGAAATTGGAAGCATAATTAAACTCTTGACCTCTCCAAACTAGTATTAAGTCTTAATCACTCCACCTTTTCCCCCACACGTGTAATTAAATGGAAACAATTCCACTTAAAGGGAAAAAGAACAAGCTATTTTAAAAAACAATTAATAAAATAGCTTTTTAAATTATTTAGGGCACAAATGTTTTAATTTGGACTTAGATTTGGAAGACAAAGTAGAGTGGCACCTCCAAGGGAAGAAGATTAAATATCTACTTAGAAGGTCGTAGGGTTTTAGTAGACTATTAGTGCCACCATGAGGGAGAAAGAAACTCAGGTTGCCACCATTATCCAAGTACAAGTCTACCTGTAAACCTCCACAAAGAGAAATAATTGATTTCATGTTGAAAGTGCCACCATGGAATGGAGAATGAGGTATAGGATTAGCTTGGGACACCAAAGGAAGGGTAGCAATGACTCAAAATGACTTTAGTAGTCTAGAAATAATAAGAAAAATGCCATTAGGTATTGAACAACTTAGAGAACTCTTTCAAGCCATGGATGTGCTAGTAGTAGGTCTAAAACATTGTAGTAATAGGTCCAGTAACATGTCCAAGGTTATGGATATGCCAGTATCAGATCCAAAACATTTTAGTAACATGTCCAAGCCTATACATGTGCTATTAGTAGGTATAGTAATAGGTTCAAGCCCATGGATGTACTAGTAGCAAGTTTAGTAATAGGTCCAATCCCATGGATGTGTTAGTGGTAGGAGTAGGTCTAGTATTAGGTCCAAGCCCATGAATGTGCTAGTATAAGGTTTGATAATAGGTCTAAAACCATAGATGTGATAGTATTAGGTGTAATAATATGTTAGTTTTAGGTCTAGTAGCATGTTTGAATAGGTTTGGGTAGGTCTGAGTAGGTCCAATAGAAGTAGCAGGTCCAGGTCTAGTAACAAATCTAGGTCCAATAGTGAGTCCAAGTATAGAAGTAACACAAGGTCCAATAGCAATAGTAAGTCTAGTAGTAGTATCAAGTCTTGTAGTAGTATAAATTCTAGTAGCAGTATTAGGTCTAATAGTAGTATCAAGTCCAATAGTAGTATCATGTCTAGTAGAAATAATAGGTCTAATAACTAGAAAAAAATATCTCCATCAGAGAGAAAAAATACCCACAAGAGTAAACTAGAGTTAATAAATCAATATTTCAAATAAAATAATATCATAAAAAACTATATAATCATGAAAAATAGATTGGTTATGATATCATATTAGGGATAACACCAAGATCACTGATTCAATGAATTCACAAGTTCCATGAGTGATGTGAGACATAGATTTATTAAAGTCAAAATAGGGAAATCATACACAAACTAAAAATAACTAAAATCACACAAATGAGATAATTGAAAAATCAAATAGACACAAATTGTTCTAACACTCCATATCAATGGCTCACCATACAAGATGTACAAATAGAAGAGTTAGGTAAGTAACTCCTCCATGAACAACCATAAAGGGCCTAGAATAGGCATGTAACTCTTATGACAAAATAATATCCACTAACCAATGATGATGGGAAAGAGTATCTCCTTATGTGTAATTACACCTAATAAAGCTAATCCCATAAGTGTAGGATAAATCTGAGTGAAGTGGAATAACCCATGTGGAAAGTGTAGGAAATAACCACCGTACACTAATAGTGTCAATGTAACCATGTTGCCTATTGGCAATTTTTTTTTCTATAAGATGTATCATTTTAAGGCTCTAAAACTAATATTAGGATAAATATATAATTATTTAAATTTCATATATGTAAGGAGATGGAGATAGAGAGATATAATCATAGGCATATGCCCTCAACTTGGAGCAAAAGTGAGTTACCACATGGTAGTTGAGATTATCTCAACCATGCAACCCAATGATACTAATAACATAGTGAGTTTGGATGATCAAGTACAAATTGAAAACTTTGAAATGTTGAGTGATTTAATCACCCCAACCGTGTCAAATGGTGAACCAACTACTTTAACAGATTGGCATACTAAAGTCTGTAAAAGGCCATTGGGTATTAGTACATGTAATAGTTTTAGAATATGAATTTGATTTGGATTTTAAAATATTAGGCACATGTTGCATATCATATGAACCTTATATTTGTCTCATGCTGAAATTGTGTGTAATAATGGTACCATGTATAAAATTTTGACATAAATGTGTATCAGAATCATATAGCTATGTGATTTGGCCAATTCAAACAACTATATAAGTGTGGAGGACATGCTTCCAAATAATTCCCCAACTATATATGGATAAATAAAAAATTGATATAAGCACCATTGTGGAGGACATATTCCTAAAACATTCCCCCCCACTATAAACTAGAGATGTTAAAAACTGAGTAGGTGTGGAGAACATGCTTCTAAAGCATGCCCCCACTGAATTTGTAAATTATAAGTACCATACTGAATGCATGTGAAGAAAATGATTCTAAATCATTCCCTCACTATAAAATAATTTTTTTGAATGTGTTTAAGTCATTCCATCATTACATTCCCCTAATTCATCTACAAATTGGTGTAAGAACCATATACTATATGAGTGTGGAGAACATGCTTCCAAAGCATGCCCCCGTTGTAATATATAAACTATGAATTTTTTTGAATCCATGTCACTATGACATGCCCTAATTAATATTCCTTCCCTTTGAGGTGAGGTAAATATAATACCTAGTAGTTATATCACCTCAAAAGTGTAAGACAACTGTGAATATGTAAATGTAACCATGTAGCATATAAAAGTAAATATGTCTGGGTAGATATAAAATTGAAATGCATAAAACCAATGTGATCACATGTAGGCCCAATATGGATGATAAATATCATGGAAACATATATATAATGATATTAAAATCTCTATAATGAAAAAGGCACACACATATGACCACTCAAAATCAAGTTAAAAGGCAATGGTCCAAGGAGTCTAGAAACAAGGGGCATGCATGCTCAAATGCTACAAATTGAATGAACACGACAATAAATTTTTCAAAAAAATAAGAAATTACATATTCAAATGTAAAGTAATGAAATTAAATATTCAAATGTCAAATAAATCAAACATAGGAACATAGGATGTATACAACGGAGCATATGCAAATTCTTGAAAAATCAAGGCAAAACACTCAAGGAAGTGTGTAAAGGAAAATCATAAGCAACTAGCATAAACATGTCATAGTGGCCCATGGATTGAATGTATTAATAAAAAATGTCAATCACATATCATATCAAGTACCATGTGTAATGTAAAATAATGGATCATAGTCATGTTTAAGTATATATGTAAGCTCAAACATGATAGTTTAAAGTGATCATTGAATCATATAACCTATGTGTATCAAGATCATAAAATATGGATGCCCCAAATGTCTTGGTGATGTGAGTAGAAGGAATTCCCAACAATAATTAGTGTATCATGTATCTATGTATGCCTATGTATGTGTATGTAAGAGTAAATGATATGCTATTCCAAAATAAGAAACTAACACATATATGCCAAGGAGCCAATAGAACATGTAGGTGCTGAAAATGTTTTTGCATTTTTGAATGTTTTTTTAATTTCATTGGTATTTTTATGATGAGGAAATATAATTCTATGATTCCATCCAATGGATGGTCATTTATATCTCCCCCCATTGTGAACCTTCCAACCTCAAGTTGGATCTTTTACATTGTTTGCATCATGATTGTCTAGGTTGAAAAGGGACATAACATGTTCCTCTTCATGTTTTACATGTGTAGTAGACAATGTAATGCTATCATTATAAATCATATTAGTTTTCCATCATGATGAAAAGAATCATCTCATTTATTTTGGTTAATTACTTATTCCATTTAGTATAGACAAAAAATTCTAAGTGTAAATAAACATGGAGATGTGGTAGGCATAACCCCAACCCATGTTTGAATTACTTTAGGACCAAAATCAATTTGTATTATTATGTTGCCTAGGAGTCTTTACAAGTGACCTTATTTTCAAATCCTATAAGTTAAAACCAAGTTATTAAAAATGTGTTATGCTACAAGTGGTTTTGGTTTGTGTAGGATTAATATGGTTATGCCAATAATAATCACCAACCATGAATAAAGTAATTGTTAAATATTGGTGCTGTGTGAACTTTTTAATTTGTTGTGAAGATAATTCCTTTATAGGATCCTCAAATTTAATTTTTTTTCATCAATAAGATATTGTATCTTTTGTTTCAAGGTAAATTAATTGTTTTTAGAATTCTTAGGGACTTAGTGGTAGTCAAAATAAGCATTTGCATCATACCCTTTAGATAGAGGTCTATTTACATCAACCTCTATATGAGGAGGGAGAGATATAAGGTGAAACTATAACAACCATGTAAGTAATGAAATTAGGGACTTATATATAATTTTAAATTGTCTCCTTGGTTCCTTAGATAACATAATATTCTTAGGCTTTTGTAATGGAATAATGTAATTTTTTAATAAAGTGATCTCTGAATCTAAAGTTTGATGTTGCTTTATAACTCATGCATTATATTGATCATATTTGTTAATGGATATTTTATGGCTTAAAAATTAAAATCCCTAGGTATTTTATACTAAACATTTATATGTGTACCATCAAGGAATGTCATAAGGGTTTTATGGGTACCCAATTTTTGTTTAATAGTATGATCCACCATAACCTTTAAAGAGGGGATTACATGAACATGGTTAGATGGGTGAAATATGTCATCCTCCTTTAGTTTTAAAAGTGGAATAGGATCCTATTTACCATTTTTAAATTTTTAAATATAAAAATGAGGATTGAATAGGATAGGCATATAAATTCTAGACATCACTCCATGTTTCATATATTTTATGATAATTAGGGATCATCGTAGGAAAAGAAATCAGAAAACCTTAGTTGGACTAGGGTTTGATGTTTAAGATCAGGTTTACCAAATTTTTAACCCTAATTTATATTATGGAATCCTACTTTAGTAGATAGGGTTAAGGATAGGGCACAAGGGTGATTATATGATCTACAATAGGCCAATTAAAGTGCTAAACTCAAATGTAGCATATGCTGAATTAATAAAATTGAGATAAGAAACTAATGGAAAGTATAGATATTATTAGATATAAAAATGACATAAAATAGAGTAATTAGCTATTTTTGATGATAATACAATGTTGTATCTAGTACATGTAGGAAGCAAGTACAAATATAGGGTCGATGCACAAAGTTGGGAGACAAAAAAGGTGACACCCCCCAACTTTGGATTTTTTTTACAAAGGGGGTATGGAATTTTAAAAAAAAATTGAGGCTCAAAATTATGCCCAATCCTAAAGAGTGTATGCCCTTTCTTATTTTTAAATTGATTCTATATTTGGTAAAACTCATGGTTCTTTTCTAAAGGAAGTTTTTGCATTTCCCTTCCCTTCATTTACACATAGTCCATGTATGTTCTTTGAATTTTCATCCCACCAAATGGATTAAACATTTTGGTTGCTATCTCAAGTATGTTGATTTTTAAATTTAAATTTTTCCACTTTTATTTATATTTATTTATGTACATAGGTTTTTGTAGTTATATTTTTATTATATTCTCTTGCATTTCCTAAAAAATATGTATTTCTATATTCTAGATATACAATTGAATGATGGACCCATTACATGAAAAAAATGTAGTACAAGACCATGAACAATTTGATTTTGTATAATAAGAATTTGAATTATATGAAAAATACAATGTAAAATGTCAACAATTAAAAATAATCATCAATTTTTTTCGCACTCCTCACTTGATAGTACACATAATTCACTTACTAATACACTAGAGACTATTTTTAATGAATTGGGAAATGTAACTTCACAACTTGATGCAATGAAGAGAGGTATTGAAACAATTTTATTATAATAAATTTTTATATTAAGATGTTAATAAAAAATAAAAAAATAAGATGTGTGCACTTTGTTTGTTAAGCCTAAAACCAACCAACAACCATTAATGAATTACAAACATACTAGTATTGATTGGTGTGTTCATGAGGGGATAAAAGATAACTTTTGGGATAGGTGGTGGATGGTGTTTGATAAGACTCCATGCAACAATATTGAGGTTCCATTATACTTTTTGAGAAAAATATATTGTGACTTTTTGCTACTACAATTTCCAAATTATTTTGACATGAAGGCCTCCCAAGGTAGGGGAGGTGGGTATTCATTTAACAGACCTAGTTCTAGGTGAGACCAAAACCATCCTAACCAAGTTCAAATAAACATAAGGACAATAACACATTCTTATATCCATAATTTTTTACATAATACTATAGAGGTGGATACCCTTGATTTCATTAAAATTATTAAAAAATTTAGAATTGACCATGGTATGCATGCATTGAAGACTTCTACTCAGCCTAAAAATGGTGAGACATTTAGTAGCAGTATTGGTGATAATGGTGGTGTCACTATTGGTGTTAGTGGTAGTGGTATTGTTGGTAGTGGTTTTGGTGGTATCAATGTTGGTTCTAGTGTTCCTCCTCTTTATACTCATGATATAGTTCTTGTGCATCATTACACATCATGTGGGAGTCTATGGGACCTCTTGTTCAGGTGAAACATACACAAACTACATATATGGAGACTAGACCTACCTTTATGCATCATACTAGTACCCAATATTTTATGTCATATACAATTACTTCAACATCTTAGGACACTAATAATTCTCATCATATTTTATCTACAATTCTATCTATACCTAAGGACACTAGGATGTCTGAGTGTATTCCTTCTGTAATTGCTTCAAAACCTCAAAAGACTAGCATGCAATCATATACATCACCTGAAGATGCTTCAAAAGCTTATGATAGTAGTATGACAAACACTATGATACTTTTAGTAGATGGACACATCATCCTATTGTGGAGGAGTTATCTACTTCACCATATGTATTTTATATATAGGTTTAATTTTAATTATAGTTTGTTTGTGTTTATAAAAGAATATTAATTTTATTTTATAGTATGCATTTATTTAATTGAATAATTTATTTTGATTGAAATTTTTATTTGTTGCTTGTATAGATGATTAATGATATTTTGCATAGCTTAGTATGACTTTACTCTATTATAGAGGCCATAATTGGCACTGGTGTACCCTATACTTAGGTTTGGAAACTTTAAAATTACATACTTATTCATGTATATTTATTATCCATTGAACAAAAAAATATGTTTTAAGATCAATATTATAGTAACAATTTTTTTATCATGCTCATTGGATTCACACATTATTCATTTATTTGTTTTATAGATGATGAGGGATTTTATGGGCACCCCTAATGGATGACAAGAAGGTTTAAATGATGGTGTGGTTACATATGAGGATCCACTATCTCCATAATAGGTCTTGATTCAAAGATGGAGAATAGTGAGAACACATAGTAAAATTGTTTTTTAACTTCAAAAAATGATACTCTATGTCATATTTACATAAATGTATGCACATCTAGATCTAATGATATATTTATTCTCTATAGGATTGTCCATCATGGGTGTATACATGATATCGCATCCCTAAATATACATTTAGATGAAATACAATTAATCTAGAATCATTTTTCAAAATTTGGTTCTTGAAAAATTTATAATTGTCAATATATAATTTTAATGCATTAAATTTTATTTTCCATATGTTGTGGAGACACAAAAAGTTTTAGAGGCTTTAGATCAAATATTTGATGACTCACATGCCAAGAGGAGAGTCTCTCCTTGTATTGATGCATACAACACCCTTGTCTCTACATCATGGTAACAAAATACAATTTAATTGGAGACAATGAGGAGCAAGAGAGCTACCTGTTGTGCTAGGGGTCTAGTTATAGGCAAAACTAATTTTATATGCCAATATGGCCCTCATTGTATGCATATATGAAACATTTTGTATATGTACATTTTATGGTCTACATTTTTCTTAATATATGTCCTATTGTTTATGTCAAATCATGATATAAAACTTTGCATATACACATATATACTATTTGATAAATAAGCTTCCTTTATCTATGCATATTTTCTATTTTGATCATTAATTATTTACACATATTATTAGTTAGTGATCAATATTACTTGATATGGGGCTTTAAAAAATACACAATTTTCTCTAAGTTAGGTGCTTCATCATTTTGTATATTTTAAATCTACACATGATATATTTTATATCTATTTGTTTCATTTACATTTCATTACATATCAATTTGGACTTGTGATGTAAGTAGACTTGTGATCAATTTTAGAGATGTAAATATTATAAGTTGTACTTGATCATAGTTGTTATGAGGTCTATAAGGGTTTTGTTGATTTTTTTTACTTTTAGTCAAACTGGGTCAACCCCTACATATTGAAACTTTATCAAAGGTTCATAAATGTCTAAAAGGGTCTCATGTGTGTCTAAACACCTCACCCATCCCTGTTTTAGCCTTGGTCTAAGCCTAGCTTCCTTTTACTTGTCTAGTCAACCAAAATCAACTTTGGTCAACCCTAGTAAAACATGGTAAAAGGTTTAAATTATATTTAAAATTTCCTAATATGGTCATTTATATGTTTTAAGGTGTTACTAAGTCATGATTTTTTCCTTTACCATGTCTCATATGCAAAAAAATGCGTTTTGGTCACTTTTTGGGGTTCAATAAATGACTTATATGGACTTATCAAGGGATAAATTTGTCACAAAGTTTGATTTAAATGTGGAAGAGGTTATAAAATGTTATGAATCAGTCAGAGGTAGTTAGGAAGTAGTTTCATGCATAAAAATAGGGAAAACTCCTCAAAATCAACCCCTTAATGGCACTTGTACAGACTTGGGAAGTCCACCTTCAACTTAAAACATGGGAATAATGTCTCTTCATATATTTGAGGTATTTACCATGATTTTTTGTAGATAAAGGTCAGAAAATTTAGTTTTTACTTCTATTTCTTCTTTCTTACCTTTGCAAACCAAAGAGAGTCAAATTTGGATGCATAGTACAGTCCATAAAATTAGAGTTGGGAGGAGTGATATTAGGGTTTGAGATAGGTCTTATTCAAATAAATTTTCATGGAAATAAGTTTTAGTTTTTTGTCTCCTCCTTTATGAACCATCACTAAGAATCCAGACAAATTTTTATGCTTATTCATCCATGAGTGGTCCCTTTTTGAGCTAGTTTCATAATCTTTTGTTTAGTTTTGGAATTGTGGTTTTTTAAAAGTGTTTATAAAGGCATATCCATAGGTTTTCCATGATTATCTTAGTTTTTTAGGTCTCAATAATTCAATAAGCCTCTTCTAGGCTTGTTTGCACTTACAAACTAGTTCTTTCACACCTAGAGTTGTCTCAAGTGTCTTCAAGAGTGAGAAAAGATGGTTTGATGCTATTCCAAGATGTTATTTGATAATGGTCATATATTTTAGTATTGAAAATTAATTTTAGTGATTTAAAAGTCTTGCCCTCACATATTATTTCTCTTTCCATGCCTCTGCCTGTATAACATAGTCAAAGAAGTCACCTATAGGCCCTTGATGATGTCATGGTGACATATGAAGAGGTGAAAAGGTATCTGAAATTTCTTAGCATTGAAAAATATGTATTTAAATATGTGAGGGAAGCATATAAGGTACATATGAATATATATTATCCCATTGTTCATGTTTAATTCATTGTTGGTGTGTCAAATATCCACTTACAGCTGATTCAACAGGGGTCAAAGAGCTAATTTGAAGCACTTGGAAAGTAATGGAGCTAATTTTAAGAAACATCATAGTTTGGAAGGGACAATAGTATTAATTTTAGGTTATAATATGACCAAAATAAGCTGAAGAGTCCTTCTAAAAGTTGAGACTATGTTTAAGACCATTTTCCCCAAAAAGGGAAAATAGTGCACCAAGCACTTTTGTGAAATCCAATTAAAGGTGAGGAGATTAGAGTTGAGAACATTAGTGACTTTATTTAGTATATTATACCATATAAAATGACATTTAAAATTTAGATAGGCATATGATAAGGGGAGAAATGTTATTTAGGGTCTCAAAGTGGCCTCTAAACACACAGAATTTAATCAATAACATCTACATGACTAAGAATCCAACAATCTCTTTACCCAATGCCATAATACCAAGGAATGTATCCATGCTTAAATGAATTTATTATGAAAAAATAATGTGTATAAAATATATATACCATTATATGGAAGTATAAGTTGTGTTTGACTCCTCAAGCATACCCTTATTTCATACAAGTTACCCAAAGGGCCTACCTATAGATAGACAATGAGATTTTGATGTCTTGATGGTGTTTGAAGGGTATTAAAAGTGTGAAATAAGTCAAATTAAGATATTTTTACCTTAATATATTTATTTATAATTCATAAACACCATAAATAGGATCTCATGGAGCCACTTCCACCTATAGGTAGGAATATACAAGGTCATCTCAGTCATAGGATAGTAGGTACCAAGTTATGGTCAAAAGTGTATGTGAGAACCAAATGGGAGGTTATAATTATGAATAAATATAATTATCACTTAATGTGATGTTAAGGATCCCATAGGACACTTTAAAAGGAGTAAAATAAGCTAATAGAAGGGTCTAAATAGGAAAACATAATCATTTTCAGGGTAAGTCCTAGTTTTGTAAGGAGGGAAGTGTTTAGAGTATGAGAAATGAAAGATAATGAAAAAAAGGAGTACAAATTAATAAAAAATATACCTTAAGGATAATTATAAGATTAATTAAATTAAAATTTGGGTCTAACCATGCTAAATAGCCACCTATAAGGGTCTGTCAAGTAGCCTATAGTCAGGGTTTTATGAACCTAGTCTTGAAAATCCAAGAGCATGGAGGTTATTTGAAATTTCAAGGTGTTAGAGGGAGATTTGAGATAATATATGTGATTATAAAAAACTAAAAATACTTATAAAAATAAATATGGGGCATATAAAATTCTTAAAAAGATGCAAAGATAGTCAGTTTTACAAAACCCTGCAAACAGAGCTAATTGGCAAGGTCTATTTGAGAAATTAAAGAAATAAGAGGTTATATACTTGAATTTAGGTGCTAAAACTTGGAAAAAAGAATTATCAGGAGTTTTATAATCCCCTAAAATAAATAAATTTTATGAGAAAATATGAAAAAATGCCTTTGTTCTATCTCAGAGGCATAACACTTTTCCCTTGCATAAACTGGTAGTTTTGAGGAAAAAAATGAAATGGTTGACCAAAACAATAAAATACCCTCCAAGATGATTCATAAAGTTGTAAAATTCATATTAAAACATGTAAATCCAATCTATAATCTATAATATCAAACATGGTACTCCATACAACAAAGTTTTCACACAAGGTAGTTAGATAAGGTACAAGCCTAATCCCAAATGAGAAGTCATTTCCAATTTCAACCTTTAGAAAGAATTATAATGATTTTGAGGACATTAATTAGAGTTATAATGATGTTTATAATCCATATTAGAGTTATGTAAGGTCAACAAAGTGCTTTGAACTACAAAGTTTGCAACTAGGCCTAACAGGCCTAATCTAGGCCTAGTACCTAAAGAGGAGTCCTATCACTTTTAGGGATAGATGAACACTAAAAATTATTGAAATATGTTTCTATGATGTTTCCAGACGTTTTGGAACCATTATTTTGTATATTAATCCATCAATAAGCCATTTTTGAGCTTGAAGATACTTAGACCCTGTAGAATATACAAAAAAGGACATGAATAGCTAACTTGGAATGCTTGGAAATTCCATGAATATTTGCATGAAACCTCAATGTGTTTAAAGGTGTTATGGAGGGTCAATAAGAATCCATAAGTGTAATTATTATAATACTTCAACATGGGATCTTCATGAACAAATTCTAAGACCAAATACCTCCATAAAACCCTCACAAACCCCAACTAAGACCCGATTGGAAAGATGAGACAAATGGACTATCCAATTGGGGAGTAAAGAATAAAGAGATGGTTTGGAGTTTTAGAGGACTCTATAAGTCCATATTAAATGTGACTTAGGTGTAACCTACCTATATGGATGATGTAAAATAGGGATTTTACTAATAGATTTGTGTGTTTTATAGGTATGGAGAAGCTTCAAAGGATGTAACCACCTTTAGGATAAATATTAGGAATTTTTATAAGTCCACATGTCCATATATTGAGATGTATAATATACTAAACTTTTTTACCATCTCCTTCATCTCATCTAGTCATAGTGAACAAGCAGTGAACACTTAGCGAAAATGGTAAAACTCTAATTGGGAAGCCTTTTGAGGCTTGATTCATGAATTTGATGACTTAGACACTCTTTATAGGTGTCATTCCTCATTTTTCATGGATCATATTGTAGAATTGGAAATATTTTTAATGTCAAGTGTGAGAGGTGCATGATAATGAGTCATCTGTAACTATTAGAGATGATTTCTCATGGACAAAATAATGTGGATGATTAGGGGCCATTATAATATATATAGGGGCTTATAAATAACCTCTCCCCCTCAGATAAATCATCAAACTTGACCCTATTTAGTGATGAGGTAGTTTTTTGAAGGCAAATCATGAGGGCAGTTTCATGTGAAAGCAAAAGAACATCTACACCACATATGGAGAAGTTTGATGATTTGGGAGATATTTATCCATATTTTCATTATAAGACCTATCTCATTACTAATTATATGACTATTATAACTCTTTCTCTTTTCTTTAAAAGTGTCTTAGTGATTCTTGAGCTTCACATTCTCTCTTTTCTCTCATAATTACTATAAATACTAGCATTTTTGGCTATTGTATATATCTCTCCACTTGAGTATGGTGAAGCCCTACTTAATTTTTGACTTGAACTAATAAATAATGTTGTTTTTACCTCATTCATGATTTCATCAAGTGCATGTTATGGTTATTAGTCTTGTGCAAGTGTATTTTTCTTACCTTGACATGTTATCATTCCTAATACCTTGTGTATTTTGAAATATCTCTTTTGTAGGTCAACAAGAAGTGTCTAATGTGGATTGTAGGGGTAGTGAGTAGCTTATTCATTAGTGTTTCTAGGAGGCCTATTGTCTAATTCCTCCTGACTTAGGCTCTCTTTAAGACCCCATGCTTGAAACATTGATGTAGAAGAGGAGTATTCAATTGGATGAAGTATATGTGTAGGATTCTCTTTGGTTTCAAGTGCATTTTAAGTGGTGTGAGAAGACAATATATTTATTGTATCACCTCCCTTAGATTAGATTTATTTTTAGTTATCCTTCTCCCTTTTTACCCCATAGAAGTTAGTAGTAGGTTTGATCTATAGTGGTAAATCAAGGGAACTAACCATAATCTAGAGATCCACTACAAATTTGGGTCACCACAACCCTAAGGTGGTTCCATTGTGCCACTTTAATGAGGAGAGACTTGTCATCTCCTCAAAAGGTGTAAGTTCAAGTGACAATATTTTTGGCATGCCTGATGGGATTGAATAGTCCATTCCTTAAGGAGTTTTGGTGTTCTCCTCAAGATACCAGCCTTTGGAGGCAATTACACTAAGTACCAATGGAGAATCCAAGCATAAATATACTAGTTAAGTAGTCTAGGTACTCTAATTGAATTTGTTTTCTTATTATATATAATTCTAATAAATGATTCATGGATTATTTTGATGTTGAATTTATATTAACACAAGTTGATGAGACATATCCATCTTTACCCATTCCTTCTCAATATGAACAATTCCTTGGCCAATCTTTTCATGATCCCTATCAATCCTATGTTGCCTATAATCAACCATATCAAGCTTGTGCTTCATCTAGTCCACCTAGTTCCTCTCTAGGTCAGTCCATTGCAAGTTTCAAGAAGACTATCATTGGCTACAAAGACTATATGTTAGACCTTGATACTATAAATGGTTGTGGTAAAGTCATCCCTAGTGTTTATATCAAGAGTGTGAAGGATGTTCTAGAGCTAGTTAAGAGAGAATGGATGCCCATTGAGAAATATAATTGGCAAGGTCTTATGGGTGAAATGCTTGATGTTTGTGGCCTAATTATCCACATAGAAGAAAGGTTGAAATCTCATGAACTAGCTTAGTCTTAGAATCTCTAATATACCCCACATCAGCCTTCAAGTGTGTCAACTATACCCATTCAAAATGCTAATCCAATCATGATTTAAAATTCCCCAAGTCTTTCATGCATTCCCCAGAGTTTTCCTTCTTAGAGGTCCATCTAAGAGAGTAGCCAAAGGAAGGACACCATTTTTTAGCAAGTTAATACATTTCAAAACCTAATTGGAGAATATTATAAGAGAATAAATCTGATGTTGAAGTCCCATCTTGATAAGGAAATTAAGTTGGCAAACCAACAGTTGACACAATCCATCATGGCAGCAGAAAGTGAGGCTCCTAAGCCTACCTCTCCAAGTTGAAGACAAGATGATAAGCCCAAGGAAACCCAAGTTTCCTAAGCCTATCATTTACCCCTAAATTTTTATCTTAGCCTCATGAATAATCCTCTAAGCCTAACTTCCCAAGATGGAAAGAAGTAGTGGCGGCTTGTGGAAAGAAGGAAAAAGAATGTCTAAGTGGAGAGGTTGGAAGTGAAGAGAAATATAAACCTATTCTACTCCCTCCCACCCCTCCTCAAAAATAAGTTTGCCCTTCATCTCAACCTTATTTTACTTCCTTTTCTAATTAAGATCCTATTTCCCCCTATGAGAAATTATTCTAAGCAAACCTTACCAAAATAATTAAGGAGTTGGAACTCAAAATGCAAGATCTCTCATGTATGAAAGGAAATATTAAAGTAAATGAAACCTTGAAAGAGGTTATTTTGGTTTATAAAGAAGAAGAGGAAGAAGTTTTTTTTGTTTTTCCATTTCATGATGTTAATCAAAAAGAGAATGATGATTTGTGGTAGAGATTTTAACACATTTGTAATGAAGTTGAAGGTTTCATAAGGCCTACAATTCCTTTGGAGCTAACTACAAGAGATGGTAAGAAAGATGGCTTGTTTCAAGAACAAGACAAGTTTCATACTTATATGAAAATGTTAAAAGAATATGAAGATAGTGAGAAGGCAAGACTCCTAAGAAGACAAACCCAAGATGTTGAGGAACAAGTAGGTGTTGAGAAGTGTCACCATTAAGAGAGTCCAAATCATGATGGAGTAATGTATGATGACTGAGTCTTTTGAATATATTGTTAATTTTGATTCTAGAACCTCATGTGAAGATAATTCTACAAGCATCAACAAGGAGTTTGAGAAATAAACATTACTAGAGTGCTATAACACAACACTTCTTGAAGGTTTTGAAGAAGTAATAACAAAAGAGAAGAGCAATGAGACTTTTCAAGAAGACATGGACTTTCAAGAGGCTATCCTATTCATAGAAATGCAAATCTACCATAATGAGACAAAGGGAAAGTAGTATGAGGCATGCTTCAAAGGTCAAGAAGATTTCATTTACCTTGGAGACTTGTTTGAGATGACTCCATCAAAGGACATGCCAATCCAAGGAATAAGAAGGAAGCATGAGTAATCTAATACTACATCCAAAGGCAAGCATGCTTGGCATCCTAATTCATCTCATGACGAAGTATATTCAAGGTACTTTCCTTTTGATTTAGGAAAGGAGGTATGTTTGGTTAGATGTATATAAATAGTTTATTTTTTACTATGTCTTGTGTTCCCTAAGTGCTTAGTAGCAAAAGTGTGCCTTTGATTTGTTTATTTCCTTGGTCTTAGTGTGTGTTATCTTTCCTTTGTGTGTTTTGAGGTCATTAAATTGTCTTAATAGTCAAGTCAAGGTCTGATTCTACTATTTTAGAGTGCAGTTGACTCCCTTTCCCCAATGGATGGGATAAGGCTACTGGTCCTTGTTATAGGCAAGCATGTTACCCCTAGGAATTACCAAAACTATTGAACAAATTTGAATTTTAGTCAAATTGGGTCAAATCCTACATATTGAAACTTTTTCAAAGGTTTTTATATGTCTAAAAGGGTCTTATTTCAGTCTAAACACCTCGCCCATACTTGTTTTAGCCTTGGTCTAAGCCTAACTTCCTTGTACTTTCTACTCAACCAAAATCAACTCTGGTCAACCCTAGTAAAACATGGTAAAAGGTTCAAATTATCTTTAAAATGTCCTAATATGGTCATTTATATGTTTTAAGGTGTTATTAAGTAATGATTTATCCTTTACCATGTCTCATATGCAAAAAAAATGCCTTTTGGTCACTTTTTTGGGTTCATTAAATGACTCATATGGACTTGTAAAGGGATAAATTTGTCATAAAGTTTTATTTAAATGTAAAGGAGGTTAGAACATATCAGGAATTATTTATAGGTAGTTAAGAAGTAGTTTCATGCATGAAAATAGGGAAAACTCCTCAAAATTAGCCCCTTAATGGCACTTATACATACCTGAGAAGTCCACCTTCAACTTAAAACATGGTAATAATATATATTCATCTCCTTGAGGTATTTACCATTCTTTTTTTGTAGAGAAATGTCATAAAATTTAGTTTTTACTTCTATTTCTTCTTTCTTGCTTTTACAAGCCAAGGAGAGTCAACTTTGGATGCATAGTACAGTCCATAAAATGTGGAGTTGGGAGGAGTGATATTATGGGTTGAGAGGAGTCTTATTAAGCTTAATTTTACTTTCAAAAAGTTTTAGTTTCATTTCTCCTCTGTTACAAACCATCACTAAGAATCCAGGCAGCTTTTTATGCGTATTCATCCATGAAGGGTCCCTTTTTGAGCTAGTTTTAGAATATTTTGTTTAGTTTTGATAGTTTGGTTGTTCTTAAGTGTTTATCAAGGACTTTACATTGGTTTTACATGGTTATATTTGTTTTTTAGGTCTCAAGAATTCAAGAAGCCTCTTTTAGGCTTGTTTGTACTTGTAAACTAGTTCTTTCACACCTATAGTTATCTCAAGTGTCTTCAGAAGTGAGAAACAATGTTTTGATGTTTTTACAAGATTTTATTTGATATTGGTCATATATTTGATTATTAAAAATTAATTTTATTGTTTTAAAGGTCTTTCCCTCACATATTCTTGCTCTTTCCATGCCTTTACTTGCATAACATAGTTAAAGTAGTCACCTACATGCCCATGATGACATCATGGTGATGTATGAAGAAGTGAAAAGGTATTTACATATGTGAGGGAATATTATAAGGTATATATTCATATATATTATATCATTTTTCATGTTTAATTCACTGTTGATGTGTCAAATATCCACCAATAGTTGATTCAATAGGGGTCAGAGAGCTATTTTGAAGCACTTGGCAAGTAATGGAGCTTATCTTAAGAAACCTCATAGTTTCGAAGGTATCCTATTGTGAATTTGAGCTTATAATATGTCAAAAACAAGGTGAATAGTCCTTCTCAAAGTTGAGACTATGTTTAAGACCATTTCCCCCAAAATGAGAAAATAATGCACTAGGCACTTTTGTGAGATCCAATTAAAGGTGAGGAATTTAAAGTTGAGAAACCGTAGTGAATTAATTTAGTATATTATAAAATATAAAATGACCTTGAAAATTTATATATGAATATGATGATGGGAGAAGGGTTATTTAGGGTCTCAAAGTGGCCTCTAAACACACTAAATTTAATCAATAACATCTACAAGACTAAGATTCCAACAAGCTCTTTACCCAATGCCACAATCCCATTGCATGTATCCATACTTAAATGAATTAAATTATTAATAAAGAGTGTTTATTAACTAGATATACCATTAGATGGAAGCATAATCTGTGTTTGGCTCCTCAACCATACCCTTATTTCATACAGGTTACCCAAAGGGCCTACCTATAGTCAAATAGTGAGCTTTTGATGTCTTGATGGTGTTTGAAGGGTATTCAAGGAGTGAAATAAGTAAAATTTAGATATTTTTACCTTAATATATTTAGGAATAATTCATACACACCATAAATAATATCTCATGGAGCCACCTCCACCTATAGGTAGGAATATACAAGGTCATCTCAGTCATAAGATAATAGGTACCAAGTTATGGTCAAAAGTGAATGCAAGAACCAAATGGGAGGTTAAAATGATTCATAAAGATAATTATCAATTCATTTGATGTTAAGGATCCCATATGACTCTTTTAAATGAGTAAATCAAGCCTACATAAGGGTCTAAACAAGAAAACATAGTCATTTTTAGGGTAAGTCCCAGTTTGGAAGGAAGTGTTTAGAGTATGAGAAATGCAAGATAATGAAACAAAGGAGTCCAAATTAAGAAAAAATGTACCTTGAGAAGATTTATGAGGTTAATTACATTACACTTTGGGTCTAACCATGGTAAATAGCCACCTACAAGGGTATGTTGAGCAACCTACAGTCAAGGTTTTATGAACCCAGTCTTGGAAATCCAAGAGCATGGAGGTTATTTGAGAGGTCAGGGTGTTAGAGGAAGATTAGAGACAATATATGTGATTATAAAAACCTAAAAATACATCCCAAAATAAATATGGGGCATATAAAATCCTTAAAAATATGCAAAGATAGTCAATTTTACAAAACCCTACAAATAAAGCTAATTGGTAAGGTTTGTTTAAGAAATTGAGGAAATAAGAGGTCCTATACTTGGAGTTAGGTGATAAAAATTGGTAAAAATAATACTTAAGAGTTTTTTAAGCCCCTCTAATATCTAAATTTTATGATAAAATGGGACAACATGCCTTTGTTTAGTCTCAGAGGCATAACACTTTTCCCTTGCATAAACTGGTAGTTTTATAGGAAAAAGATGAAATGGTTGACCACAACAAAAAAATACCCTAAAATATTATTGATGAAGTTTTAACATTCCTATTAAAATGTGTAAATCCAATCTATAATCTCTAAGGTCGAACAGGGTACTCCATGTAACAAAGTTTGCAAGCATGGTAGTTAGACAAGGTACAAGCCTAATCCCAAATGAGAAGTCATTTCCAATTTCAACCTTTAGAAATAATTATAATGATGTGGATCAAATTTATGGGAGAAAAAATAATTTATCTAATCCATCACAAAGTTAAGGAAGTTCAATAAGGAGGTTTGAACTACAAAGTTTGCAACTAGGCCTAATATGCCTAATCTAGGCCTAGTACCTAGAGAGGAGTCATATCACTTTTAGGTCCAGATGATGACTAAAAATTGTTGAAATATGTTTATAGGATGTTGAAAGAGGGTTTTAAACCATTTTTTTTATATAAATCCATCAAGAAGCCATTTTTGGTCTTAGAGATACTCAGACCCTATAGAATGTACATAAAAGGACATGAATGGCTAACTTAGAATGCTTGGAACTTCCATGAATATTTGCATGGAACCTCAAGGTGTTCAAAGGTGTTAGGTAGGGTCCCTAAGAAGCCTCAGTGGCATTATTTAAAGACTTCAATGAGGTATCTTCATGAACAACCGTTAAGACTAGATACCTCCCTAAAACCCTCACAAACCCTAAGACCCGATTGGAAAGATGAGATAAATAGAGTATCTATATGATGAGTAAAGACTAGGAAGATGATTTGGAGTTGTAGAGGACTCTCTAGGGACCTAGTACATGTGACTGAGGTGTACCCTAACTATATGGATGGTGTAAAATAGGGATTTTCTTGAAAGATTTATGTGTTTTATAGGTATGGAGAAGCTTCAAAGGATGCAACCACCTTTAGGAGAAAGATTATGATATGTTGTAAGTCCCCATGTTAATATATTGAGATATATAATCTCCTAAGTGTGCTTATCATCTCCTTCATCTCAACCAATCATAGTGAACAAGTAGTGAACACTTAGTGAAAATGGTGAAACTCCAATTGGGAAGCCTTTTAAGTCTTGATTCATGAATCTGATGACTTGGACACTCTTGACAGGTGTCATTACTCCTTGTGCATGGATCAGATTGTATAATTGGAAATATTTTGAATGCCAAGTGTGAGAGGTGCATGAGAATGAGTCATTTGTAACTATTAGAGATGATTACTCATGGATATAATAATGTGGATGATTAGGGAAAATTACAATGCATGTAGGGGATTGTTATTAACCCCTCCCCTTCAAATCAACCATTAGACCTGACCCTATTTAGTGATGAGGTAGTTTTTTAAGGAAAATCACGAGGGCATTTTCATGCAAGTAAAATAACATCTATGCCACATATGGAGAAGTTTGATTATTTGGGAGACATTTATCCCTATTTTCCTTACAAGACCTATCTCATGCTTAATTCTATGACAATTATAACTCCTTATCCTTACTTTACAAGTGTATCAGTGACTCTTTAGCTTCACCTTCTCTCCTCTCATAATTAATATAAATACTAACATTTTTTGTTGTTGTACAGACCTCTCCACTTGAGTATGGTGAATCCCTACTCAATTTTTCCCTTGAACTAATTAAAAGTGCTATTTTTACCTCATTCATGATTTCATCAAGTTCATGTTATGGTTTTTGGTCTTGTGCAAGTGTATTTTGCTTACCTTGAAATGTTATCATTCCTAGTGCCTTGTGTAGTTTAAAATCTCTCTTTTGTAGGTCAAAAATAAGTGTCTAATGTGGATTTTAGGTGTAGTGAGTAGCTTATTCATTAGTGTAGAAGAGGGGTGTTTAATTGGATGAAGTATATGTGTAGGATTCTCTTTGGTTCCAAGTGCATCGTAAGTGATGTGAGTATACCATCTATTTAGTGTATCACCTCCCTTAAATTATATTTGTTTATAGTTATCATTCTCCATTTTTTCCCCCCAAAATTTAGTATTAGGTTTGATCTATAGTGGTACATCAAGGGAACTAACCCTAATCTATAGATCCACCTCAAATTTGGGTCACTTATAGCCCTGAGGTGGTTCCATTGTGCCACTTGAATGAGCATAGAATTTTTATCTCCTCAATGGGTGAAAGTTCAAGTGATAATAGGTTTATATGATCAATAAGAAGCCTTGGTATGCTTCATCTATTTTGGAAAGGGTCCATATCACTCTTTTTTTGGTCTTAAACCTCTTATAGGACTAATTTGCCTTCATAGAAAGGACTTGTTTCAATTTAGTTACCAAATTGGCTAAATTACATTCTCAAGGAATTTATAATTTCTTCACAATGATGATAAATATTCTCTAGAAGTTTTGAAACCAAACAACAAGGTAAACAATCAAATCTTGTCTTTTATAGTCTCTCTCGATGAGCACCTACAGGAACACAAAACATAGTCATTTATTTTTATCTCCATAGGTATTTTTAAGATTTGAAACATGTGTATTAGTTCGAAAAAAAACCTCTTTAAACCTCATGTGATGTTTTGGAATGTTTAATTAGTTTAATCTAAAGTTATGGATCTTTTGTGAAGAAAACCCTATTCTAGTGTTTCACGGGCTTATAAAGACTTGAGAGCTAGTCAAGGATTGTTCATAAAACTTAAAATCTATCTAATCCTTCTAAAACCCCTCCCATGGTCTTAAATAATTCCCTTAACTTCTAAAAATCTTAAACTAGGCTCATGTAAAGTTTCACATGTACTAAAATTGACTACAAGGACCATTGACACATAAAAATAGGGCATAGAGGCATTTCAAGCACAAAGAATTTGAATTAAGTACAAAATCACTACAATCTAAATTAAATATCTTTCATGGATACAATAAAAACATGGACACACATGATTTAGATAACAATATATCTTTAATTTCAAGAAGATTGCATTTTAATAATACACTGACCTTTGTTTTGGACTAGATATGGGTAAATTAAGCCATATTTGGTCATGTAATTTAGAAAAAACATGAGGGATAGAAATGAGATGTCAGATCCCACACTTGAAAGAAATATTTTAAATTTGAGTGGTCTATATAGAAATTAACTTGGGTTTTTTTGGTGAATCTTAAAGTATGTGTTTTGAAAGTCTGGTGAAAGTTAAGATATAGTGTTTAGGTGAGAAGATGAATGGAAATACCAATCATAACATGATGTAAAAGCTTAGTAGGCATGTGAATGTATAAAACCTATAAGTAGACATCACCTTATTTTTTATGGATCATGCCTCTTTGTCACCTAATGAAAGAGTTTAAGGTGAATGACAAAAATGTTATCGAATGGCAATTATGTTTTCATCTAATAGAAATTATATTGAATGATAGAAATAGTATCATTTGATAGCAATGTTCAAATTTTATAGTAATGCTATCAAATAATAATAATACTATCATTTAATATAAATTCTACTAAATGAAAATAATACTATCACTTGATAGCAACACTATCATTCGATATCATTGTTATTGAATGATAGAGATTACTATTAAATGATAACATTATTGTCATTCATTAATGTTGATATCATCTGACAATGTTGTTGTCATTCAATAGTGTTTTTAGCATTCATCATAATTATCTTTTAGATACAACATTTTTATCATTTTGTAGCATTACTATCATTTGATAGCATTGATTTCCTTCGATAGCTTTGGTGTCACTTGGTAGTATGTTATCATTCAACAATATCACCTGACACTTCCTACATCCCTTTCCTAATACTAAAAGTTTGAATTATGAGTATATGATCAGAAATATATTTATCTATAATGTAAAATAATCTTATATTGACTTTTGATATAGTGAAAAACTATATTTATATGTATGAAATTTATTTTAAATAGTAGGCAATCCAACCTAGAAAACCAACTTACACATAGATAATTTAGGTGAATCCACATTGTTCACCACCCCATAAAAAATAGCTAAATTACACTTTATAAAACTAAAATATTTATGAATTAATGAATAATAGACACTAAAATTTACCCTGACAAGCACAAGTCCTCTAATCAAACCCAAAATGATTCTTTGTAACTCGATATAGGTGAGACACAACAACAAGATTTCTTTAATAGCCAAATCTCTCAAAATGAACCAAAAGTTGGTCAGTACAGGTTATATATTATGAATTATTATTAAAATTAATGAGCCATATATGTGAACACATATAGATGGGAATTTTAAGGCTAAAACATCCATTTTCCATTCTCGATTGGGCCTTAGGAACAAAAGTAGTAATTGATCGGATGCATCCCTTAAGAGAATCTCCTTGTCCCTGAGTGTGAAAAATAAGACAACTTTAGTCACATGGTTTAGGATAATCATGATGTATAGATATGATACATCAACTCCCAAACTTACATGGATGATTACTCTAAGCAACCCCAATTAGAACGGGCCAAAATTTTATCTCATAGACAAATCTATTAGAACGGGCCAAAATTTGGCCATTAGGGGACATATATTGTGGATCATTATCCCAATAGATGAATAATATATGTATACACATCCAAATAGTAATTTTAAGTCTATAATAACCATTATTTAGTTTTGATTAGGTCCTAGAAGAAAATGTTGTAGTTGACTAAACATATTCCTTAAGAGAATCTCCTTATCACTGAGTGTGAAAACTTAGCCAACTTTGGTTGTGATTCTCAAGAGAAATGTGAGGGGTAGAGACAAGTTGCTATCTCACACACTTTCATGGATGATTCCTCTAAGAAACCCTTAGAGTATTCTTTATAAATTGACATGGGTAAGACATGGCAATGAGTTTTCTCTCATAGCCAAATATTTTAGAATAGGCCAAAAGTTGGCCAATGGGGGGCATATATTTTGGATCATTAACCCAATTGACAAAAAACATATGCAGACACATCAATATGTATATTTAAGTCTATATTAACCATTTATTTATCTCAGTTAGGTACTGGGAGTGAATGTTACAGTTGATTAGATGCATCTCTTGAGAGAATCTCCTCATTACTGAGTGTGAAAAATGAGCCAACTTTGGTCACTTATTGTAGGAGAACTATTAGGGATAGATATGAGCCATTAGCTCCCATAATTTCATGGATGAGTCTTATAACAAATATAGGATAATTATCTCTAACTCAACATGGGAGAGACATGACAATGAGTTTTCTCTCATATCCAAATATCTTTGAATGGGCCAAAAGCTTGTTAGTGGGGGCCATATCTTATGTCTCATTAGCCAAATAGATGAACCATATATGTGGACACATATATAATGGATTATTAAGGATATAATGACCTTTTTTTGGTCTCGATCAGGCTCCAAGAGTAAAACTTGTAGTTTAATGGATGCATCCCTTAAGAGAATCTCCTCATCTTTGAGTGTGTAAATTGAGCAAACTTTTGTTGCATGTTGTAGGATAAATATGAGGGATATAGATGAACCATCAGATACCACACATTCATAGGAAAGTTATTTAATCAACCCATAAATGATTCTCTCTCACTCAACATGGGTGAGACGTGACAACAATTTTTCTCTCGTAGCCAAATCTCTCTTAAAGGGCCAAAAACTTGTTAATGGGGTGCATATATTCTAGATCATTATCATAATATATAAAACATTAATGTTTATATATATGGATTGGTATTTTAAGGATATAATGACCCTTTTTGGTCTTAGTTGGGCCTTGGGAGTGAAATTTATATTTGATCAGATGCATCCATTAAGATAATATCCACATCCCTGAGTATAGAAATTGAGCCAACTTTGGTTGCACATTTCAAAATAACCATGAGGATTAGAGACAAGATGTTAGATCCCACACTTGCATGGATGAATTATCTAATCAACCCTAGGAATATTATTTATAACTCAACATGGGTGAGAAATGATAATGAGTTTTTTATCATAGACAAATCTCTTAGAATGGATCAAAATTTGGCTAGTAAGGGGCATATCTTTTAGCTCATTAGCTCAATCGATGAACTATCTATGTATACACATCTATATGAGAATTTTAAGGCTATAAACACCATTTTTTAGTTAGGGTTAGGCCTTGATAGTGAAAGTTGTAATTGACAGGATGCATCCCTTAAGAGAATCTCCTTATCCTTAAGTGTGCAAAATGAACCAACTTCGATCATATGTTACAGGATAACCGTGAGGGATAGAGATGAGACATAATCTCCCACACTTGAATGTATGAGTCTTATAATAAAATATGGGAGGATTATTTCTAACTTCACATGGATGAGACTTGGTAATGAGTTTTCTTTTGTAGCCAAATATTTTAGAATAGGTCAAAAGTTAGCAAGCAGGGGCATATCTTGTGGCTCGTTATCCCAATTGATGAAATGTATATGTAGATATATTCATATGGGAATTTTAATGATATAAAAAATGATGTTTGGGATTGTTTAGAGCCTAGGAGTGAAATTTTTAATTAACTAGATGTATCCCTTAAGAGAATCTCCTCATCCTTGAGTGTGCAAAATGAGCCAAATTCAATCACACATTGCATGAGATCCATGAGGGTTATAGAAAAGGTGTCACCTCCCAAAATTTCATATATAATTATTATTACCAACCTCGAGAGGATTCTCTATAACTTGACATGGGTGAGACATGGTAATGAGTATTATCTCACACCTGAATCTCTTAGAATGGGCTAAAATCTTGTCAATGGGGGGATATATTATGGATCATTAGCCCAATTAATGAATTATATACATGGACAAATCCAAATTTTATAATTAAGGATATAATTACCTTTTTTTGATATTGATTGAGCTATGGGATTGAAAGTTTAAGTTGATCAGATGCATCCCTTAAGAGAATCCCTTTGTCCCTGAGTGTGCAAACTGAGTGATCTTCCATTACACATTATAGGATAACCATGAAGGTTAATTATGAACCATAATATCCAAAATTTACATGAATGACTATTTTAAGCAACCCCATAAGGATTATCTCTCACTTGACATGGGCAAGATACAAAAATTAGTTTTCTCTCATAAATAAATCTCTCTTAAAGGGCTAAAATCTTTTCAGTGTTTGGCATATCTTATGGCTCATTAGCCCAATATGTGAACCATATTCATGAACATGTCTAGATCATAATTTTAAGGTTACAAAAACCATTTAAAAATCTGGTTAGGTCTTAGGAGTGAAATTTTTAGTTAATCAGACACATCCCTTAAGAGAATTTCCTAATATCTGAGTGTGAAAAATGAATAAACTTCTATCAAAATTTTTAAGATAACTATGAGGGCTAGAGATGACTCATCAACTCCTAAACTTTCATGGACAAGTAATATAAGAAAACCTTGGAGGTTTTTCTCTCACTTAACATAGGTGAGACATGGAAATGATTTTTCTCTTGTAACCAAATCTCTCTTAAATAGCCATAAGTTTATCAATGATGGGAATATCTTCTATCTCATTATCCTAATTGATGAACAATGTTTATGAACATGCCTAGATGGTATTTTAAAGGTCATAATGGTTATTTTATGATATTGATTAGGCCTTGGGAGTGAAATTTGTAGTTGACCAAACACATCCCTCAAGAGAATCTCTTCATCCCTAAATATGAAAACTAAGTATAATTTAGTCATGTATTATGGGAGAAATATGAGGGATAGAAATGAGAAGTTATCTATAAAACTTGTATGGATAATTCCTCTAAGAAAACCCAAAAGAATTTTCTCTAATGTAATATGGGTAAGACACAATAATGGGTTTCTCTTGTAGCCAAATCTCTCTTAAAAGGTAAAAAATTTGTTAGTGGGGGGCATATCTTCTATATTGTTAGCCTAATAGATGAACCATCTTAAAAAACACACACACACACACACACATATATATATATATATATATATATATATATATATATATATATATATATATATATATATATATATATATATATATATATATATATATATATATATATATATATATATATATGGGTGTATTAATGATATAACATCCATTTTATAGTCTTGATTGAGCCTTAGAAGTCAAATTTAAAGTTGACCAGATGCATCCTTTAAGATAATCTCCTCATCCTTGAGTGTGCAAACTAAGACAAATTCAATCATGTGTTATAGGAGAACTGTGAGGGATAGTTATAAGCCGTAATCTCCCATAATTTTATAGATGAGACCTAAAATCAACCCCAGGAGTATTCTCTCTAAATCAACATGGGCAAGGCATGGCAATGAGTTTTGTCTCATAGGCAATTTTTTCCTAATGGTCCAAAAGCTTGTCAGTGGGGGCATATATTCTGTCTCATTATCCCAATTAATGAATTATATTTGTAGAAACATTAAAATGGGTATTTTAAGGCTATATCATATCTTTTCTAGTCTTAATTAGGCTTTGAGAGTGAAATTTTCATTTGACTAGATGTATCCCTTAAGATAATCTCCTCATCCTTAAGTGTGAAAATTGAGTAAATTTATGTCACATATTGTAGGGTAACCATGAGGGATAAAGATGAACCATTAACTCCCACACTTTCAAAAATAAGTCCTATAAAAAACATCAAGAAGATTATCTCTAAATTGGTACAGGATAGACACAGTAATGATTTTTATCTCGAAGCCAAATCTCTCTTAAAAAGGCCACAAGCTTTTCAATGGGGGGCATATCTTCTATCTCATTAGCCCAATAATGAACCACCTTTGAAAACACATATAAATGGGTGTATTAGTTTTAAATCAGCCATTTTTTGGTCTTATTTGATCTCCTAAAGTGAAATTTTCAATTGACCCGATGCATCCTTTAAGAGATTATCCTCATCTCTGAGTGTGCAAAATGAACAAAGGGTAAGTGCACAAATATGGGGAACAAAAAGTGGTAGACCCATGGACATGATTTCTCTAAAATTTCATAAATTTGAACTTATATAGATAATTTGAGATATCTATACTCCAAATTCGAAGACGGTGTAAAAACATGAAATGTATAATTTCGAGTCTAGTTTCCAAAACACTATTATTTTTAAAAATGGTTAAGTATAACTAGGTCAAACATCTAAAATTTGAAGAGGAACTCATATTTTTTTAGAAAACATATTAGATAGATGGCCGTGATGCATACCATTTTTTAAGTATAATTTAATTTTATTTGAAACCCTTTGAGAAAACTTTAGATAAAATCTTCTAGCACGTCACCTATATTTTTTCGTATTTTTTCAATGAATAATTATTTTTTATGAATTTTTCAAGTAAATATATCCTAAAAAATAAAAAATAAATGTATATCCATCCTTGCAACAAGCGTAACTACCTCAAAAAAATGAAAATCAATTTTTTTAAATGTGTATAGAATTAGGCCTACCATGTCACCATATAATTTGTTTTTCACTTTAATCAATGAAAGAAAAATTACATGAACATGTATAGGAATATATTTTTGTGGCTTGTAGTGGCCTAAAAAAGTCATAGTTAGAAATAAATATAGTTTGAATCCTTAAATTAGTCTAAAAATTATAAAAATCATATTTTTTGAAATAGGAAAGCATGCTCATCATGAAGGTATCAAGTTTTTAAATTTTAACATTGAAATTCTTAGTGTATTTGGCAATCAAAGTTGGAATTTGTTATTTATTTTCATATATTTCAAAACTTAGATGTACATTGAAATTCCAATCTTTTGGCTCAGGAATCTAAGCCATTCTTGAGCCAAAAGGCATGGGAATTGAATTCAAACTCAAATACTACAATCATGTTAATAATGTGATCATGTTATTAACTATGTTATTAACTTGATCATAGAATTTAATAACATGATCATGTTAATAGCACGATTGCATTACATATTCTCAACATCCTAAAACTTGAATAAGAGACATTAGGGCTAGTCGTCTTAAGATCAAATATTGATTTAAGATTAAGATTATTGTTTGGGACCAATGTTATTTTTAAGAATTATAGAATTGAATGATAATCGTAGATGTATTAACCTATGAATAAATTTATTGTTATTTTGATCCCAATATGGTGTACAATCGAGCCAATAGATCCCAAATTGACATTAGATGGACATATTTCCTTGGATGAAGCTTGGTTGGCCCAAATTACGTATCAAACTAAACTAAATACTTGGTTTTTTATAACATGGTGTGCAATTAGAAACCCAATTGACATCATATGGACATAATTGATTTCTTAGGGCTCATTCAACCCTGATTGTGTATTATATTGAATTAAATATTCAATTAGTTTAATATGGTGTGCTATCAAATCCCTATTTGAAATTATATTTAAGGAATTCCTTGAACAGGGACCAATTACTATTAATTGCATATTACATTGAATAAAATACTTGACTGGTTAAATATGGTGTGAAATTAGAAAAAAATATTCACAATGGACATTAGATGGACACAATTCATTGTATGGGGTGAAAAATTCCTCGATTGATATTCTAGGTGGAAGCAGTTAATTACATAAGACTTGGTTGTCCTCAATTATGTATAGTATTAAAAATATATCAATTGATTTAACATGTTGTAATTAGATCCCCAAATGACTTTAGATGGATGTAATTCCTTGCTTGGGGATTGAGTGCCCCCAATTGCATAACATATTGAACCTAATACTCAATTGGTTTAATATGGTGTGCAATCAGGGCTAACAAAACCTAAATGGAACATTATATGTACAAAATTACTTTCATGGGGCTTAGTTGGACCCAATTATGTATAAGATAAAACCAAATACATGATTAACTAGATATAATTTACAATCAGGGCCAATGAAGTTGTAATTGACATTATATGTATTCAGTTACTTGCATAAGCCTTGGTTGGCCATAATTGCATATTCAACAGAACTAAATATTTGGTTGATTCAATATGTTATGTATTTGGGACCAAGATATCCCCTTGGTGATAGTATAAGGATTAAATTTATTACACAAGGCTTGTTTGGACTAAATTTTATAGATCATATTAAACCAAATATTCTATCAGTTAAATTTCATGCACAATCAAAATCCCAATTGTTATTAGATGAATGTAATTCATTACAAAGGATTTAATTGGTCCTAATTTCATATCAAATTTAATCAAACACTCAATTATTTGAATAAGGTATGTAATTAGGGCCCTAATTAAAATTATGTTGACACAATTCCTTAGACAAGCCTCGATTGGCTCCAATTATGTATCATTTGGAACCAAATACTTGATTGGCTCAATATGGTATGAAATTAGGGCTATGTAAGCCCTAATTTCCATTATAAATGAATGTAATTCCTAAAACATGGCTCCTTTGGACCGAATTACATATCAAATTGAAAAAATACTTATTTTTTAATATAGTGAGCACTTGTATCCACAATTTATATCATATAGATGAAATTCCTTACATTGAGGCTCAAGAGGCCCTTGGGATAAATTTATCCCCAATTAACATCTTTTATATATAGTAAGTAATAGGTTCACAAGGATGAACTTGGTTAACATTACATAAATCATTACCATAATTGACTTCATAGGCTCAATATGTGATGATGTGTGGGATATTTGATCCCAAATTCACATTCTTTATCCATAGATATACATTCAAGGAGCTTAAATTTTCCCCAATCACTATCATGATTGTACCTTTTATACCATAAAACCTATACCCTAATCCTTAATCCCTATAGTTCCTAATCCATAAATTCTAAACCATAAATATAAACTCTTTAAACCTTGAACCAATCATTTTAACCCAAATTAACATCATTTAGAGTAAGAATTAAGTTCAAAGGGCTCAGTTTGGCCTAAATCACATGACTGATTACCCCATTTTACTAATTCACTCAATTTTCATGATGACATCCATGGTATAATGACAACCCAAAAACACATTCTATAGTCACAAATGGGTCCAAGTGATTCAAATTATCCTCAATTATCTTTGTTATTGACCATGTGTACCCTAAACTATGTATATAATTTAAAACTAGAATCCTTAAACCATAAACCATAAACACTATACCCTAAATTGTAAACCATTTACTTTCCCTATTTACCAACTTAAATTTAGTCCCAATTAACATCCTTTTTAGTAAGAATCTGGTTTGAACACATGGAATATCTAGTGATTAGACATTAATATACAGTTCCTTAAACCTAAATCCCTATGCCCTAAACCCTAATCCCCAAAACATAAATTGTGAACCCTATGCCCTAATTTCCACTACATGCCACAAGTTACATACATGCCTTATGATATAACTAATTTTATTATGAGATGTCATAAAACGTACTTTTTAAGTCTATGGCTAAAGCCTTTGGAGTACCAATCTACTTATGCATGTGTTCAGTAAATTGGGGATATTTTGAGCCCCTTCAACCTAATTAACCAAAGAGGAGGAGCTATTTGAATATTTTAATTTAGGAAGCACTTGAGGCCAATTTTAACCCCTTCAATAACAAGATATGATTTGGGGCAAAATCAAAAGATTGATCTTCTATCATGAATTGATCTAATTAGTCAATTTGTGCAATCCCCTACATGATCTGGGCAAAATTGAGACCCTAAACCAAATTTATGGATCAATCAATTTTATAACATGTATGCAATATGTAGATGTCACAATTAACCCTACTTTTATTATAAATGCAAACATGAAGGTAATCAAGTCATAAATAGGTGTCACAAGTAGCTCAAGTGTTCTTTAATTACCTTAATGATTGGACCCTATATCTGAGATCTTAAACCCTAAGTTACCCTGTACCATTTAAATTTAACCCTAAACCCTATAGCATTTACATTAAACCCTAAGCCATAAGCCCTAAATTCTAAACCCTTTAAATTATAGATCTTAAACCCTAAACTAATAAATTTAAGCCCAATTAACATCCTTTATATATAATAATAATTAGGTTCACAGGGATGAAATTGGTTAAAATTGCATCAATTATTACCATAATTGACTTCATAGGCTCAATCTATGATGATGTGGGGGATAATTGATCCCATATTTACATATTATAATCATAAATATAGGTTTAAGGCTCCCAAATTTTCCCCAATTACCTACATGATTGTATAAATATACCCTAAAACATATAACCTAAGCCCTAATCATTAAATTTCCTAATCCCTAAATTCTAAACTACAAATATATACTCTTTAAACCTTAAACCAATGATTTTAGCCCAAATTAACATCATTTCTAGACTATGAATTAAGTTCATAGGGCTCAAAACCTTATATCAATAATAACGCTATCTCAATGGGTTAGATGGGCCAAAACCTTATAGAACACATAAGATGATCACATTATGCAATAACGTAATCATGTTATATAACGTGATTGCATTATTATTATTTTAGATTAAGCTCACTTATTAATGACTTATTACTATTTTTTGGGGCTTCCACGTGCTCAAAGTTTCTTTCTCCAAGTATTAGGAGAAGAAGAAAAATGACTTAAGAAGTAATATGGCATTTAATGCACTTTAGGAAACATATTGGCTGAATAATTAACGAATTAAAACTGTAAGTGATATAGAATTTAATTCACTTTGGTAAACATTCCTAAAAACATTTTTGTGCCATGTATATCATAAAAGCATGCTACCTACTATTTTATTAAATGCACACATCATTTTAATTTATGGGGAACCATTTCCCTTCCATCACAATGTCAATTCAAAACCATGGGCTTTAATGCAAGGAATGACATGAGTATCTATAAATCCAAGCCATTCTAGGGGAAAGGTCCCAGTAGTCGTGTACCTTAACTTTGGACCTTAATTTTAATCCCTAATCCATAAAACATAGATTTTAATCCCTAATACCTAATCCATAAACCCTATCCACTAATGCCTAAATCCCTAATCCATAAACCCTATGCACTAATGCCTAAATACCTAATCTATAATCCCTTATCTATATTAAGTATAATGTGATTATGTTATTTAATAATGTGATCACATTATTATTAACATGAGAAACACTTAATACTTATTACTAATAAATAACCCTAAAGTTTATATTGACAATAGCATGATCACATTATTACATAATGTGATCATGTTATTGTCGATATAAGCTTCTCAATAGGTTGGATGGGCCAAGACCTTATAAACACATAACATGATTGTGTTATGTAATAATTCAATCATGATATATAACATGATCATGATATTATTATTATTTTAGATTAATCTCACTTATCAATGACTATTTTTAGCCCAAATTAAGAATTCTATCCCTACAAACATTTTGTATGTACTTCTGTGAGATCTACGTACCTATGTACTTGACCCCAACTTTGAAAAGTTGTCAATTATCAATTTTGATGGGTTTTGGATCACGTTCAAACATAAAGAGGAAGTTGTTGAATAATAAAACACTATAGGAATTAGAATATTTGAGAGAGAAATAAAAGCTCCAAATTCAAAAACTTTATGGTAAACAAGGTACAAACCCTAATCTTGATGAACCAAATGCCATAGATAATGAACCTATTTAACGATAATGAATTAAGCAATGGTGAAATTGACCATAATAAATTGAATAATATTGAAATTGACCAAAATGAATTGAATAATAATTAAATTGACCATAATGAAATGAATAATAATGAATTAGTTAATATTGGAAGTTCATAATCAAAGTTCCAAGTTTTTGATTTTGTTGACGATGAATTTATGTATGATGCTTCACCCATCATGAATGAAGAAAATTTGATGGAAACAAATAATTATAAAATTAACCATCAAGAAAATTTCATGGAAACATATAATGAATAAATTGACAATAAAGAATTTAATGTCATCCCACCTCTAAATAATGAAAGTAATACTAGTTTTGAAACACCATCTCAACAAATTCCACCATTACCAACACCTCAAAGAATTATGTGTAGAAAAGACAAGTACTTAATTAAATTCAATGAAAATATTTTAAAACTAATGTATAACAAAATGTCTGATAGCCATTCAATAAGACTGGCTAAATAAATTTGGGATACTTTCTTTCATAATTTAGAGTATGATAGTCAAAGATGTCAATTATTTGTTTCATTGATATAAGTGATTAAGATGAGACCTATAATGTACACATTAGGACTAAGAACATCTAGCATGGATGATGAAAATGTTGAAAATATACACAATGCATATCATACTATAGGCCCAAAATCATGCACCAAAGATTGTAATGATGTTTGACGTATCCTTGTAACTTGTGTATAAGTGAAAAATAGGGGAAAATGAAAGGTTTCAAAAACAAGCCAAACACTTAATATACATAGAAAAACAATAATGAAATCAATTGAAATATGTGAAAGACTTAATGAACCTAATACCAATGATCTCTATGCATTCTATGGTAGACTTCCATGAAAAGACAAGGCTTTTTTCAATCCTCTCAAAGAGTTACTCAATTTTGGAAAGACAATACGAGAGTTTTGCGTAATACAAGAGATGTTTTGAATATAAGAGTTGGTTCTCGTAACCGTGAACTAAATCCAAAACATTTATTAGATATAACTCAAACACAATTGTACTCTAAATTTTTGGAAAAACATCCACAAATTTATATTTGTTAAATATATTTTGAGATGGAAAAACCTTTTCATGTTAGAATAAATCACACACGCACCACTTGCTGTTGTAGGCAACCTATTGAATTTTCAATGAACTTGATGTTTTTCACCATATTAATTGTACTTTTCATACTAACATTTTGTAGGAGCATGGCATTAAATTGCCACCAAAATCAACCAAGGAATTTATTCTATCTTCTGCAAAAGATTACATGGGAAATTATTTTATAACAAATCATGTTTAAATGGAAATTATAGATTTGTGGTGGAATGCCAAATTTAAAAAAATGTATCCATGAGGAGATTACAAGTATAATTGGATAGGAATTATTTGTTTTAGACAAATGTAAATTAGTGACTTATCAAGTAATAGATGGCAAAGAATCTAAAAGGTGTGATCTTGTTATAAAAAAGATATATGTTTCTAAATTTTTTTGTCAAATTTAGAGAGAAGATTGTTTATGACTATGCAAGGCACACACACATAGGGATAGATAGTTGGATGAACATTTCAAGATATGCAAGGATACATTCCCACTTTGTTCCATTGTAGTTCATTTTAAAAAGAATTACACATTCAAAACCCAAATGTAAGTTCAATAATAATATTATAACTCATCACAAGTTGCCATATTCATGCATATACCATTCACACATGCACCTAATAATACAAAGAAAGATTAGAAAATATTAAGGGAGTAACATTTCTATATCAATGATGATATATCACATTGTTTAGAGTATGTGCAAGGTTGTTTTTAGAATTTTTATGAATAGTTGAGACAAATAAACATTACTTTCAATCAACATTACATTTGGTCAGATAATTGCACATCAAAATTAAAAAATACATGGATGTTTTATTGGTTGAGAAAGATGCACATTACCACTAGTGTAGAACACATTTAGATTTTCACCAAGGTTGGCCATGGAAAAGGGGAGCATGATGGTACTAGAACATGTCTAAAAATAGATATTACAAGGGAGGAGTTGAAATTTGAAGAGGGTGTTCATTTGACAGATGTAAAAACTATGGTTGAATGGTGTAATGAGAACATGTGTCATGGTGCTCAACCAAATTCTACTATTTTTAGACATTTATGGTTAATGGAAGAACACTTGGCAAAGTATGAGGATTGTATAACTCTAATGGGTTCAAGTGACCTCCATTCATTTCATAACTCAAATGCTAGTTAATAAACTGATTATACGAGACACTTGGCATGTTTTTGTTCTATATGTGTGGACTCTATTTGGAATGAGTATGAGTCACAAGAGTGGGTGGATGATTGGAGTTCCAAACCTCTAATTCTAATCAACACATATCAGGTTCCAACAACATTATAACTTATAGATATGACATCATCAAATGACTTTGACCATGTATTTGATCTAGTGCAGTCGAGGAGAATATTTTTCATTATATATAATCTATTCTCATTATTTAATATATCTTCATATTATCACTAAAAATGATTTTTTGTGATACAGGGCATGTTTTTATAGTTATTACAAATGAGGATATTAAAGAAGACATTTATTACTACTTGTGTCAGTATGTAGAGAGAAAGAAAAATTGACTTCCCCAGTTATAGGTGGAGAAAACATTGACTATCCCACTAGGTTAGTGGTAGTCACTGGAACTTGGTTTTGATGATATCTTATAAAAAATTTAGATCAATGGTTGTTTGAAGAATTTGAAATGCACAAGAAGATACTGCACTATTCAAATTTGATTCTTACACCGAATATTCAATTAAAAAAATATCATAGGAGGCCATTAAACAAGAAACTATGGAAAGTTTAAGATTCAGATCATGAAGCTATTCTTGATAATATCAAGGTTAGATCAGATCTTAGTGGTATGTTGGATTGAAATATGGAGGTATGTTGACTTTTCAAATTAGATGTAATCAATTTTACCAAATATTTTTTATTTATAGGTAGTACATATATAAATTTCATTTTTTATTACTTACTAACAATTTTTTGTAGGTTAGTGGTGCCAGATAAGCTTCCACCTTCACATCGTTGGCATTTTTAGTAAATAATTATATATTATTGAAGTTAAGAGAAGCTTATATTTTATGGGTATTTGAACTTAGGCTAAAAAAATGCATTTTTCTTATACCAAGAAGGGTGTTCTTAAGGCCAAAATGGGTGGTGGGTTTGTCGATCAGGATTGAAAAGAGGCCAAGAACCTAGTCCCAAATGTTATCCACCTCTCAGATGTGTTGAAAGTGTCAATTTTCACTCATGAAGCATCTGAATAAGAGTTCTACAACCACAACTTAAACTTTGACAACATTTGTTGTTAATGTTTTTATTCTCTAGAATGGTAGTGAAACTACACTTTTAGGTGGATTTAAACATCTTGGAAATGTAATAACATGAATTTTTAATATATATAAGTGATCAAAGCAATATATTCATAGATGGAGGTCACAGAGGTAGAAATCTAGTTGGAGCTGGAGAAGTTGCTTGTTCACTAACAAAAACTTGCATTTTTGGACCTGCCACTGCAACTTGTCTAATGAATTGATATCAAAGATTCCACTTAATTTCTATAATTTAAGATTAAAGGTATTAAGGAGGTACATGAGGGATCTGATAATTCACAAAAATGAATTACAATTTTCATTTTAAGCATGTTTGAACTTAGTCTAAAATTGCATTTTTCTTGTATTAGGAAGGGTATTCTTGAGGCCATCATGGGTGGTGGGTTTGTTGATCAAGCATAATAAAAGGACAATAACATGGTATTAGACATTATATACCCATTGAACATGTTATTGGTGTCATTTTTCACTCAAGAAACATTAGAATCAGAGTTCTGCAACCACAACTTGAACTTTGATAACATTTGTTATCAGTGTTTCCACTCTCCAAAATAGTATTGAAAATGCACTTACATGTTGATTCGAATGTCATGGTATTGTGAAAACATGAAATTTGTGTATATATATGTGATCAAAGTAATATATTAATAGGTGTAGGTCTTGGAGTTAGAAATGCCAATTGGAGCTCAAGAAGTTGCTTGTTCATTGGCAAAAACTTGCATTTTTAGACCCATCATTGCAACTTGTCTAACGGCTTAATATTGAATCTTCCACCTGAGTGCTATGGGGTGAGATTACAGGAATTAAGGAGGTATGTGATGGATATAATGGTTTATGTAAATGACTTATATTTTTCATTTTATACATGTTTGAATTTAGGTTAAAAATTACATTTTTCTTATATTGGGAAGGGTGTTCTTGAGGCTAGAATAGGTGGTGGGTTTGTCGATCAGGCCTGATGGAAGGCTAAAAACCTTATCCTATATGTTATTAAACCCAATTTAACATGTTTTTGGTGTCATTTTTCACTCAATAATCATTGTAATCAGAGTTTTGTAACCATAATGTGAGCTTTGACAATATTTGTTGTTGATGTTTTCGCTCTCCTGAACGGTAGTGTTTTTACACTTGTAGGTGGATTCAAACATCATGGTAGTGTGATAACAAGTAATTTGACTATATAGATGTGATCAAAGCTATATATTTATATGTGGAGGTCTCGGAGGTAGAAATTCTAGTTGGAGGTTGATAAGTTACTTATTCACTGACAAAAATTTGCATTTTTGGACCTGTCACTACAACTTGTCTAATAGATTGATCTCAAAGCTTCCACTTGAGTGATCTAGAGTGATATTATAAGGATTAAATAGGTATGTTATGGATTTTGTGGTTCGAATAAATGAATTACATTTTTTATTTTATGCATGTTTGAACTTAGGCTAAAAATTTGCGTTTTTCTTGTATTGGGATGGGTGTTCTTGAGGCCAGAATGGGTAGTGGGTTTGTCAATCAGGACTAAAGGGAAGCCAATAGCCTAAAGATGTGTTGGAGATGTCATTTTTCACTCAAAAAACATAATAATCAAAGCTATACAACCACAACTTAAACTTTGATAATATCTATTGTCAGTGTTTTTAGTCTCCAAAATGGTAGTGTTTTTACACTTCTAGGTGGATTCGAATGTCATGGCAGTGTGATAACATGTAATTTACATATCTGGATGTGATTAAAGTGATATATTTATATTTAAAGATCCCATAGGTATAAATTCTAGTTGGAGTTTGAGTAGTTGCTTGTTCATTGACAAAAACTTGCATTTTTGGACCCGCCACTACAACTTATCTAATAGATTGATATCAAAGCTTCCACCTAAGTGATCTAGGGTGTGATTAGAAGGATTAAATAGGTACTTAGGGATATAAAATTTCACATAAATGACTTACAATTTTTGTTTTATGTATGTTTTAACTTAGGCTAAAAATTGTATTTTTCTTGTATTGGGAAGGGTGTTCTTGAGGCCAGAATGGGTGGTGGATTTATCAATCAGGTCTAGAAGAAGGCCAAGAACCTGGTCCTAGACATTATCCACCCCCAAAAACATGTTTTTGGTGTTAGGTTTCATTCAAAAATAATCATAATTAGATTTTTGTAACCATAAATTGAAATTTGATAACTTTGACATCTTTGATGACTTTGATAACTTTGACAACTTAAACTATAGACCTATAAACTTAATGAGTAATTGACCTATCAAACTATTGAAAACTTTGAAAACTTTGGTAACTTTGAAAATTTTGACAACTTTGACAACTTTGACAATTTTGATAAATTAGACTTTGACAAATTTGAAAGATTGACCTATTGAAAACTTTGACAACTTTGACAACTTTGACAATTTTGACAACTTTGACAACTTTATCAATTTTGAAAACTTTGACCTATTAACCTATTGACCTATTAGGTGGTAATTGACCTATTGACCTATTAGGTGGTATTGATTAATTGAACTATTGACATAATTACCTATTGACAACTTTGACAACTTTTATAACTTTGATAATTTTGACAACTTCGACAACTTTGACATTTTTGACAACTTTGACAATTTTGAAAACTTTGATAACTTAGACCTATTGACCTATTACCTATTAGATGGTAATTAAACTATTGACCTATAAACCTATTAGGTGGTATTGAGTAATTAATGTATTGACATAGAAAGTGACTTGTTGTGGATTCTCTATTTAGTGTATCTGATTGTATTAGTTTCATGTTATCCTTGAAGTTCTTTGAGGCCATGAATATGTTATTATTTGTGTAAGGTTGCAGGTGGATGAATAAATATAGGTGGTAACCAAGAAGTGACTATAAATCACAATCACGGAAAGGATCTTGGAGTGATTCCACTAGGTTAGTAAGTTATGAGTCATCATGCTATTAGTTTTGAACATGTTGAACCTATATAGACCTAAGAGAAATGAGTAAGACATATACCCATATACCCTATTTTGCCTATGGTCCAGTCCAATATGAAAGTAAATGGTTATTTCTCATGAAGGGAGTATGAATTTGGTGTAGATAATGATATATATTGAGAATTATCATTGAGGTGTAAGGATAATTATTTTTTATACAAAAGATAATGGTAAAGAATCATCATACAGTCCAACAAAACAAAGAAACCTTATTTATACCCTATTTTGGGTTAACAGTCACATTGCAAAGGGAACTAAGAGTTGTTTATTAATCTTATCTAGTATGCCATTGAATAGATATGGAATTGGAAGATGTCCAATTATAAAAGGAACTTTTTAAGCTCTTAGAATATGCATGAGAGATTTTAGATTGAACTAATACTCCATGTTGTTGTCATAGGCTTGTAGGGTACCTTGTTGTGTCCTATATGTGGAATTGAATGTTAAAGTGTGCTTGATTACTTGTAATAGGTTAATACAGGTGTGATTTTAACATGTAAGAACATATATGATAGAATAATAACTCCTTGAGACCTATATCAAGTTTTGGTAAGCTTGAAACCTAAGAGGATTGCTTAGTGAGAAGATAGTGAAAGAGTGAGAGGACATTTGTGAATGGAATGTATGAAATGAGTTAGAGAATGAATGTGAGAGGTCTTTAAGAGGTCTAATGACACAAAAAAGTGTCTCCAAAGTGTACAAAAAAAAGGTACAAAGAGAAGAAGGCCATTAAATGTAAGTGATAAGAGTGTCATTAGTCATTTCCACTACACAAATTGAAATAAAAATTTTAATTAAAAAAAATATGGAAGATCTAATATTTATAGAATTGAAAATAATAATTTTTTAATCCTCATCTATGCACATACAACATTAAATATGAGATCTGATAGATAATAATTTGGAAGATCAAAACAACATTGCACAATAACACACAATGAAATAAAATTTGAATATAAATTAGATAGATTATCATGATAGGCATACAATATAGGCACATACAAGTCCAATGTCAATAATACATATATTGCTATAATAGGCATACAAAAAAATACATCTACCAACCTAGTATCTAATGTTGGATGAATGTGATATGCACATATACAATGCCAAAAATACATCAATTTCCATATAGGCATTCAATAAAGTACATATCATGTGTAAGACATCCAATTCATCAAATAGCCTCCCTCTCTTTGCCTTCCTTTAAGTATACTCTCCTTGGGATTCCCTTCTAGTCGATGGAGACCCCTCTATTGCCTTGGATTGCTCTAAGGTCCAACTGTGGGTCCTACATTCATAACTAGCTTGTAGATGATCCTATTCAAATATAAGAATTATTATAAAATTAACATAAAATACATTCAAATAATTGTTAATAAATTAATTTTAAACTACAATAAAAATCATTTAAACATGTACACTTACTACAATCTCATGATCTTGCTCAATCTATTTTTCATGCTCAATCAAGTCAATGACAGGCTCAACCATCTGATTACGCATCTCAAATATGGGAGGAACCTGAGAAGTTTCCCTAATTTCCATCTGATTGAGACTATCAGCTATCATAAGACAACCCTGCATATATAATACATTTACATAAGTTATATTTCCCTAAGTAAATGTACTAAAATTATTAAAACAAGTCAATTTTTACAATTCAAAATTAAAAGAACTAATATATACCTATGTTAGTGCTTGTGTAGATGACATTGCATCAG
This sequence comes from Torreya grandis, assembly GCA_037957365.1. Classification (NCBI taxonomy): domain Eukaryota; kingdom Viridiplantae; phylum Streptophyta; class Pinopsida; order Cupressales; family Taxaceae; genus Torreya; species Torreya grandis. Next base: position 14,897 of record JARHVA010002492.1, on the reverse strand, counting down.
TAATGCCTATGTCTGTCTCAGCTCTTAGAGAGGGAGGAATGTCTACTCCAACCATCATTTGTTCATGTAAACAAGGTCTCACTTATTTTTATATAAATTACATCAAATCTTATATATGGAATTCAAAATGATCAATAAAATCACTTGTATATAAAAGATATGTCTATATAAGTACATGAATGTAATGACACATTATAGGAAAGAAGAAGACAAGCATGTACATGAAAATACACTTAGATCTGAATTGATAAGCCATCTATTGAAGTGTTATAGGAGTAACCTTGTACCAAAACCAAAATTAGAGGACTAAAATGAAAGGAAATATATAATATACTAGTTAATTTTTTTCATTGATAAATATAAATATACTTGGATCAAGATATTCAATTTATACTGTATTACATGTTAGATTATAATGGTTGTTGATTTCTTACTTGTCCAAAAATAAGGGTTTAAATTAGGTAAGGCCCTCGTAACTAATTCCTTTTGGATGAATTTTCAAGATTAGTAGAGTATTTAGGGATATTTTCATTTGTGTTTTAAAGGTACCTAAATTTGATGGAGTAGAGTGATGAAGTATGATTGGCTTCCTAGGATTATAGTGAAATTAATGAATAATGATTTGGCTACACTATATATAATAAGGATACTCTAGATTGTGTAGGTTGGGATTATTGTTCCATCTAGTAGATTCCTTTGCTACCTATTCACCAACTAGGATGTGTCATAAAATAGTTTAATTTTCCCACAAGTCCCTTGAGAGTGGACTATCACTTTCAAGGTTGTCATTGGGATAATAGGCTTGTCGGTTAGAGTCAGGGTTGTGGTATTGATAGAGGATTGTGATAGAGGTAAGTTTTTTAATTGGGTGTAATACTTTGGTGATGTTGATGAACATAACATAGGTTTTAAGTATGGGGTAAGACTAGTGGGGGTGGAGTGGGTAATTATTATAACCCTATGAAATGATATTATAGGGATTTTTTCCTCCCATCTAGTGGGAGACAAAGGGACATATTTTCTTTTGTATATATGGGCACCTATTATTAGTATTATTGAGGAGAGAGGATGGAAATTTTCATGGGTCTAATAGGTGTTAGCATATGCTTACAGGGATATATATCACATCATGAGGTTTATAGATATGCTTATCAACCACCCTACAATCATCATGGGTTAGGTGTATGAACACATGAACCCTTACCTATGAGGGTTAGATATTGGGATAGTGAGGGGCATCAAGGCTTATAGTTGGATAATTATGCCACCATTGAGATAATTTCCATGAGTGGTTGACACAATAACAATGAGATATTTAGTAGCTTTACTATTTTAGGGATTTTTGGGATAGTTTGTGAATGAGGTGGATACTCTACTACCATTACAGGCAAAATTGGGAAAGTACTAGTTAGAGGAGTAAATTTATAAAAATATCTTATGTAGGTTGAAATTATGGTAGGATTCCAAATGCAAAAATAGACTAATAATTAGAAGAAGGTAGTGATGATCTTGCATCATATGACTGAGGAGAAAGAAAAAATTTCCCATGAAAATTATAATTAATGTTGAATTTTAGATCCTTTATATCATCCTTCTCTACGTGCACATCCACCTAGGTCCCAAGGCCTATTTGAAATTATTAGGCCTTTGTGATGCTTGATTATGTTGGTTCCTACTTTAGTCATCTCTCTCTTACTTTCTCCTTTGAAATTGTCTTCTTGTGCATTTGATCTTCCAACTCATCATCTTTAGATTTTTTTATGCTCCTACAACCAACCTACACATGGAACACACAAATCAATAAAAATAATCTACTTATTATCCTATTTGCAATCACTCTTTTGCTCATGCATGCTTTTTCTCTCCATTCTTAATTTTTCTACTTATGGAAGTACTAATGTAACTAAGGCCTCCTCTTCACCCTCTTTGTCCTCCAATATGCAAATATCTTCTTATAAATTTTTTTCTTCATTCTCCACCTTTTCACCATACAAATCATTCTCCAAATAGTCTATCTCCCTCTCTAGTTGTTCAACACTTTCATATGTAAACTAAAAATCAGATTTCTCTAAGCCTTCAATGAGGCCCTAAAGGTAATCTTATTCCTTTTGATCATGTCTATCACATGACTAGATGCATCCTTCAACTTGTTCACTTGGCTGCTCATTCAACCAAAACTTATGCATCTCTATCTTAAATTTCTTGCATAGCATCATCTTCTTCTCTCTTTCTTCTCTCATGGTTTACATTCTCCTTCTATTTACCAGTAGTTTGATTGGCCATTTTATTGGATTCTTATTTATCAACCATCCAAGGTGTGGGCTCTCAATTTCTCTCAACTTATCTATCATGAGGTTCATTAAGGATAATTTTTGCTTTATATCATGCATCTCTCTTTCAAAGTCTTCTTTTTCTTGATTCCTTCTCAACTCTCTTTCTTTCTTATTTCACAGCTAGTATTTTGTGTTAGGTATCTCCCTAATCATTCTCTTCACCATCTGCATCCTCTCAAGCAAGTCTCTTTCACCTTGATCCATACTTTATCTAAGCTATCTCCTTGGATCCAATTTCTTTGAGCATTCATTTTAATCTCTTTTCTTGATCTTCTTGAGCTCCTTATATCTTATCAATCCTCTTTTGGCTATTAAACCTACCTTGAAAAACTCTTTTTAATCAACACTCTTCTTTAAAAAAATTTCAAGCAACCTATAACAATCTTTCAATAATCTTGATCAATTATACAAACTAAAAATCACAACAAATATATACCTTCATATGCAAAGTTGCTTCTCCACTACTTCCAAAAGACATTCCTACTCTGATACCAAAATGATGTAGAAGGATTTTTTCACCTTATCAATAATGTATGAAAATAAGAACAAAAACAACTCCTTACTTTTAGCTCTTCCCAAGTGTCTCTTAGCTTTTCTCACTCTTATTTGTATTGGTTCATGATATTACCTCTTCTTTGATCTTTGTACTTAAATCTATCTTCTAGCCTCATTTTCTTACTAGCTTCACTTCTAACACAATCCTACTTATTAACTTTCATTACATTCTCATCCTTAGTAACTTTTCCATAGTAACCTGTGTATGCTTGTTCATAAGACAAATTTACTCTTAAGATGTGATTCAATGGGTCACTTGAATATATACAATGTGAATATATTTTAAAACTCTCATTATAATATTTAGGAACCATTTTATCTAATCACTAACCCATCTATACCCTCTTTGACACTAACTACCTTTGGTTCTTGCTGACTGACTTTTCTTTATAGCCTTTTTTCTTGGTATTCTACCTTTTATAGATCTGTATGATGGAATATTTAAAAAATAATCACCTTTAAAAATACATTTTTGGTAATTATTATGTCTCACAAATTAGTCCTTAACTATCTTGCTATACCATTCTTTTATCCTTTTGTAGGTTACTGATAAGGTCTTTTAGGCCTAATAAGCCCTATCTAATACACAATCATCATTATTAGTTCATATACACATGTAAACATTCTAAAAATATATATATATCTTAGATAAAACATTTATACAAATAATATATAAAATTAAGGATTTTTTGGTGGTAGATACTCTTTGAATTTGAATTTAAATTTTGAAACCGTAGTTTTAGGGTTGTAAGGGACTGTGAGTGCCCGAAAGGAGTCTATTTGATCTCTTAGGCACCAAAAGGAATTTATAATATTTTAAAATGTTTTAAAACCTTAATATACCCATTACCCACCTTATAAAACCAAAAATCAATCCATCATACTCCTCTTTTCTAACTTTTATCAAGATTTTTGATTGACTGTGTGAGTTTCTTTGCTTTCTACATGTCTGAGTTCTATTTTAAAGAAACAACTATGCTTTATATTTTTTTTTGGAATTAAATAATATTTATTAAGGTTTTTATGGTGTGTACACATCTTTATCACTCCTATTTTTTTGGTTATAAATACTTTTGACCCTAAATTTTTGTTTGAACCCCTCTTGACTATGTATTTTTACATAGTGAGCTGCAAGATTATGTGCATCACCTTATGAAACTTATGAATGTATTAAAGATATATAATACATAAATAAATTAAATATAATATAACTTAAAATTTACTAATGCATAACACTTATGTTATAACTTAATTTCCAATAGTCTTCACATGGTATTCATACACATAATTCTCTCTCAAATAGGGCACACAAGTCTGTTTCTAGTTTTCTTTCTCATTGGTGTTTAAAACAAGTCCAATAATGGTTTATTACTAAAATTAAATCATTCATAATTTTTATGTGAATATTTTATTAACCTTAAAATAATATTCACCTTAGTAGACATCTATGCAGGCTTGTTGGCATAAAATACACAAAGTCACACAAAATCTTGCTCACAATTTTTCAACCAATCTTAAAACAACACATAAAAATATTTAACAATGATTAAGGTCCTGTTTAGATCATGTTACTCATTTCAAAAATTCTTACTCAAGGTATTCCTTTGAAATACATTTCTCAATCTCTCTAAACACAAAATATAGTCTTCATAATGTACACAACCTGAATGGCTTTTATTTTCCATAATTGTAAAGAAAACTGTAGGGTATATAAATACATCCATCAACATAATGAAATAAACTTACAAAAAATGATTAGAATTTTCCAAACTCATCTTATATCAAGACTCTTCCTATACTCATTTTATTTAATCAATCACCATTGCATACTCAAACAATGTAAGGTCTGTTAATAGATTTTATTTAAAATAAAGAACTTTACATTCATATTCATGGGGTTTGTTTACAATATTATTTAAATTCTAACCCCTCCATTCTCTCACATACATTGAATTGTTCATAAACCAACACCTATCTAATGAAAAAGACTCCAAAAAACACCATAACTAAATTTATGACTACTTTAGTATGTTGGAGAAGTAACAAAACTACTAACTTCTATTATAACCACTTAATGACTCATCATGTGAGTCATGTGGGTATTTTTAACCTCTTATTTAAACCTAACCTCCTAAAAAAAATTTTATGCCCCTCAACACAATATGTGGATCCCTTACACTAGACATGAAATTCAAAAATTTGAATTATGAATTTGGTGGGAAAATCCTTCCTAAGCCACAATTCAAATTTAAAAGACATCCTAAGACTCATAATAAACCTAAAAGGATTGTAATGACTCCCTAAAGACTCCAAATATGAAAATTGACTAATAATTACAATAAGGTAGTGATGCTCCTACATCATAATGGATGGGTAAGTTCACTCTCTTCATAAAGAATTATAGACTCCTAGAAGTCCCCATATCATATTCATCTCAAATGTCAGTCTTGAAGAACAACACAAATTTGAAAAATTGGTCCAATATTTTTGATAAACATTTAATTATTATCTAATACCCAAAATTAATGATTATGATTAATCATATATGTGTAAAATTGATGAACCAATTGGGTCAAAATAAAATGAAAACTATCAATTCCCCTCTATACCTAATTTATCAGAGGATGGTTCTAAATTGCTTATGGAAGACACCATTAATGTCATCATTGATAATAAAGATGATCCAAAAATCACTAAGATAAATACCTCTCTACATAAAAAATAATGCACACTCATCATTTTCATCCTCAAAGAATTCATTGATATCTTCACATTGCCTTATTTTGACATACTTGTGTTAGATCCTTCATTGGTTGTCTATCATCTTGTGGTGCATTCAGATGCCAAAACCATTAATAAAAATTTGTGGAAGATGTATCCATTCATTTACATTTTGTTTAAAAAGGAACTTTAAAAAATTTAAGATGTTGGGTTCATGAGGCCTATCGATTATTCAGAGTGTGTTTCCAACATTATACCCATCAACAAGAGAGCTAAAAGCATTTGTCTTTATACAGATTTAAATGATATTAACAAATTTTGTCCAAAATATGACTTTCCATTTTATAATATTTTATAATCCAAAATAAGGTATGAAATGATATCACTTATGGATGGATTTTCTAGATACAACTAGATAAAAATATCATTAGAGGATCAACACAAGATAATGTTCACCTTTCTTTGGGGAATGTTTTGTTTTTAGGTCATGCCTTTTGGCCTAAATAATGTTGGTGATACCTATATTAGTACCATGAATATCATTTTCCATGACATGATGCATGACATTATAGAATATTATGTAGATGATATCTTGGGAAAATAAAAGACTCATGCATATCACCCTACAATTTTGTGGTGAATATTTGAATGGATTTGAGAATACAAAGTATGCCTCAATCCTAATAAGTGTGTCTTCGATGCCAAATCTATAAAGTTATTAAGATTCATTTTTTCTAGGTGAGGTATTGAAGTGGATCCATATAAATTCAAGACCATAATGCACGTCTCCCTCATCCAATTTAAAGTAGTTGTTCATGTTACAATGTAAAATTTAGGCTATTCACATATTCATTTCACAACTTATAGATCATTTCCATCTCTTAATTCACCTCCTAAACATGGAACTACATTTTATTTGAATAATTAATGTTAGGATGCCTTTGATAAATTGAATTATTATTTGGATAATCCACTAGTATTGGCCCCTCCAACACTATGGAAACCACTATTACATTAAATATCAACAACTCAAAATGCATTGGAGGGAATTTTATGGTACAAGTATGATACTTGAGGTTCAATTAAGGACAAAAATTACCTTCCCATGTTATGGTTTTCAAAATTATAAATAGATGCACATTACAACAAAAAATGATAGTCTTCCTACAAAGATCAACTCTTGCATTAAAATACAATAGAAATACAATTGAATCTTTCCACAAATTGGCTTATTCAAATTAAAAAACATAGAGGAAACATTATGATACATTTTATATCTATAAAAATACATTTGTATTTGAAAATTAGTCTCATCATACAATATAAACCTAGGAGAATTAATATAATATTGTTCTAGTCCTATTCCCTATTCTTCCAGCTGACTGTTTCTAAATGAATTCCATTATCTTTATATGGATGAGAGATGATGTATCCTAATATTCTCCCTTCATCCATTTATATCCTAAGGAATTTCAAATCCTCTTTTCAAACCCACCAAATAAGATAAATATCAATAATTTTCCCCCAAAAAAATAAAAAACAAACATTATCCAATAGAGGTAAGCTAAATTGGCTTCAAAAGTTAGTAATTTCAATATTAAAATGCACTTATGATTACTTGAAACCTGTGTATAATTATATCACCAAGAATATTTTTTAGGAGTATTGGTATTTGAAAGAGCAATTTAGGATTTGTATGTCAATTGAAACTTTCTTATCAACACAAAACCATGAGAGACCCAATCAGACCATGCTTACTTGATCTTCACTTCTCAATTGTTAAATTGAAATGCCATGACTAAGTGAGGATTGGAAGTACAACAAGCATATTAAAACACACATTTTAAATTCATGAATATTTTAAATACTTTCTCAATCTTTGAATTACTATATAAATTGTGGGAGAATCTTGATTCAAGCAGAGAACATTTTAGGAAGTACAAAGAATTCTAAAACTTGTGTTAGAACAAGACCAATCCCAACTCATGGTTCCATATTCTGAGTAACTCTGAATAGATATATAATTTTAAAATGAATAACCAATAGAATACAAGGAAGATTCATAAGTTTATCTTTGAATTTCTTCATGTCCATTATCATGTAAAGGTGAAATCATAACTAAAGCATCATTCATGTGATATATATTGCTAAAATAAATCTCTTGATTTTGAGTACCCTAAAATAAGCCATTAAATTTAACCTATTGAGGAAACATACTAATACAAATTTTTAGACTTCCTCATTACCACTCACAATACATTGAAGGTTATATACAAGAACTATTGCTAGCTGGGCCTAAACCTAAATCTGAAAAGCAAAAGGCTTCATTTGGATGTTCAAATACTTATGGTAATTTTGAATAGAAGTAATAAGATCTTACTTCCATTATATATACATATTTAGATATTTTTTTTGAGCTATTAAACCTTATATAAATATTTCAAATATAACTTTGTTACCTCTAGATATTGGTAGAGTGCCAAGGAAATGATTTACAACTTACTCTACATGTTGCTCTCTTATTCAATGTATCTACCTATTTAACTTTGACCTATTATATTTTATAAAAGGACATGTAAAAGTATGCATAAATACATATTTTCCCTTATGTTGTGTTCACCTCCAAAGATGCATATTCAATGTAAGAAAATTGAATAAGCACAAGATGATGCCATAAATAATGTGACAAGAACAAGGGTCACTATAATGAAAATAAATGCTTCCTAACAATAGATAAACATAATAGAATACATACAAAACAAAAAAAATAATGGAAATACAAATGCACACTCTATTTTTGGTGATGCAAGATTGCTCAAGACCTAGTATGCTCTTACATCATTTTGGCCTAACATAATGATTAAGGTAAAGAAAGAGTAGTGTATTATTTGAGTAGGACATTGATCACCTATGAACATTTCTACTAACCTATTTAAAAGGCATGTTTAGTAGTAATTTTTTCATCCCATAAGTTATGACACTACAAAATAATAATATCATAATCATTTTAAAGGTCAATCCACTCAAATATCTTCTCTATAAAATAGATTTAATAAGTCATATGGCTAGATTGATTATGATCCTAAGTTAATTTGACATTGAGTATATCAATCATAAGGATATTAAATGATAGGCTATTACTAATCAATTAACATATGCACCATTAATAGATATACAACCAATAACATTTGGTTTTTCAGATGATTCCATTTTCACTATTTAAGAATCATGACAATGGAAGACCTAATTTTATGATTCCTTCACATCTCGTGGATCAGGGGAAGGTATCCTTTTTATCACACCATAGGTAGATACTATCCCTAAGGAATTTTTAATTGGGTTCCCAAGAATAAATACTATTAAAGAATATGAATATCTTATGGCTAGACTCCATCTCATAATCTACTGGAACTTTTAGTAGTTGGTCGTATATGGCATTACCAAATTATCATCAGTCAAGTCAATGATTAGTAACAAATAAAAGATGAAATTTTTTTCCATTAAAATCACATGTCACAAAAATTAAAGTAAAATTTTGAGCACATATAATTTAAAAAAGTGACACAAGATAATAACAAATCAGTAAAGTCCATGGCCACTATTGGGTCACTTTTGGAAATGTCTTCCAACATTTGAGAATATCAGTTCATCATTATACAACTCATCATGCCAACATAAGATCATCTATAATCAAATTTTTTTTATGAAGTCATTGGTCCTAGCTCCCATTGGTAACATGACATATATGCTTACCTTCATTACCATACCCTTCCTATTGACTTATCTCATCCCATAAAAAAAATCATTTATCCATAATACCTCTTGTTACACCTTACTTCATGGAATGCTCTATTGTAAAGGCTATGATGAGACATTCCTTCATTTCTTAAATTTTGGATATGTGGAATTACCTATCAAAGACATAGAAAAAAGTATTTTTGGGGCCCATACTATCAAAATGGTCATCTCTAAGAAATAATTCATATGGGATATTACTAGTTGATAATGGAATGTGATGCATGTGCATATACTAAGAAATGTGTTGTTTACCAGAAACATTATGGCATGATCTATGTTCCATCACAAAAACTTAACCTAATTACATCTCCTTACTCATTTTTGAAATTTGGGATTGATCTCATGAGGAAGATAAACCCTACATCATCTAATGAACATAAATACATTAGTATATCTACAAAGTATGTTATAAAACCAGGTCAAGGCCATTCTGTTCAATTATGTAACCAGTAAACAAATTTACAAATTCATCCTTAATCACATAATTTACCATTATGGCATCCCCTCCACTATTTTTTAAAATAATAGAAAGTCTTTAAAAAAAAGGAATCTAAATCCATCTATACTTAGTTTCATATTAAACACCATATTTTTTCATCTCCCTATTATCCTCAAGGTAATGGTCAAGCTGAGGTACATAATAAAACCCAATCTAAAAATCCTCATAAATATTTTCAATGATGGTGGCTATGATTGCTATTTTTGAAATATTTCCTACCTTATAGTATTATCAAACCAACATAGGTAATCCTAAAGGTACCACACCCTATTCATTAGTCTTTGGTTTAGAAGATATCCTCCCTGTTGAGATTAAGTTGCCCTCCCTACACATTTCATTGCAAGATCTTATTGATGATTAGGATTATAAACTAACCCAGCTAAAAGATCTAAACTCTTGGATGAAAAATGGATCAATTCCCTAAAACCATATCAAAGCATATAAAAATCATATATGCCATAGCTATGATAATAATATAATTTTTAAAGAGTTTGAAGTTGGTGATCTTGTGCTTAAAAATCAATGGAATACTAATGTGTATCATGAAAAAAGGAAAGTTTAAGCCTAATTATTTGGGTCCATATGTTTTCACTTCTACATATGTTTTTAGAGCATATTATATTATCAATAGAATATGGTCAAGAGTTAGTTGAGCCCGATGAACATCATGCATATTAAGAATTTTTATGCTTGATCTAGTAGAGTGTTGTGTATGAGTGACCCTACTCAAAGGGTACCATTCCATGTCCATTTATTTCCATTCCCTTCCATTTCTCATCAATGAACCATTCTAATTCATATCCCAAATTCCATTTTCCATTTTGACATTTATGAGGGATCTAAATGTACTATAGGGTGTAGTAGATCTGGTAGAATCATAGTATGATAACATCCTTATAGTAGGACATCAGACAACATGAAAGGCTTCCTTATCTTGTAGTCCTTAGAAAGATCATTGTTGTGTCTAATTTTATTAGTCATTGTATTCCCATATTCCATCTAATATCCAATTGATCCTTATATTTTTCTATCCTACATCACTTCCCTTTATTACTAGCATTGGCTTTCTATATGTTAGTCATGCTTTGTATATATGTCCTAAATTTCCCTTGTGTTAACTTCTTGTTTCATTTGTACATGTGTCATGGGTTCCATTATTTATATTATTGTGTTATACTATTGTATATAGTTATTCCAAAAAAACTAAAAACATAATAAAATATTAAAAATCACTAAAAATTAGAAAATTCCCCAAATATTAAAAAAATAGAAAACATAAAAATACCAAAAATATGTTTAAAAAACACAAAATATGTGCAAACTTTGTCATCACACTTAGATTTGGATTCCATTCTTTGATTTATTTAGGGAAGTAATATTTGATAATATTAGCCTTTATCCTAATTACCATAAATTTCACACTTTTATTTGGAGGGTATCTTTCATATAATTATAATGATTCTAATTCACAATCATCACATCCCATTACTCCCATCTTGGGAGAACTACATCAGTCTGAGGTCCACATGGACTATGTAGGAAACACTTAGCTAACATGGGGTAGATAAGGTCAACTAGACCAGTATAATACCATCCTTAATTTTATCAATTTTCTTATTTAAGTCAAGTTTTCAACATTAAATAATATTACACTTTTCCTAACTCAAGGGGCACAACAACCTGATGTATAATTGAATGCTTTCACAAAATGATGACTTTTATTTATTGTTTGATTTTTTAAAGTGGAATGCATGTTTGATTTCTTTCTTGTTTATGTTTAATTTTATTATTTGAGTCTTGTTTCAATGTGTATATGTTCTCAGGGTCATAATGATGTTTTATATGATGATGTGTTTTGTCACATACTCAAATTTGTGCTAGCCCCTACCCATTTGGCACATATGTTATCATGATTCATTTTATATTTGTGATGCATCCTATCAAGTTAAAATTAAAAAAAACCAAGTTGAGAAGGCTATTTACAATATCCTTAAAAATACCCTTTTCTATATCTAAGATCATCATGGTTAAGTGTATTATCATTTTAATCAAATTGACAACATAAAATATCATAGTGGTTACATACACTAACATGATCACATTAGTACAATGATCATATAAGAGTTAGTTAATCATCAATCATGTCAATATACTAGATTATGATTGACATCATATCATAAAAATCAAATCAAAAGATCCATGATATCATAAAATGAGTAGTTAATTACAATAAAGAGTAAACATCACATCATATCAAACATCAAAAATAGTAACACATATGCATCAAATATCAACACAGAGTAAATTGAATGAGTCTCATATACATATATCAAAAGTCTATGAGTACAAAAAAATGATTTATATCTACATAAAAACTATTTATATGTTATGTGTACATCTTATATATCAAATATTAGGGAATATAATCAAAATGCTTATGTTAGGTCTCACAATGTCCCTCTTGTTAATCATGAAATATACTGAGAGGGGGGGGGGGGTGAATTTACTATATTATATATCTTTTTTACTTAATTTGATTTCTTTTTCTTTAACCACTTAATCACTATTTAAGATATGCAATAAAACTGAAATAATAATTTACACCACATGTGTGTGTGTTGTGTGTGAGAGAGAGAGAGAGAGAGATGAGAGAGAGAGAGAGAGAGAGATGAGAGAGAGAGATGAGAGAGAGAGAGATGAATGAGAGAGATGAGAGAGAGAGAGAGAGAGAGAGAGAGAGAGTTTTATGTGGAAACCCAAAGTGGGAAAAAACCATGGAGAATAATCTCAAGTATATGAATGGAGCACCAACTCAAAATACAAAGTTTTCAAGCACCAACTTGTAGGAGCACCAACTCCTTTACTGAGCACCAACACAACAACTATTTTATAAGCACCAACCCATAGGATCACCAACCCCTTATAAATATTTGTGAGCACCAACCCCTCCCTTGTATAAAACACAACTATATCTCAATGTTGATTACTCAACAAATGATAGAACTCTAAAATATCTCTTGATTTTCTCTCTCTTGAAAATAAATACAAACATGCACTCTCTTGCATATTTTAAATGGCTTCTCAACCCTTTATTTATAGCTTCCAAATGACCTTTGGCATTCACCCTTTGTGACCCTTCAATCCTCATAGAAAATTTCACCAAACTTGCATGACCCTTCGTATCCTTGCATTTGAAAAGTCATATGGTGACCCTTCATAAGCAAAAGCATCCTTTCTCTTTTTGTCTTTATCTTGGTGACTTTTTCATATTCCTCAAAGTGTCCCTTCATGGAAAAATGCACCATACTTAATTTTGTCTTCACATGGTGACTCTTAGAATTCATCAAGATGACTCTTCATGAGAAAATGCATCCCATTCCTCTTTCATCTTTTACCCTATGACTCTTTGACTTCTCCATGGGCCCTCTTTTGACTTATATGAAACCAAAAAATATATTTCATTAATATTAAATAAATAGTAACACATAATAGCCAAGATATGAATATTTAAAAACACCATTAAATGCAATGGGGCCTTTATCACCAATAATGCTAGATCTTTGACATCAATGAGAATATTTCAAACAATCTCCCCCTTTGTCATTGATGGAAACCTCAAAATAAAACTACCACATCCTAAAACCTATATTATACTGTCATCTAAAAAACATCTAGTACCCTTATTGTAGCAACTTGTACCTATATAAACTAAGCTATCACCAAGGAAGAAAGCTCCTTCACTTGTACTCTTTTTGTCATCCAAGCGTCTTGCCCAATCTAAATCTGTATGAGCAACCAAAGTGAAATCTCTGCCTGTGGGATACCATAATCTATAATCTAATGTCCCCCTTGATATATCTAAATATTCTCTTCACCAACTAAACATGACTATTCTTATGGAGATGACTGATATCTTTGTAGCCATACCTACTACATGCATGATGTCTGGCCTCGATGCTATCAAATATAAAATACTACCAATCATAGAACTATAGAAAGATTGATTTGTAATAGGTGAATCTTCATCCTTTTTTGCCTTATTTCCTATACACATTGATGTTCCAACTAGTGAACAATCGTCAAAACCAAATTTATTCAACATTTCCTTAGAATATTTACTTTGAGATATAAAAAATTCCTTTATCTGATTGAAATATTTGCAATCCTAAAAAAAAATGACAATTCTCCAAGCATAGGGCATCTCAAATTCTTTTTGCATATTATCAAAAAAACTCTTTTATCATCTTTTCAATATTTCCTCCAAAAATGAATATCATCAACATATACCCACAACAATCATTTGATGCTCACCTTCTATTTTGATGTAAAGATTACTATCAACAAATTTTCTCTTGAAGCCTTGATCCTGTAGGTACTTATCAAGTCTTGCATACCAAGCTCTAGGAGCTTGTTTCAATCCATAAAATGATTTCTTTAATATGCATACATGGCTACTAATATTTGAGAGAATAAATCCATTAGGCTTCTCAATGTAGACTTCTTCATCTAGATTCCCATTTAAGAAGGTAGATTTGACATCCATCCTAAAACACTTTGAAAATTTTAAACACTGCATATGCAAAGAAACATTATAATAGCCTCTAACCTTGAAACTAGTGCAAAAAGTTTCTTCAAAATCTATTCCCTCAATCTAGGCATATCCTTTACATATTAATCTTGCTTTATTTCTGGTCACTTCTCCATTTTCATTCAGCTTATTTCTATAAACTCATTTGTGTTCTTATCACATTGTGATCTTTTAGTCTAGGCACTAATTCCGAAGTATCATTCTTTTCTATCTAATTTAATTCTTCATCCATAGCCTTAACCCAATGCTTATCATGTCTAGCTTTTTGAAAAAGTTCTAGGCTGCATTTTGGATAACAAAGAGAAATTAACTTGCTCAGATTCACTTACCATCATTCTTCTGATGTAAATTCCTTCATTTATGTCCCTGATGATGTCACTTTCATTATAATTTCTTTGAACAT